>OZ023266.1:139696998-140206998 GCA_964006375.1 Tillus elongatus
TTCGGCGCCGATTCGCACGGAGAAACCCACTGTTTTGACTGCTGCTTGGTCTCTGGTGCGTTGTGGTGACTCCATGTTTCGTCTGCGGTTACGAAACGGCGCAAAACCTCGTCCCTATTGTGGTTGAACAACGCCAAACACTCCTTCAAAGTTGTCACACCATTGCGTTTGTGGTCGATTGTGAGCAAACGCGGCACCCATCTTGCGGATAGCTTTCTCATACCCAAGTTATCATGCAAAATCGAAACCACTGCGCCATGTGATATGCTTATGGTTTCCACAATCTCCTGCACTTTCAATCTCCGATCGACCAACACCATATCGTGAATCTTTTCAATTTTTTCGGGTGTAGCGACCTCAACTGGACTTCCAGAACGTTCAGTGCTTGTACGGCCGCAACGAAATTCAGTAAACATTTTTTTTACCATGGAAATTGATGGTGTAGAGCCTCCATATTATTTATCAAGCTCAGTCTTGGTTTGAGTGATGTTTTTTCCGCAAAAGGTAATGTTTGACGAGCACACGAAATTAACTTTTCTCCATTTTCGTTATAACTCAAGAGATTGTCTACTTTCAATGGCTATCTAACACAAACTAAATGACGCAGTTTGTTCAAAATTTGACAAGAGTCAACTGACAGATGCTTGTTGAGAGGAGAAGTGTTGCCCTTCCCGGGAAGAGGCGGGAAATAGAAAAAGTCACGGACTTATTGACCCGCCCTCGTATATATATATATATATATATATATATATATATATATATATATATATATATATATATATATATATATATATTATATATATATATATATATATATATATATATATATATATATATATATATATATATATATATATATATATATATATATATATATATATATATATATATATATATATAGAAACATAAAAATTCAAAAGAACCTTGGTTTCGAATTCTAGTGGTCATAAGCAGCACTTAATTGTTAACGAAAATTCGCTAACAAGTGAATTTTAATTTGTGGTTTCTGTTTATGTTCATCTATAGAAAATGCTTGGCTAGAATATATTTGAAATGGAAGTGTGACCAAAACCAAAATGAAAAAGGTATCGTTGTTTAGATCGTTTAGAAATTCTGCGATTTTAACTATAGGGAAGATAGGGAGGGTAACTCCAATTCTAATGTAAGCACAATTTTTAACTTTCGATAATTTTATCACCATGCACCAAATTAATGATCATTTCAAGCAATAAAAAAAATTAATTAGACCTACCTTATACAATCGTTCTTCAATTGTCTCTACAACTTCTTTAGCGTATGTTATATATTCCTTGGCCTTCATAGTCAACATACTAATAAGTGGTTTACAATTGAAAACCAAGTCCACTAGGCTGTGAAGATACTCCAATTTGACTTTATCTGAGGTAAGCTCTTGATTTTCACTCATCTCGAAATTAATTTTAAAACCAAGAAACGCTTATAGTGAAAATTTAACTCGAATTGACAAATTTCAACAAGTGTTAGAAGTAAACGGACACACATCAAGTACGACGGAAACACTACTGAAGAGAAAATTATAATTTAGGGCTTTTATGGTCAAGCATCTTGTGCTATCATGATAACCACCCTTTCCCTGTCTTAATGATTGTCTTCTCGGAAGTACTCTGTAATCCCCAATTGCTAATTGCTGTTATTCTACCTGGTGATCACATTAAACCATGGCTACTTCAGTTTGTTTTTATTGAAATACTTAGCAAACTTTACAATTGCGGCTAAAATAAATAACTATGACACAGTTTGCTTGTAGCCGTGATACGGTGTATATCTCGGGAAAGTTGGCGATAAGAATCAGTGAATTTTTGGTTAATATAAAGAAAAAATTATTCAATTGGTTTAAATTAATTAAATAATTAATTTATAGGCAGTGCGATAGTTGTATCTAATATTAAAAATAAACAGAATTAAGGTAAACTAGTAAGGTAGGTATGAGTGAAAATTTAGGTGGCTCAGAGCCAACTACAAAAAGCGATGACATGGAGTACCAGGTGAGAGATAGCAATAATTTATTAGATAAAAATGTAAATATAAACATCAACAAACCGATAGACTTTAATAATAAATATTAATTGTCTGACAAGGGAGCATATTTTGTACACGCAAAGCACAAAGAAAAAAGTTTAGGACGATTATATCGGGTATGTGTGTGGTACTATTTATTTAAGGACAGTAATTTGAAAAAAGGCAACAGTAGACATTAAAATTGTAGGGTATAATAGAGTAAAAGTTATTTTAAATAACAGTCAAGCAGCGAATAGTTTGGTGAATCACAATGCTTTACTAGAAAATTATTTAGTGGCATATATACCTCGATTTTGTACGCAAAAAAAGGAATATTCAGGTTGGTGGACATAAGACTGATTATTTAAAGGAAGTTATCGAATCAAAAAGGGAAGCTACAAAAATAACGCGAATGATGAAAAGGGTTAAAGATCATAATACCGGGGAATTTAAGTTAGTACCAAGGCAGATAATAATAGTATCATTTTTAGGATATACCTTATCGAGTGAAATTAGAGTAAACGGGGTTAATTTTATAGTGGAACCTTATATTTATCCGGTCGTTCAATGTATGAAATGTTTAAGGTACGGACATTTCGCTAGAATTTGTAAGAAACAAGATATTAGTTGTAGGAAACGCGGCAAAAATTCTAAAGAATTGAATAAATAACAGTTTTGCATATACTGTAAAAATAACGAGCATCCAACAACTTAAAAAATGCCCAGTTTATCTTAGGCAAAAAGATATAAAACAAATAATGGCATGTCGGAATTTATCTTTTAAAGAAGCGGAGATTGCTTAAAAGAAACCTACATATGCAAAGGTTACACCCTCTAACAGGTTTCAGGCTTTAACACATCTAACAGAATACCCTCCACTTGCACCCTAATCTGAACGCCCACTTCTTACTACAAATCCTGACTGCTATAAGATATCAGTCACCGACCCTCCTGGGTAGCTCAGACCACGGCATGGTCACTGCTTCCTGCGCAATGCAACCCGAGGTCACACAGTCATCACACCCACGCATAGGTTGGCACCACAACTCCGAGAACTGGGACGAAATGCGAGATTACTTTACCTTATTTCCATGGGGGTCTGTCTGCTTCTCTCATCCTGACCCCTTTGATATCTCACAAAACGTCACCGAAATTATCCAAGCTAGCATGGAATTATTTATTCCACGTACACAGAAAACTTCTGCAGCCACTCAAAAGCCCTGGTTCTATAAATCCTGTGACAAGGCCAAACTTAAAAATGTCAAAGCAAACAAAAAGCTTCTACACAATCCCAGTCAAGAAAACCGTCAAGCATTTAACGACGCAAGAAACCGTTAAGTCCGCATTCTTGCTGAAGCAAAAAACTCGTTTAATAACCACATTAAAAAGAAACTCCTCTTGAGCTTAAGCGGCAGCAAACCTTTCTGGACTCTTGCTAAATCTATTGGGAATAATTTCTGCAAGAGCACGTTCCCACCTTTTATCTCAGGGGATGAAATTGTTTCTACCGACCTGGGCAAGGCTGAACTTTTTGCCTTGTTGTTCGCCGGCAATTTTACTCTCAACCCACCTCCAAATGTTCAACCACCAACAGTCCCCAATGTCGCGCATAAAATGACGGATATCATTTTCAAAACTAAAACGGTACGAAAGATGCTCTCTTCTCTTAATACCAGGAAAGCCTCTGGCCTTGACGAGATCCCAGCAATGATTCTCAAAAAATGCGCACCAGAACTTGCTCTTGTCCTGACTCGTCTGTTTCAGACATCTTACAATAGAGGTATATTCCCTAGTAACTGGAAAACTGCTCGAGTACAACCCGTCCCCAAGAAATGATCCAAAGCGCTTCCTAGCAACAACAGGCCTATTTCTCCCCTTTCAGTCGTCCCTAAAGTGATGGAAAAGTATATAAACACCGAATTACTAAAATTACTTGAAAAACACAGTCTAATCCACGACAGGCAGTATGGATTCCGTCAGCGCAGATCAATTGCCGACCTCCTTTCCCTTGTCACCCATTCTTGGAACACGTCTATGGAACTACACGGTGAATCCCAGATTGTCGCTCTAGACATATCCAAAGCATTCGACCAGGTCTGGCACGCAGCGCTGCTTAATAAACTACCGGCCTATGGCCTACCACCAAAACTCTGTACGTGGACAGCAAATTTCCCTCTCCAACCGGAGCATTTCTGTTGTCGTCGATGGCCATTCCTCTAACCTGTATCCAATTAATGCAGGAGTTCCTCAAGGTTCAGTTTTAGCCCCTACTTTGTTTATTCTCCACATCAATGACCTCATCTCTAGCACATCCAACCCAGTTCAGCACCCTCCACTCAAATATACAATATTCTAAGCCTGTCTCTTTAGCTCAATTAGATGAGGATCGCAGACTCATGGATGGTTCTATCTCCGTGGATCTCCAAAAAATATTAGACTGGGGAAGTAGAAATATTGTACAATTCAACTGCACCAAATCAGAGTCTTGCTTTCTTTTTCATAAGAGATACACCAGACCTAGACCCATCACAATAAACAACTAAGTTATTCAAAGTAATGAGTCCTTTTTACTTGTTGGAATTTCTGTGGATCGAAATCTCAATTGACACCAACATGTCACAGCAATTGCAGAAGCGGCTCCTAAGAAGTTAGGTTTCCTCTTCCGGGCTCGCAAATACTTTTCACCAGCCAATCTCTATACCTTATATACTTCACAAATAAGACCAAACCTCGAATACTGCTCCCACATCTGGGGTGTATCCTGGACTCCATTTAGAAGAGAGCTATACGTCTCATCGGTGACCCTACCCTCACCCAAAGGCTGCCATCCCTTGCCCACCGACGTGCCGTTGGTGACCTCTCTCTCTTTTATAGATATCTGCACGGGCACTGCTCAGAGGAGCTTTCTTCCCTAGTTCCTCCACCTGCTGCTCCCAGCAGACCTACCAGGGGGACAGAAGGAATGCACCATTTTACTGTCCAGGTCACCAGACATAGAACATCTTGTTATCCCCACTCTTTTGTCCCGAGGACTTCCAAGTTGTGGAATTCCTTGCCGGCACATATTTTTCCTTCTCCCCCGAACCTCCAAACCTTCAAGTCCAGAATTAACAAGTTGCCTCTTTCCTCCTTGTCGACATCCACGGTACGATATTATTTAGGCTGTAAGCCCCCGTGGTGTGTTGTTGAAATAAATAAAAAATATTTTAAAACATTAAATACCAGACGTACACACCGCGTAAATACGCAGCCAACACATGGCACACACACACATCATTTAGCCTTTATGACAACTCACAGACACAGAAAAAACGTAAAGTATCAGACTCATCCCCAAACAGAGAAACACATTCAATTTTACTTAATCCGTATAGAGATAAATATATGAGTTACAAAGAGGAAATAACAGAGAGTCTAATAAACTTTATTTCAGAATTGGTAAGAAAAATAAACCCAGAAATAGCAGCAATAACTATAGATAACTTCAATGTTAGGGACTCAGTTTACAAGTTGGTAAATAGTGTTATAATCGAAGACAACAACGATGACTCAAGTCAATAACTGCATAAAAATAATTCAGTAGAATGCATATTCTGTAAAAGAAAGGTACTTTGATAATTTTTTTATCAGATAACAATATTGAGGTTGTACTTGTTAGCGAAACATGGTTAAAACCAAACGATAATACTTTTGCAGTCGGAAATTATAATTAAGTCAGAGAAGATAGGATACACCGCAGAGCAGGGGTAGTGGGAATATTTATAGCCAAATATATTAGTTTTAAAAAATCGAAATTAATAATGTACCACATAATGATACGACGGCGTTCTGGGGTCACATTAAAAATTATTTTCTAATAATTCTGAGATGAAAAAGTCAGAATTCTGAAATAAAAAGTCAGAATTCTGTGATAAAAAGTAAGAATTCTGACATCAAAACTAACAATTCTGAGATAAAAAGTCAGAATTCTGAGATAAAGACTCAGAATTCTGACATAAAAAGTCGGAATTCTGACATAAAAACTCAGAATTCTGAGATAAAAAGTCAGAATTATTCGAGAGCTATACGACAGCATCCAGGTGGTTCCACTTGCAAAACGTTTACCTATTGACTATTGATGTGTAATTAGGTAGGTAGCTCTACCTGTGCCGGTTTTATAGTTAGTTGATGGTGTTTACAAACTAAAAAAAAACAAAATTGGTTCATTGACTATTATTCTCGTTGCGTAATAGAATAATGCATAGTGCATAGGTGAATATATTATGAGTTTACTAATTATGTACGTAAATAAGTCGTCGTATAAATATACAAATATATTATTATTTTAATCGACATTATACCACGGAAACTTTAGCTGAATTAAAGTCAACTCAGCCTTAGAAGCATATAAATAAATATGTTTGTGTTATTTTATCTTTAACCTCGGATTATTTCCGCGACTATGGCCAATCACCGACGCCAGGGAGCAGTTTCACCTCGCTATCCTGGAATTTTTTCCCAACCCTGCCGTTCTGCAAGGATAGTAGGAATGTTTAACGTGCTTAACATCGCATGGACACGGGACCTACGGCCTTACGCCCCCTCCGAAGGGCGGAACGTGCAGACATTCAACTTGCTAAAATACAATGCCACAATCTCGGTTGATGTTAATGTTACTGTGTGTACTGAAAATGCCAAACAAAAACTCGGCAACATCCAAAGGATGGCTTGCCTAGGCATCACAAGGGCCTTGCCTTCAACCCCAACAGCCGCCATGGAGGTGTTGCTGGATCAACACCCCCCCCCCCCACTATATACATATATATGTATATATATGTATATATATATATATATATATATATATATATATATATATATATATATATATGTATATATATAGATATATGTATATATATATATATATATATATATATATATATATATATATATATATATATATATATATATATATATAGATATATATATATATATATATATATATATATATATATATATATATATATATATATATATATATATATATATGTTTATATATATTTAAACTGACCCCGGTTATGGGTTCTAGGGGTCCCAGTTCGCGCTCATTTGAAAAAATGTTTTGAAAGTCTCACCATCGATACCTCTCTATTAGTGAATTTTAGTTAAATAAAAATTCACTAAAAACAAAAAGTTCCTGTACACTTATGTCTGTCTATCTGTTTTGACGGAGGCAGCTAGCCATTAGCGCAGTTTAATACACTTATGTCCATAACCCTTTTGTTTTCGAGATACAGTGTAATTTTTTGCGATAGATAATTTAATTTTCTACAAAAAGTTCCTTTTGATTTGTTGTCGTATTACTCATGATTTTTCTACAAAAACCAAAAAAGATTTTGCGTTAACCTGGCATTTAAAAAACTCCAGATTTTCTCGAGTAACAAATGAACACAGTGAAGCAATCGTGTATATGCATATATATGTATATATATATATATATATATATATATATATATATATATATATATATATATATATATATGTATAATATGTATATATATATGTATATATATATATATATATATATATATATATATATATATATATATATATATATATATATATATATATATATATATATATTTGTGTGTGTATGTGTGTGTATCCAACTGCTAACTCAAAAAATAATTAACCGATTTGGATCAAACTCGCCAAGTACCTTTCTTTTATTAATGGCTTGGATGAGTTCGTTAGCCAGAAAAATTGGAAAAGGTGTTCGGGGAAAATTCCGGGAAATTTTGAGTCTTCTTCGAAAATTACAGAGCTATTTTAATGGAATTCGGGGGATTTGCCATGGAAAAGACCTAACTACATACCAAAATTCAACTTTCTAAGCTTAGAGAAAATTGAGTAATTCAAATTTGTAGCATTTAATGAAAATTCACTACCATAACGCACTTGCTGCGTTCCGATCTTTTTAGTCCTCTATCGCGTGGTGCTATGCATCGCACTTTTTTCAATGTCACCCTGTAGAGTGAGTTTTAAAATTGAACTTGGAAAAATTAAGTAATAGCGAACATTTACAAAATTTTATTGTCAAATTTTAGTTACATGGTGACAAAAATGTGTACTGTCATATAGTATAATCTTACCCCTTTAATCTTAAGAATATGGCCTTTAAGGACTGTAAAGCTCCGTAGCAATTCTCACAACGTTTTCTTTCAAGCCTGTCTATTGTAGTGTAGTGAAAGATGACAAAAAGCGGGTGTAAGAGGGTCTATTGATTAGGCCTAAAGGCCTCTATCAATTTTCTCTGTAAAACGTATCAAGAGCGACCATAGAGAACCTGTCTAGACCCTTTAGATATTGACTTCCTTGTCCTTTATCCTGAGAAGGGACTAGAAGGGATAGGTGTCAAGCTGAAGCCGGGCCGTCAACAAGCAACACTTTATTTTGAACGTCTTAAATTTTCAGTGGTACAATACCTAATATAGATCACAGGAAAGTGTGTATTCTATTGGAAATAGTAAACAGCTCCGGTTTGGTCTAAAATAGAGTCTATAAATATTCCTTCATTAATGACCACTTCTTTATTACCACTTCAATCATCACATCGAGATTTAAAGAAGCATTTTAAAATTAGATGACTGATTTTACTACAGAATGGCCTGATCAGATACAGACTATTAACTATGTGAGTACACCACCCCTGACCTATAGAGCGTGGAGCAGCCAAATGGCGTAAATTCAGTATTTCAATTATTGTGCATATTTATTAAAAACTTTAGACGCAGCAAGTGCGTTATGGAAGTGAATTTTCATAAAAATGTTTTTAATTACAAATATATCGCTCTAATGTGAGCAGCAATTTGGTTATCGGTATAACCTATATAGTAGGAACAATGTATCATATTTTATCAATATAATTATTTGAAAATGTACAAAAATGTTCCGAAAATATACTTTAAAAGTGTATGAGAAAACTGGTCTCCTAGCCATTGAACCTTAGGTTAATAGCAAATTGAGTTATTGAAATTTGAAACATTTAATGAAAATTCGCCACCAAAACGCCCTTGCCATGTTTATACAACAATTTTCTCAAAATAAAGCTAAATGTTGGTTTCCTAAACAAAAAAACTTACGTTAATAGCAAATTAAGTTATTGAAATTTGATGGATTTAATGAAAATTCGCTACCAAAACGCACTTTCTGCGTCCAGATTTATTTCTTACAAACATGCATCATATTTCGATAAAAAATGCTAAAATGCAGTAACGAATTTGTTCTACGAAAATTATCTAAAAATTATAGACCGTTAAACCATAAACTTCACTAAACCTACAGCGAAAGCATCAACTTAACTAAACCGACAGCCAAAGCATCAGAGAAAGGGTCTATTTGAAATGAATTTTCTGTAAATTTTTTAGTAAAATAAAGGTCAATGACGGTTGAATCTGAAACTTAAGGGTTCGCAGAACACTCTTCTTGCAACATTTTCTTCTCACAATCCGTATTTGTTTCACGTTCTTTGCCTAAACATTGCCAATTTTGACGTTTTAAATTGCGAGTTTGACGTTTTGAGGAAAACTCCAAAATTTGTTTCTTTAGCTGCACGTAACTTTTTGTCCTTAAACTTAGAGACCTAAATTTTCGTACATGGTTGACTCTTTATAATACAAATATGCGTACCAAATTTGGTTGCCCTCACTTTGTTATTTCCGAAAATATATTTTTTTAGAAAGAAAACACAACATTTTCTACGAAAACCTGGTCCGATTTTCCTGGCCAACGAACTTATCCAAGCCACTTGCAAAAGGAAGGTACTCACCAAATTTGATCAAGATCTGTCCATTATTTTTTGAGTTATCGGTACGATATATATATATATATATATATATATATATATATATATATATATATATATATATATATATATATATATATATATATATATATATATATATATATATATAAACACGGATCTCCCATTAGTGAATTTTTTTAAGAAAATTCACTAAAAAAGAAAACTTGAATCACCAACGACTTATGAGCCAACCTGTAATTGTAGAAATATTTTTTAAGATGTAGCTCAGACACGCTATAATTGATTTTCCAGGAAAACCTTGGCGTATTTTCCTGGCTAACGAACTTATCTAAGCCACTTGCGAAAGGAAGGTACTTACCAAGTTTTATCAAAATCGATCTATTATTTTTTTTTTTATAGGTGTGACACATAAATATAGAAATATATATATATATATATATATATATATATATATATATATATATATATATATATATATATATATATATATATATATATATATATAAAGTCTGAAACAACCTCGGATTTGGGTTCCAGGGGTCCTAAATAGCGCTCATTTGAAGACATTTTTTCAAAATTCATAAGTCGGGATCTCCTCATTAGTGAATTTTTTAAAGAAAATTCACTAAAATCACGAGACACGTGGATTTTAGATTTAAAAAAATGACATACTGCGACGTAAAATGTCTACCCTACAATCAACCTCCTTTAAGTGACAGTTGCCACACAAAATTTTTAAATAGTGACTAGGGGCGTGTGATGTCATTTGAAACATCTCTTCATTGAAAACTGCTGTGGTTTTAAAAATTATTGCAAAAATTAACAGTAAAAAAATCATCTGGTTGACGAATTTCGCTACAACACACACAAAAATTGATCACCAATCGCGACTTAACTTTACAGTTAAGGCGTTTGAATTTTTAAAACAATTTATTTAATACTTTAAACAATCAATATTTAATTACTTAATTACAAAAAAATGAATAATACAATATAATAAAATTATGACGATCAACCTACATGTGATCTAGAGTCTATGCACGCGATGTGCAAAATACTAACTAGGAACAAGAATGTACGGTCTTATCCCTGTGAGCAGCCTCTTTATGCACTTCACTCCAGGCGTGGCACTTATTGTCTCCGGATGAAACAAAGGATCTGCTGATGTAGATTCTCACAGTGATATTCCGTCCGACTTGCTGTTTGAGCCTGCATAGTTGTTGGCTCCTTTCTGACTACGGCTGACTCAGCGGTTCTTACGGTGGAAAGGCGACATTGTAGCATAACGGGCCATTATTTGGGCTCCATTTATCTCGCGTTTCATTCTTGATAATGAGAAAGCAAGGAAAATTAATTTCAGTGTCCTTTTGGAACGGTATGAGTTAAAAAGAAGACACAAAAACTGATCAACATTCTTAATAGTTGGAAAGTTCATTTTGTTTAAAAAACAACTTAGCAACATGCTGTGTAATTGTACCGCTTGACAACTGTTGTCAACTGCGATTCAGAAACATGTTTGATTTAGCAGAAATTCATAAAATAACAATTTTTCAAATGATTAGCTACAGAGATAAAACACGATCACGAATCAAAGTTGCTCGCATAGCTGCGTAATTCAAAAATATTCTAATTTACACAGGGTGTTCATTTTTTACGTGGCAGACCAAACTTACCTTTTTTTAAATAGAACACCCTGTATTTTATATAATTTTTAAAAAGATTGTATCGTGGCAAGCAAATTGATACCCCACATGATGGATCTAGGCCCAACTGTTTCAGAGTTATTCATTTGTTTATTAAAAATATTGGTCTAGTTTGGTGCGTAAATACTTCGATTCTGCTCAATGTTTTGGCTGCATATTCACTGGACTTAATTTTATACACTCCTCACTATAACAAAATGCAACATGGTAATTCTTAATGTAGCCTGCCTATACAGAGTGTTTAATTTCGCAAAACTTAGATTTTCTCGAAAATTTCAAATAGAAAGTCCTGTATATTAGACCGTTATTAGATCCGCATTTTCATGGCCTTTTCAGCAATACCACATTTGATGAACTTATTTTCAACGGTTTCAATGATATTAAGGCTTAATTGCGGAATTAGCCATTGTTATATAAATTCAAGTAACTACTTCACGTTAATATGCAGCACTCTGTATTTTATATCATTTTCAAATAGTTTACGTGATATCCTTAATTCATACTGCATAAAAAATCAAGTGTGTGTAATGTAAAAGATCAAAACATTTAATGCATATATTAACAACGTTTAAATTAACGAGAACAACACTAAATCGAAATTCACGCAATAAACAACAAAAATTCAACGCAGAAAATGTTCAAGTTGGGAGCCAACATTATCGATACAAATATGTAATCTCTATCTTAAATTGTTTTGAACCTTCAACAATGTTGCTTCGCGTACAGAATTGAAAGCCTCTGAAATCCTTGCGCGCATGTACTCCTTGGTTGTTAGTGGAGTCGCAAAACACTTTACCTTTAATGTCACCCCACAAAAAGAAATCCATTTTGGAAAGATCAGGAGATCTTGGTGGCCAAAGGGTTGGTCTACCTCGACCTATCCATCGTCCTTAAAAATTATGGTATAAAAATGCTCTAACAGCTCCTGTTGAATGTGGAGGCGCTGCATCGTGTTGATACCACATGTCACCCTGGAGTTGTAGAGGAATTTCTTCTAACAGCTTTGGTAGATCATTATCGAAGAAATTTAGATAACGCTCACCAGTGGAGAGTCCCATCGAAAAAATACGGTCCGATGAAATACGGACCCAAAATTACAGACCACACACTTATGGACTACCTATGCTGACGATCCACTGGCCACGAAAAATGTGGATTTATACCAGCATAATAATGCAAATTGTGCATGTTAATTCCTCCACAGTTTGAAAAATTTCCTTTATCTGTAAATAGCACTTTTGCAAGAAATCCTGGTTCCTGGTTGTCCTTCTGCAAAGCCTAAATACAAAAATTCAATCTTTGCTGCTTATCGCTTGCAGACAGCTCTTTAACTTTTCTAACATGGTATGGGTGATATTTGTTTTCTTTAAAACATCTTTGGATAGAAGTTTTACTGATATTTAAATTGGAAGCAAATTGTCGCTGGCTGATATGTGGAGTTTCAATGACAGAGGCTATGATGTTTACAGACGTACCTTCATTTATAACAGTTTTGTTGCTTACGGGAGCCCGATACTGTACACTATCGTATGCAACAAAACGAGCTTTCAACAGTCTAAATGCTTACAACTGAGGTTGCTGTCTATTAGGGTATTTCTGGATATAGATTCTGTTTGCTGAGGCAAAATTTCCATCATTTTCAGCAATCATGTACAGCATTGACATAACTTCTTCAGTAAAAAACATGCTGATATCAAGAAAAAGCGGGTAACTAAGAAAGCTACCTATCAATCATTTGGTTAATGTTTCCAATGTCAAGTGGTGTTGTCAAAGCCGCCCTTTGATTTTGAGATAAGTTTCATAAATATTGGAAAATGATAAAATATGTAATTATTGCTTTATATCTTTGAAGCCGTTATAAATAAGATCATCAAACGTGGTATTGCTGAAAAGGCCATAAAAATGCGGATCTACTAACGTACTAATATAGAGGGGGTTCTATTTGAAATTTTCGAAAAAGTTTTGCGAAATTTAACACTCTGTATAGGCAGGTTACATTAAGAATTACCATGTTGCATTTTGTTATCGTTAGAAGTGTATTAAATTAATTCCAGTAAATATGCAACCAAAACATTGTGCAGAATCGAAGTATTTACGCATCAAACTAGAGCAATATTTTTAATAAACAAATGAATAACTCTGAAACGGTTGGGCCTAGACCCATATGTGGCATATCAATTTGCTTGCCGCGATACCATCTCTTTAAAAATGATGTAAAATATAAGGTGTCCTATTTAAAAAAAAGGTAAGTTTGGTTTGCCACGGAGAAAATTAACACCCTGCGTAAATTAAAATATTTTTGAATTACGCAGCTGGGTGATAGGAACAACTTTCAGTTGAAACTCTGTTGATAAAACTGAGTTTAATATGGAAAACTGGGCTTTTTCCGCGAAGTGGACCAGCCTGTATATATATATATATATATATATATATATATATATATATATATATATATATATATATATATATATATATATATATATATATATTGGAATGTTGCACTACACTGTAATCGCTTTTAAATATCCACTTTATTTGTTTGCTGTACTTTTTTATTGGTTTACGTGGGCTGCAGTTTCGAACCGTCCTGGATCATCATCATCGAGTAGCGTGCTGATGATGAACCAGGACGGTTCGAAACTTCAGTCCACGTAAACCAATAAAAAATCACAAAAAGTACAGCAAACAAAAAAAGTGTATATATATATATATATATATATATATATATATATATATATATATATATATATATATATATATATATATATATATATATATATATATATATATATATATATATATATATATATATATATATATATATATATATATATCTTTTGGAATGTTGCACTACACTGTAATCACTGTTAAATATACACTTTATTTGTTTCCTGTACTTTTTGTGATTTTTATTTGGTTACATCGACTGCTGTTTCGAACCTTCCCGGTTCATCATCAGCACGCTACTGACTATGATCGTTTCTGTGTGGTCTTTGTCTTAAATTGTACGTGACGACTGCGCGTTGAGCTTCTATTGGCCTGTTTACTGTTCTCTGGTTGGTTGTGTTTTTGGACTGTGTCAGTGTAGCGGTTTCCTGTTTTGATTATTGTCTATTTGTAATGCTTTTATAAAATGTTGTTTAAATGTTTGTATTTGGATTTGTTCTGGGGTGAATTGTTTCTTATTGTTTGTTTGTTGAATGTAGTATTGTTCTCAGCTTTCCATTTTTTGTGGTCTTTAATATGTTTTATTAGTTGTAATTGGTTGATATATGGTTTTTGGTGTTTTCTGTTTTGAATGTGTGTAGCTACGTTTGATTTGTAGCTAGGTGTGTGGATTTTATCTAATGCTGTTACATTTTCATCAAGTTTGTGCCACTCCATAATGACGAACGAGAAAAAGAATACAACATCATAATACAAATACCACAAAGAAATGGATACAACAAGAAGCTAGTACGAGAAATTAAAAACAAACGAATCAGCAAAACCTAAAACAAAACACCAGAAACAAACACAAAATACACAACATTCGCTCATAACCACCACATCAAAAAGATCACACAAACACTCAAACAATATGACTTAAAAATGAGCTACAAAACGAACAACAAAATAAATAAAAAAACCAAGAACACAACCCACACGAATTAAACTGAATATATCAAATAGAATGTAACATGTAACACATGCAATAAAAATATATAGAAATGACAAAAAACCAATAGAAACAAGACTCAAGAAAGATATAATAGTATTAGATAAAATTCACACACCTAGCTACAAATCAAATGAAAATACACACATCACAACAGAAAACACCAAAAACCAGATATCAACCAATTAAAACTAACAAAACATATTAAAGACCACAAAAAAAATGGAAATTTGGGAACAAATACTACTTTCAACAAACAAACAATAAGAAACAATTAATTCCAGAACAAATACAAATTCAAACATTTAAACAAAAGTTATTAAAAGCCATACAAATAGACAAATTATCAAACCACAATAATGAAAACAGAAAACCGATGCGATCGACACAAACCGAAAACATAACCAATCGAATAACTATAAACCGACCAATAGAAGCTCAACATTCAGGCGTCACGTAAAACTTCAGGCATAGACCACACAGGAACGATCATAGTCAGTAGCGTGCTGATAATGAACCGGGACGGTTCGAAGCTACAGTCCACGTAACCAAATGAAAAATCACAAAAAGTCCAGGAAACAGATAAAGTATATATATATATATATATATATATATATATATATATATATATATATATATATATATATATATATATATATATATATATATATATATATATGTGTGTGTGAATATTGGAAAATTTTTCTGAAAATCTCCTTATCGTGACGTCTCTATTACTCTATTACATTTTTCGGCACTGGACTTTGTCCGTGTCCTTTGAGAGTGGAAGATGCGAAATATGCGACTGTAATCTTTTATTCATACTGAATTCTCTAAATTTCATTTACTGTTTATTTTCATAACTCATGTAGTAATGGCAACAAAGCAATTAAATATTATCACAAAGAAAAATATTATATTGTAATTTGATAGAATACAATGTTTCCTTTTCATTTGATATGACATTACTTATGTATGAAGCTGCTTGTAATAAAAGTGTCATGGTAGCTTTCGTGTGTTTTGTTAAAGGCTCTAAGTTAGCTAGGTTTATAAAGCTCATAGTAAAAAGATGATATTCTGAAAATTGGACTGTTCCAATAAATATTGTACTAGTGGCAATATACTATATAGTCTTGAGGGATACTAAATAAACTTAGCAGATTAATGTTCCGCAACCAGGTGGCGGCACGTCCACCACTCACTTAGTGTTGAAAGGTTGGCTATACTATAGCCGTATTACTTTAGATGCATTTTTGCTACAATTAGTATGTCGTACTGAAGAGCTCCAATGAGAACGAAACCGGTCTACGGTTCTAATTGTCGCGAGAATGCATCTAGCCTTGTATCCTCAGAAAGATAAAAGTAAGTTCCCTTGTGTATTTCCTTGTGTTAACCTCTTTTGACCACAGCCTCCCCAGTATGTTAAAAAGTCACCATGACAGGCTCCATTGGTGTGAAAAGTGGCCCAGTGTTTCTCCTGCAACAACTTGTAGCGTAGATGTGTCCATGCATATGTATGTGTGTATGTGCACATGAAGGAATAATATGCATTTTCTGTCCTGCACCTAGTGTAAAGTACTGGACGGATAAAGCCTGTTGACGTGAGTGCATATACATGAGTGTATATGCGCTCTCGTATGTATGTGAGTGGATATGTATGTAAGTTTTAATATATATTCTTAATAAACAGCAAGTGTATAGGGAGACAAAAGAAGATAAAAGAAAAAAGTTAAAGAGCTTGTTAGATTAACATTCTTAAGACAGGTTTTGCCATAATGAAAAGCAAGGTCAGATGCATCCTTGTTCATTTTGAAGATTGACAGTGACTGAGCGAGCCAGTTTTCAAAGTTAAAAATTATTATCATTATTATTGCAATAAAAATTAAGTTACCTTAATATGGAAAACTAAAAACGTTGGCGACTTATAATTGGATTTGTATTTGTCATCCTACGAAGGTGTTCACAAGGATACACTCAAGAGAAGAACATTTCATTATGTTGACCTATTAAATCCTGTGCACAGAGAGATGTAATAAAGATCGCGGGACATGTGTGCTGCTGGTTGTTCTGAGATAAATAGCATTGAGTTGGGACATAAAAGACAGTTAAGGAAATGCTACATTAAGTTAAATGACTGTCAGAGGTCCTGATATCCTTCTTGCGGAAGAGATCGTCTTTCAGTTATCCAGCGTTCCAATTTTCCTGCACGAAGAAAACATCTATCTCAGTCCCAAGCTTTATATTTCTCAAAAGTCTTTCTAGCGATAATTTGTGTCATTTTTAGGACAGAGATCAGAAAACAAGTTAAGTGGTTATAAATCAGCTTACCGTTACAAAGGAGCTGGTGAATTTTAAAGCGGACGAATGGCTCTTTGAGTGTAAAATGTTTATCAAAAGTTAATATAACCTCTTCTAATTTTCTCACCAAAGGCATAAAAACAAATATGATTTAGCGTCTGTCAATTGTGTCGCTAAATGCTGGAACCATAATTTTTGAAATGTATATCTGAGATGTCCTTAAATATAAAAACATTTGGGACACAGGAAGTGCGTTATAGTAGAGAATTTTCATAAGATTTCTAGGCGGTATATTACTAAAATTATTACTTTAAATTTAAACAGACTTTTTTTTCTCCCTTAGGGCTCGTCCGCGTCTTTACCGCTCCGATAGCACCGCAGCCTTTGGCTTATTGTGCATGCCCTTAGTCTTTTCTACTCCACCCATTCCAAAATCACTGTACCTTGACCTAGTCTACACTAGTTGTGGGAATTTATCCGTTTGTATATTAGAATATTCGTTCCGAAAACTTCACGACTATTCGAATTATTCGAATTATTCGAATTATTCGAATATTCGTGAAGTATTCGAATATCCGTGGAGTATTCGAATATTTGAATATTCGTGGAGTATTCGAATATTCGTCGAGTATTAGAATATTCGCAGAGTATTCGAATATTCGCACAGTAATAAACTCCCCTAAGCCCATGAATGTGTCTCGTAATCATTTTTCGAATCTACCTCTGTTTCCTAGAAAATTAGCTATTTAATTCTTAACTTTCAAATAATTCCAGAAATGTTTCATTGTTAATTTTAAAACAATTAAAGACGATTATAATGTCGGTTTCATTGTGCTTATCACAACAGCAGTTAGGTTTTTAGTCATATTTGCGTTATTTGCAAGTACATATATAAATAAATAAATAAATCTGCATCCCTTGTATTTGCGTTTTAAGCTGATAATGTGCTTAGTTAAAAAAAATATGGCTAATTTATAATTTATAGTAGATGGTGTACATATTACATATCAGTAATTTATGATGCCAATAACGACATTCCATTCGCCGCAGTTATCTATATAAATTTTATATTTTTTAACAGAACATTCTGTATATTGTTACCTATTTGAATGCAACATTTCCTTCCGAGCTCAACCGCATAGCACAATTGATACTTAAAAATCATGCGTTGCTGAGTTATTAACCATTTTATCGAATACCTAAAAGCATTCGCACGATTACACATAGACAGGACAGAACTGACAATATTGGTGCCGGTGCTTTTGAGTAGTGCTGGGAATTTATCCGTTTGTGTATTCGAATATTCGTTCCGAAAGCTTCACGACTATTCGAATTATTCGAATATTCGTTGAGTATTCGAATATTCCAATATATTCGAATATATTCGAATATTCGAATATATTCGAATATTCGAATATATTCGAATATTCGAATATATTCGAATATTCGAATACACTGTCGTTGAAATAATTCGTATTGGAATACTCCAATATTCGAATATTCGAACTATTCGTATTCGATTCCCAGCCCTAGTCTACACTGCAATTGGTAGGGTAAAGTTATATTGCTGTGCTCACAAATTATATACCGCATTTCTTCATTCGTAAAATGATTATGCCGTGGAATTTCAATAGGGGAAGTAACGGCGACTTGGTGATTACTCTTTAAAATACAACAATTTAATAAACTGACAGAACAAAACTAAGGCACTTACAATAAATAGCATTAAATAACAACAATTATCTGACAGCCCAAAGCACACTATTCATAAATGAAATATTATTTGAAATTACTTTCAGAGGCACTAAAATGTTCAGTTGCGTTTTTCTCGAAAACGATTGATATTAGCTGGTCGGAACAAGTATAATAATTTTACATAAAAATGATGTTTGTATCATGTTTTATAACCAGAATTACTTACCCGTTTCGTCAAAAAATGTATGACCCAATTTCATCGCCACCGCTCACGTGGCGCCCCCTGTAATAAAATGTCAAATAATAAGTAAAATAATATTTCTTGCCTAAAGTTATAACTCTGTAGCAATTTTAATAAGGATTTATGAATACGCTGTGAAATTATTAGCAAAAAATGAAAAAATAATCACCTTTAATGCCCGGTATTTTTTCCACAGAAACATTTTATTACGGCATCCGAATAACCTGCGCTTACTCTACGTCCCAACAGTTATGACTCACTCTTATACAGGGTGTAAAAAAGTTTGGAATATTACCAATATTTCGAAAATTACTAAACATATTTTTTGACACTTTATTGATATTGATGGATTTAAATTTATTACTCTGTTGACAAGTAAAAAAAGTCTGTTCGCAGCAAGTGGGTTATGGTAGCGAATTTTCGTAAAAATGTTTTTAATAGCAAATATGTCTTGTTTAAAAAAAAAACGACATTTGGTTGGCACTATAACCTAGATAGTTCTAATAATGTACCATATATACAATTAACATTGCTTTGTTGTTTCGAAAAGGACAAACATTTTCCGAACTAAACTTTAAAAGTTCCAGAAAAAACTGGTCCAATTTTCCTGGCCAACGAACTTCTTTAAGTTATTTACACACCTGCCAAGATATAATTATTCACAAACATAATTCAAAAAAAAAGTTGATAAAAAATTTGCAAAAAATTTCTTTTACAAAAATACACCATTTTTTTTAATAGAAATTGCCTTCAGTAATGTTACACAAAATTATATTTTTCACAAAAATTCGACAACTTTTTTAAGTGAATTTTCGTAGAAAAAATTCACTAATGGGGAGATCTCAACTTTCGAATTTTGAAAAAATTTTCGCAAATGAGCGCGAACTAGGACCCCTAGAACACATATCCGGGGTCAGTTTCAATTTTTATATGTTATATATATATATATATATATATATATATATATATATATATATATATATATATATATATATATATATATATATATATATATATATATATATATATATATATATATATATATATATATATATATATATGTGTGTGTGTGTGTGTGTGTGTGTATCACACCGATAACTCAAAAAACAATGGGCCTATTTTGATAAAATTTGGCGTGTACCTTCCCTTTGTAAATCGCTTTGGCAAGTTTGTTAGTCAGGAAAATCGGATGAGGTTTTTAGGGAAAATTTTGAGTTTTCATTCGAAAAAAATTTTTATCTCAAAGAATAATAATAATAATAATAATAATAATAATACCTTTATTATCCATTTTGACAGCATACAAGCTACATTGGATTTGTCAGCCTTTTACAATAATTAATTTTTCACTACATTAAAATATTCATTTAACGTATAAAAACACTGGTCTGATAGAAAAGAAGAAACTTGACTTTTAAACACCTTAATATTTTGGATATTTTTTAAATTATTAGGAAGATGATTAAATATTTTTAATCCAATACAGTTTGGAGAGTCTTTTATCATCTTAGTTCTAGCATACGGAACATAAAAGTTACAAGCCTGTCTGGTACTAAAGGTATGAACATCACTGTTTAGTCTAAATTTATCACTATTTTTAAAAACATATATACACAACTCTAAAATATATAAACATACCACAGTTAAAATTTTATGATCAGAAAAGTAGACCCGGCATGACGTCATCTTTCCTATGTTGAAAATAGAGCGTATTATTCTTTTTTGAGCGATAAAGACATCATGCAGCAAGGTAGAATTACCCCACAGACATATACCGTACCTCAGTCTAGAATCAATATAACTGTAGTATAAAGATATTAGTTGCTTTTCAGTCAAAACATTTCTTATATTTATAAATAAAAAATTAAGAGATGCAAGCCTTGAAACCAATGTCGTACAGTGCAACTTCCAGCTGAGATGTTCATCAACGTGTACTCCAAGGAACTTGTAGTTATTGACACACGTTAGGTAAGTATTGTCAACACCCACACTAAGTATATCAACTTCCCTCTGACGCGGATGAAATCTCACCATCTGTGTCTTCGAAGAATTAAAATATATCAGACACCGAGAGAACCAACTCCTTAAGTTATTAAAATTGTGATTACATTTATTATTCAAAGCATCCTCTGTCTTTTCAGAAACGATTAGAGACGTATCATCCGCATACAGAGTAAAATGCGCATCAGGGGATACTTTATCAAGCTCATTGATGTAAAGGGTAAAAAGAATAGGGCCCAGTACTGAGCCTTGAGGCACACCAGTAGGAACAACAACACGCTCAGAACATACCCTACTTAGTCGTTCTGATGTCTTGAACTTTATCTCAGTATACTGTTCTCTGTTCGTCAGGTAAGAGTCAATCCAGCCAAGCGCATTACCTCTCAAACCATAACAATAAAGCCTGTCACACAGTATCCTATGGTCAACACAATCAAAGGCCCTGCTCAGATCACAAAAAATCCCAACAGGGCACTCACCAGCCTCCAAACAAGTGACTAAGCCCTGAAAGAAGCCAATGAGAGCCGTTGCAGTGGATTGGCCTTCTCTAAAGCCATGCTGACAGGCAGACAATATACCACATGACCGCAAAAATTGTTCCAAGCGATTTAGATAGCTATATTCAAATACCTTTGAAAAAGTCATAGATAATGTAATCAGCCGATAGTTGTTCAAATTAGTTGGATCATTCTTTTTTATTAAAGGAAAGCCCTTACCAACCTTTAGGTCACTAGGAAAGATACCCGACTCAAATGAAAGATTTACCAAGCAGGTAAGAGGCTTTATAATATGTCTTAAAACTTTCTTAACTAAAAAAGGTGGAATTTCGTCTCGACCGCACGAAGACTTGTTTTTTATTTTTTTTATTAACAAAATATACAACTCGTCTTCACTAAAAGGCAGTAAATACATTGTTTTGTTATTAGGTTTTGTCGAAACGTTTAAAGGAGGTAAGTCCTTAGGAATGTTCTTGATAATATTTATAGGTGCTTCTACAGAGAACGAATTGAATAAGTTCGCGATTTCCCGTGGATCGGTAACTAGCCTCTCTTCGTGTCGTATTACAATATTGTTATGTTCATTGACCTGCTTGCCATTTAGTTCCGAAATCAGATGCCATGCGGCTTTAGTCGGATTGTCAGAAGCCAGAATCCTATGTTGGCAGAAATTCCTTTTAGTACATCTTACAAGTTTTTTATGAGCAGCCCTTGCAGCCCTGTAAGAATTATCCGCCTGGGGAGAAACACTTCTCAATAAAAATAAGTCTTTAAGTCTTGAACTAGAGGCTTTGACCTCAGAAGTAACCCACTCACGGCCCTTTGATTGTTTCCTATATATCTTACGGAGTGGAAAATATAAATGAAAGTAATAAAGAAACAATTCATGAAAATTCTTATACCCCTCATCAATGTTGCTGGCAGCAAAAACATTTTCCCAATTTTCACCAATAAGGGCACTCTCAAAGTGAAAAATAGATTCCTCATCAAAAACTCGCGTCAAAGAAACAGCGCTATGATTCGACTCAACTGAAGCTGTGTCAAGCTCCAACAACACTGTCATGTGGTCAGAAATATTATTGCCAGTCGCAAGGCAGGCACCCTTGCTAGAAAAATTAAGAAAAGCATTGTCGATGGTACTAAGAGTATTATCCGTTACTCTGGTAGGCCACCCAACTACATCAGTCATATTAAAACATTTTAGCATGTTAGACAACATATCAAACCCTTTACTTACAATTCCATAGCAATCTAAGTTGAAGTCACCAGTAAGAACAAAACGTACACCGGGTCTGACTAAATAGTTCAGCATATCAAAAAGCTGGTTAATAAAAACACTAACATTACTTGAAGGGGAGCGATAACAATTTAAAATACAAATTTTAACGTCGTTATAATAACAACATATACCACAGACTTCAAATTCTTTCTCAATGCAAAATTGTTCTACATTAATTTTTTTAATGGACAGGTTATTCTTAAAATAAATCGCTACCCCTCCTCCCTTACTGACACTTCTACAAAAGAAACTACCCAGGCTGTAACCATCGATTTTTAAATAATCGATCGAATCGTTGGTTTGCCAAGTTTCTGTGAAACACATAAAATTTACATTTTTAAAATGTACTAAGTCAATTAATAGTTCATTAATTTTGTCTACATTTAAACTCTGCGTATTTAAAATCACAATGTTTGGGTCAAATATCACAGATTCGTTGTCGGTCGAAGGCGCGGGAAGAAAAACCTATTTATACATGCACCAGCTGGCCAAACAGTAGGGTCCAGGGCCTTTCTGAAATTATGTTCATAAACACAAACCTTAAAAGAAGCATACTGGCCTTTATGTTTCGCTTCAAGTCTCTCACACGTCACTTCAGGAAACTCCTCCTTAAGATGCTGTTGGACTTGTTCAACGGAAGTATTTGGTTCCAACCGAAACACATGGAGAGCCACAAATTTGGGTACAGCCTTCAAATCACTACCACTCTGTTTACTACCAACAATAGGTAAATGTCTTCTCCGTGGCTTTTTATGGACAGTTTTCCATTCATTACTTGCACCACACTCACCAGGAGAATCATCCCTAACTATGTCTATATATTCATCACACTTAGCAGCTGTTTGCGCTTCTAATAATGCAGTGGATAATTGCTTCCTAGTAATATTATTCTTTACTTTAGCTGTGCCACCGTCTTGAACATCACTATGTTTACTTTTGTTATCACTAACCTTATCAGATGATTTTGACGCATTGTCGGCTGAGCCAGAACGAAGCTTCCTATCAATAGTAGGTTTCTCGATTCCTCTGCTTATTGATTGGCTATCGATTGATTGACCTGACCTAGAAACCACCGACACCTTACGATTTTCTACATTACCACCGAGAGCGGCTTTGAGACCAAGAGATGGCGTACTTTCAACCTTTTCAACGGTATTTTGTTTAATAATACTGTTTAATAATTTAACTTGTTGTTTTAGAGATGTAATAAGTTCCTGCATGTAACCAATAGTTACGTTTTTACCTCTAATGATGTCTTTCAGATACATTACTTCTGAATTAGATTGCAATGTTTCATCCTAAGCACTTGTGAACGATGCCTCGTCGTCTTCTCCACCACTATGAAGCTCTATACTCACATTATCACAACAATTTACAAAGTTGTCGTCAATTACTGTTAAATTTTTTAAGTACTTTACGCATCCTGGATGAAATATGCATCCACACTTTACACATTTAGGCCCGGTTGTAGGGATATTATGGCACTTTTTACACCTTTTTGTAGGAGCATCACGAGAAACGTCCACACTACTAGCCGCCATCTTTACTGTACGTGGGATCTCAACACTTTTTCCGCCAACTTCATTACTGTCCTATTAACACGCTTTCAGACGAATAAAAGCCGTAAAAAATTTTTCATACATCACAGTTTAACCGAAAACTTCATTCCCAGAAACCACACATGCACACCAAAATAAACTCTCTTTCCATCCCAATAATGGGTGGATTTTGATCAAATTTGGCACGTACGTTTCTTTTGTTAATGCCTTTGATAAGTTCGTTAATCAGAAAAATCGGACAAGGTTTTCCGCAAAAATTTTGAGTTTTCATTTGAAAAAATTTTTTATCTTAAAAAATAAAAAATCTATGATAACCAAATTTGGTAGGTAGGTTTAGGATATAAAAAGTAAACTATACACTAAAATTTAGATTTCTATATTACAAGAAAAAAAGTAATAATAAAATATTTTGTGCCAGATCATTCCTATGAAAATTCACTACCATAACGCACTTGCTGCGTCCAGGCTCTTTTTTACAATAAGTTACTAAACATTCATTATTAATTACCAACGTATCACAAAAATCTTACAAAGATTGCTTTCTGCGGAAACACAAAAAACATTTCTACAAAAACATTTATAATTCAGTCACTATTTGGGAGTGCCTGTATACGGCAGTATCGACGAGTAATGCCAACAAAAATCTCTCTCAATGCGTCATTTGTATGGGGCTCCGCTATCTATTGATAAAAACGCCGTATCACAATTTGTGATATGTGTTTGAAATATGTGCCAAAAACGTAAAAGTTGCAAACAATTGAAATAACTCAAAAACGATGAACGATATCAATTTTTCTTTTTTTTACAACCATGTATTATAAGTCGATGAAAAACAAAAAAATACAATAATATAAGTGGTGTTCCATTAAAAAAAGAAAATGTGTATCACCAACGACTTATGGGTCACCCTGTGATTGTCAAACTAGGTTTATAACCTGTAGCGCGAGACACCCTATAATTAACGTATATACTTTTTTCTCATATCTTGTATAATAACGGATATATTGAGCTTTACCGTAAAAATGGGTCATCTGTATATGTGTAAACAGACAAAAACCATAACTGACCCCGTGTATGGGTTTTACGGGTTCTAGTTCACGCTCATTTGAAGAAATCTTCTCAATAACTTCTCAATAACGATTTTTTTCTACGAAAATCTGCTAAAACATAGACTATTAAACTATAAACTCTATACCTGAAACTACTGTAGAAGCATCAGAAAGAGGGTCTCTTTGAAATGGATTTTCCGAAAATATTTTAGTAAAATGAAGGATAATGATGGTTGAAGCTGAAACATAGGGCTTTGTAAAGCACACTTATTACTACGTATCTTTTACATAATCCGTATTTACTTCAAATTCGTTGTCTGAAATTTGACGTTTCAAATCGCGACTTTGACGTTTTAACAAGAAAAATTTAATTCTGCTACTCCTTGGTCATTTTGCGTCAAGAAAACTCAACCGTGGTATGTAATATTCAATTGGTTTTGTTAATGACACAAAATATTTTGCTCTTGTGCTTTCCTCTGATGACAAGTGGCACCCAATCTTTTTTTCTTAAAATGCCTATAACTTTTTTTCTTTTAACTTAGAGGTCTGAATTTCGGTTTGTGGAGTAGGTTTGATAGTGGAAACATACATGATAAATTTGGTTGTCATAGCTCTGTTATTTTCGGAGATACAAAAATTTTCCGAAAAAAAAATTCCCCCGGAAAAACTGGTCAGATTTTCCTGGCCAACGAACTTACTAAATCCACTTACAAAAGAAAGGTATGTATCAAATTTAATCAAAATCGGCCCTTTATTTTTTGAGTTGCTGATACGATATATATATATATATATATATATATATATATATATATATATATATATATATATATATATATATATATATATATATATATATATATATACACACACAGATCTCGTTATTAGTGAATTTTTCGTATTACGAGAAATTCGCTAAATGTATGTGTAACTATACAGGGTGGCTCAGAAATAATACCAACATTTTTATTTCAAATGGAACAGCCTGTATGTTTTTGCGTTTTCTGATTTTACATCTAATTTAAGGTCTAGTTGTATTTAAAGTTTTTTCATATCTTTATTTACTACTGAAAAAATGGCTGTTAAAAACATTCTTTTAAAATAGTTAATATTTCAAAAACTACGAAACATATTTTTTGACACTTGGTATATTGATGTATTTAAGTTCAATACACTTTGACAAGTAAAAAAGTATGGATAACTATACAGGATGGCTCAGAAATAATACCAGCTTTGTTATTTTTAATAGAACAGCCTGTATATTGTTTATTCGTCTAGCTAAATGGAATTATGGTATTCATGTAACAATTTCAAAGTGTGTACATAACATTACATAACACAAAAAACTAATTAACGATAATAAACAAGTAAAAATAAGATGTATTTACTTTATGAGATGTTCAAAATATTAACCATTAGTTGCTAAACAATAGCCAAGTCTGTGTCTGAATTCCCAGAAAAGGTTATCAAAGGTATTCCAATGAATTACATGAAGTTCATTCCAATTCTAATTTTCAAATTTTCAATATCATCCGGCCTATGTTTGTAAACGTTACTCTTTAAAGCACAAATAAAAGTCTAGAGGTGTTAGGTCTGGGGATCTTGCGGGCCACTCAATTGCACATATTCTTCCTATCCATCGATTTGGAATTTTCTGGTTCAAAAATTGACTAACTTGTTAACCAAAATGCGCAGGAGCGCCGTCCTGCTGAAACCAAATGTCCCTTCGGTTTGGATACAGTGCTTCAAATTGTGGCATAATCTGTTCATGTAACAACTGCAAATAAAATTCCGACGTAAGGTTTTCGTTCATGAAAAATGGTGCAATGATATTATGGCCTATGATACCTATCCAAACGTTGACTTTTTGTGGTCTTTCCGTGTGTGCTTCAGCCACCCACCGCGGATTGTCTGCCCACCAATATCCACAATTATGCACATTGGCGGCGCCATTAAGTATAAATGTAGCCTCCTCTAGAAAGAGAATATAATTTACAAAATTGGGATCAATATTGCACCTCTCCATCATAATTTCACAAAACTCCATTCTTCTACCAATATCACCTTCTATAAGTTATGGAAGTAGATGTATCTTGAAGGGGCGTATCTTTTCGCTTTTGAGTCATCTTTTAACTGAGATGTGAGACATATTGTGTTGTTGGCCCATCTGTCGAAGCTATTGATTGGACTGTAAATCAACTAAAACATTTATAGCCACCTCACCACTTTTCGGTCTGCCTGTTTTTTGGTCTGTCTTGTACACTTCTTGTTTCATTGACTTTCCTTAGAAATTTGCTTACACGAGATTGGGTGATTGCAGGCCGATTAGGGTAAGCTTGATTAAATAAACTGACAATTTCCGGTTGTGTTCTCTTGCGGTCATCATATCCAACCATCATTAACATTTCATTTGTTTCTTTTTCAGTTAGAGCTTTAATGTTAATTTCTGTGAACTGTGGCGTTCACCTATCTGAGTGCTTAAGAACATTTCACAAAAACTGTCAAATTTATCACTGCAGCACACCTAGCAACATTACAAATGCGACTACTTATTTTCATACTTTCAGTGTATTCATGTGACTTAATCCAGTTTGAGTACATGAATGTCTCATTGTGACGAACAAACAACTTAAAACTTTCATCATTGAATTTGTCTCTTATGCTTATTAGTATCTGCAAAATGTACAGGCTCTTCCATTTAAAATAACAAAGTTGGTATTATTTCTCAGCCCCCCCTGTATAGCTACACATACTTTTTTTACTTAAGAAGAGTGCACTGAATTTAAATACATCAATATACTAAGTCTCAAAAAAGAAACATATTCCGTAGTTTTCGAAATATTAACAATTTTTTAAATTCTTTTAAAATTTTTTTTTCAGTAGTGAATTAAGGTAAACCCTGTATAGTTACACATACTTTTAGTGAATTTTCTTTTAAAAAATATCACTAATGAGGAGATCTCGACTTTTGAATTTTGAAAAAATTTCTTCAAATGAGCGCTAATTAGGCCCCCCTAGAACACATCCAAGGTCAGTTTCAATTTATATATATATATATATATATATATATATATATATATATATATATATATATATATATATATATATATATATATATATATATATATATATATATATAAACATATGTATGTGTCACACCGATGATTCAAAAAATAATGAACCGATTTTTATTAAATTAGCCGAGTACCTTCCTTTCGTAAGTGGCTTGGACAAGTTCGTTAGTCAAGAAAATCGACCCAGGTTTTCCCGGAAAATTTTGTTTTTTCTTTCGAAAAAAAAATATATCCGGAAATAACAGAGGGCAACCAAGTACGTGGGTTTATATGATTACAGGTAAACTACTTACCAAAACTTAGCTCTGTAGATTAAAAGACAAAAAAGTTATAGGCATTTAAAGAAAAATAAATTGGGGATTTCGTCGAAGCGTCAAACTCGCGATTTAAAATGTCAAAATTGGCAACATGTAGGCAAAGAACCCAGAACTAATACGAGCTTTGGAAAGAAAATGTCTCAAGAAGAATGTTTTACAAAGCCTGAAATCTTAGCTTCAACCGTCTTTGCTCTTCATTTTACTAAAATATTTCCAAATTCATTTCAAATAGACCCTTCCTCTGATGCTTTGGCAGTAGCCTTAGCTATAGAGTTTATCGTTTAATGGTACATAATTTTTGTCGAATTTTCGTAAAAAATCAATAAACTCAATATATCCGTTATTATACAAGATACGAAAAAGAATGTATATATTAATTATCGGGTGTCTTGAGCTACATTTTAAAAAATATTTCTACAATCATAGGGTGACCCATAAGTTGTTGGTGATACAAATTTTCTTTTTTTTTAATCAAACGCTCCCAATGTGCTTGCATTGTTGCATTTTCCATCTAAATATAATGCATGTTTGTAAGAAGAGAAATTCGAGACGCAGCAAGTGCCTTATGGTGGCGAATTGTCATTAATTGCTTCAAATTTGAATAGATCAATTTTCTGTTAACCTATAAGGTTGACCAAGAAACCAGTTTTTTTGGGAACACTTTAAGTTTACTTTCGGAAATTTTTGTAAATTTTCAACCAATAAAGTTATTTTGATGAAACATGGCACATTCTTTCTACTATGTAGGTTATACTAGTAGCCAAATTTGATGCCTGCTTTCTTAAAAAAAGATATATATTTGCTATTAAAAACATTTTTATGGAAATTCGCTACCATAATACATTTGCTGCGTCCAGACTTTTTTTAGTTGTCTACAGAGTACTTAATTTAAGTACATCAATATACCAAGTGTCAAAAAAATATGTTTAGTAGTTTTCGAAATATTGGCAATATTTCACACTTTTTTTACGCCCTGTATGTATTGAAACTGACCTCGAATATGGGTTCCAGGGGTTTTACTTAGCCATCATTTGGGAATACCAAAATTCATGGTATATGGTTTATATAGAACACCACTATGTACGCAATTACACACGCACTAACACTGCTCCACTCACGCTCTCCTTCTCCCCTCTCCCTCTCACACATACACAGCTACACACACAAACACACACACACAGAGTGGAGGGCTTCGATTGGTTCACTTGCCTTCAAAAATTCATTTTTTTTTAGACTGTGGCTAGGGCATAAAATAATTAACAAGCCTAATAACAAGTGGGTAATATTAGTGCGAGATATGTTGAGAAGAGAAAATAGGCACAGTGTATCATGGCAATTACTATTTTTTAAAGATCTTCATAACACAAATTCATTATTCATGAATTCTTTACTGAGCGTCTGGACCACAACTGAGTTAAAACCAGCTACATTTGCGATGTCTAAAAACTACCTTAGCATCATTCCAACTACCGACACAAAACTTCTTCCACAAACATCAGTTCCACCCCTATTTAACTCAAGATGGTGTTCTCTAGGGTTTAGAATCGTTGGTGATTTTTTTCAAAACAACCAGTGGTTAACAGGTAACGAGTTAAAACAACTGATTTCACGATCTTCAACAAACACTATGACAGAACTAGTAAACCATTATAATAGAATTGTGGATTACTTTACTTTAAATTTTCAAGATTCTGCTCCGGTTTTCAATCAATATAACCCAATGACAATTTTGTTGAAATCCGATGAGAAAACAATCGAGCTGGAAAATAATAAAAAGAATTTTGTTCAGAAAACTCTCACGTCAATATTTTTTAATGGAAAAAATACAACACAGTGCAGTTGGAATGGTGGAGTCGAATGGAGGTCTTAATTTGCTAGACCAACCTTGGGACATGACGCCGTGATAGCCTGGCGTTTTGCAAAGAATCGACTTGCAGATCCAGTCTATCTCAAACATGTCGGTATAACAGACACAGATCAATGTCCATGGTGCCCGGAGAGAGGTGATGCCTGGCACATGATTCTCACATGCGAAAAAACAAAAAGCATATGGGAACTAGTAAGACAATTGGTCAAAAAACTCTTACCTTACCCTTACCAACACATGTCAACTGAAGTCATCTACAGAGGCTACAGTCGGAATACCCCGGAAGCCAATTTATCCAATTACCTTCTTACATTGGCAAAAAGTACAATCTATAACTCCTTCATATCTTACCACAAGGGCGAACGAATGTCAGTAAATTATAAACATTCCTACCTCGCAAGACTCAAATCAAGAATTCACAAAGAGTACGCTTGGCATCTTGGTAACGAAAACCTCTCCCATTTTGGAGACGTATGGTGTCCAAAAACAGTGCTGTGTAAGATTGAAGAAAAATACCTATTTTTTCACAGAGTTCAAATGTGTAACTGACTGTATTTGCCGTGTAACCTCCTCTTTTTCTTGATCAAACATTGTCAGTTCCAATTATATATATATATATATATATATATTGTATATAATTATGTGCAAATATTGTGTATGTGAATATTGTAAGTATTTGTATTTGAAGTAGATATAAGTTATTTATTAATAATGTTACTATGACTTGTATTGATTACATGACAGTTTTAAATAAATAATAATAATAATAATAATAATAATAATAAAACACACACACACACAATTGCACCCATTTATATACAAAATATATTAAAAGTTATAAAACCGAAATGCTCTCTAATTTGGCAATTGGTTTTGCATTTTAATATCACCATAAGAACATACTACTTTAAATATTAACTGCATACTACGCTCACAATATAATTCAACATCAAATGAATATTTAAATTATCGGTCGCTTAAAGGCTATAAACCATAATCATACCTCTTCTTTATAGTTTCTCGTGAATCATCTTACTGTTATTATTTGTCATAAAATAGCTTTAAATTGTACAGTTTTGGTATCGAAAACAGAAAATAAATTTTTACACTAGTATTACGGCGGCCCTAAAAATTAATGGCATATAACAGTATGTACAAAAAACAGTAATATATATCATAAATTCTTTAATAAAAATCACATAAACCCTATTTTAATCCCGCAAGATGCAGGGCTATAAAGACTGCCATAAAGAAATCTTATATGTTCCGGAAATATTAGTTCACTTCAAAAATATCGAGATCGCTAGAATGTTGCATTCCATTGTTGTTGAATGTTAAACATACATGATCTTTAATTTATGCATTTATGATTTAGGATTTCCTCCTTTGGTAACTCTAAATTTAAAAAACTCTAGACGCAGCAAGTACGTTGTGGTAGTGAATTTTCATAAGAATTGTACACTATTAGTAAGATATATTATTAAAACTAATTCTTTAAATTTAAATGGACATTGGAGATCAGTTTTAGATTCCCAGTTAGCGATTATTTGAAAGAATTGATATTTTATATGGAGCTAGTTAATTAAAATTTGGTCTTAGATATAATATGTAAATACTGCAAGTGTCTTTAAAAAAATTGTGTTACAAATTTCATTAAAGTTACAAAAGTTTTTCAGAAAACAATTAATTATTTACAAAGGGAATATACCTGTCAAATTATAAATATGACAGGTATTTTTCCTTATTAATTATTTGGATGGTTTTGTTTTAGTTAACCCATCCAGTTTTTGCAAACAAAAAACAAAAAAAAAAGGTTTTTTAAAACAAAACGAAGCTCAATATGTTATTTTTCTTTAAGTTATTACCCACGTGCGTTTACATAGGTGTTACTAAGGTTCAAGATTGAACCTGGCTTAATGGGAAATTTATTGAGCTTTCGGATTTGAAATATTTTTACGAAAATTTTCTACCATAACATAAAAAAACCTTTTTTGTTGTTTATTGTTTGCAAAAACTGGATGGGTTTACTAAAACAAAACCATCCAAGCAATTCATATGGAAAAATACCTGTCCTATTTATAATTCGACAGGTACATTGCCTTTGTAAATAATTATTTTTTTTCTGAAAAACGTTTGTAAGTTTAATGAAATTTGTAACACAATTTTTTAAGACACTTGCAGTACTTTCATATTTTTATAATTCGACAGGTACATTCCCTTTGTGAATCATTTATTTTTTCTGAAAAACGTTTGTAACTTTAATGAAATTTGTAACACATTTTTTTTAAAGCACTTGCGGTACTTACGTATTATACCTATCTAAGACCAAATTTTAATTCAGTAACTCCATATAAAATATAATTTTTTTCAAATAGTCGCTAACTGGGACTCTAAAACCAATCTCCAAGGTCAATTTAAATTTAAAGAATTAGTTTTAATAATATTTATAATTCGACAGGTACATTCCCTTTATAAATCCTTTATTTTTTCTGAAAAACGTTTGTAATTTTAATGAAATTTGTAACACAATTTTTTTAAAGGCACTTGCAGTACTTACATATTATATCTAAGACCAAATTTTAATTAAGTAGCTCCATATAAAATATAAATTTTTTCAAATAATCGCTAACTGGGACTCTAAAACCGATCTCCAAGGTCCATTTAAATTTAAAGAATGTTTTAATAATATATCTTATTAATAGTGTACAATTCTTATGAAAATTTACTACCATAACATACTTGCTGCGTCTAGAGTTTTTTGTGATACTGGAACCAATAATTAATTATAAGTTAGTATTTGTTTCACTTATTAAAAATTATTATAGTTATTAAAAATATTGAAGAACACAAATAAGGATAAGCATGTGCTACTTACATTTCATCAACAATTGTGTCAGAAACTTTAGGACCAAATCAAAAGAACACTTTTTAATAACAACGCTAACATAATATGTAGAGATATAATAATAAAGAGCTTTATAACAACAAACGTGGCTAGTGGCTAATACCCCATTTAAGGATATATATATATATATATATATATATATATACATACATATATATATATATATATATATATATATATATATATATATATATATATATATATATATATATATATATATAATAACGAAACTTCGAATGTTTTGAGGTTAGATTGACATTGAAGATTAAATATATTTCTGGATTATAATGCTACTGGCGCTGAAGCATCGGAAATTAGTACCCTATAGTTTTAAGCCATTTCATTGAAGTGAAACTTCTGTTTGATATATATTTGTAATAGAACAAACCATTTCAGTTTTAATAAATGTAAATAACACGTTGACGTTGACTGTCTAACGTTTCGGCGTCTGCAGTCGGCGGCTCTCGGCTCTCGTTCTAGTTTCGCGATGACAGTTGGCAGCTACCATACAGCGGTGTCAGATTAAATAAATTAGAATTTATGACAAAATCAAATGAGACATTATTGGTAACTCAACATTTATTAGTACTAAGCCACATTTAGTAGATGTATTAATTTTTTGACGAAGTTTTATTTGTGATTAATAAGTACAAATACGTTTTATTACCCTATGTTTTACATTACAAGATTTAAATGAAATTTTATTAAATCTGACAACCCGGCTCCTTTATATTTAATTGTTAGGTGACTATTGTCTCCATGTCAATTATCTCTTGAAAATCACGCATTCACAGTCTAACCATCCGTATCAACATTGAACCTGGGAAATGCTGTATGAAATTTGAACTGATATCTTAGACTGTTCATTTGTTTATTATTTTGATTTTTTAATAACTCCTGTCCTCGTATGCCATTTAATTTGAAATTGGGTTAGCATTTATATTGTAACGTCTCCTATATATATATATATATATATATATATATATATATATATATATATGCAAATTTTCATTCGAAACACTTCAATATTTCAAAAAATATTGCGTTTTCAAAATTTTCTAAGAAAAATAAGACGCACGGTGCCCATCTATGAACTCATCCAAGCCATTAACAAAATCAAGGTAATTCCCAAATTTGGTCGAAATCGGTCAAGTATTTTTTGAGTTAGCGGTTGGATACATACATACATATATATATATATATATATATATATATATATATATATATATATATATATATATATATATATATATATATTGTAACCGGTTAACCTGACTCTTTACCCTTTTACCTTTCATATTACTATGACTTACTTTCCTCGGGCGCCATCTTTGTTCCCTAGATTTAGGACGGGGTACGATCCCCGTGAAGACATCCGCTAGAGCCTTCGTAACACGCTACAATTTACTGTTTAATAACAGCCTTGTCCCGTGGTAGCTTAAGTGGAGAAAATAAACACCAGGAGTTCAGTTTTCGGTGACTCCAGTATATGTAAGAAAGCTAAGTAGGCTTCAATTACTTACTTTCACTTACCTTGGGTTATTTTCCTAACTAATAAGATGTGAGCAGATAAATAGAAACGTACTATACTAACAAGTGCTCATATAGTTACTTAAAAGCACTATAAACATGCAAAATGCAAAGGCGTTACTAAGGTGCAGTCAATAAGGCGAACGTTAACTAAAACAGTATAATAAATAACTTATTTACAAATAAACACAAATACGAAACGTGGGTGCGGATATCATAGCAAATAAAATCATTCACACCTTGCGCAAAACAATAGCAGTAACAATTAAAAGACACAAATAAACAAGTATGTTACGTCATTAAATGGGTCAAATTAATGAAGCAGGCGGTGCATTATAAGGACGCATGAATATTAGCGTGTTAAAAGAATGCAGAGACAAGCGAGCGACATATCCAGGTTATTCGGGCGCACAAAATCGAAAAGCACAAGCAATGCGCTTTCACAGAAATGCAGCCAGGCGCCCCTTTACCTAATGCAGCTAACTAACTCCCCCGTTCCCTTAGCCGACGTCCAGAGTGTTTAACTGACAATACTTCGCACCATTCTACAGTCGTATTGCAGCAACCACCCTGTATATACTTCTTCCCGACAATAATGCACGCGAAGCTACCTGTTCCCTACTTCAGTTAATTTACGACCGGCCAGAGTGTTTGACTAACGACACTTCGCACCATTCTACAGTCGTGTCTTAGCAACCACCCTGTACATAAATAAAACCAACGCACGCGACAGAAATTATTCCCCAATTCCTAACTCGTCCCGAACGTCCAGGATGTTCAACTGACAACGCTTCGCATCGTACTACAGTCGCGTTACAGCGACCAGCCTGTATATACCCGCGACAACATAGTTCGACACCGCGAAACTAAAACCAGGATGCACCCAGCTGCACCCTACAGTCGCAGAAGAGGCCTACCTGACAAACGGCACAGCACCTCCCCTACACGGTATACACAACACACGATCCGCGAAGCGAAATAAACAATCCTGCCCAGAAGCCGTGACTTGCCACTCCTAGCTCTGGTGCAAGACTGGAAGGTCTCCGACTAGTATGCGACCACTCCAATATCGCACGCAGCCAGCTCGCGACATCACGCGCCCCTCCCTTTACCGTTGTCGATCAAAAAACCTCGCCGAGATTATTGGATCGGCTTGCGAGAGTACAGCAAACGGCTTTTTCTCAGCTTCTCCGCTGTCGCTCTCTCCTGGTCCGGCCTGTGTCCGCTCTATTTATAGCCCGGGCAACGACCCTCGACCAGCACCGCCGCAGTCCGGCCCCATGCGCCGGCCAGAAACTCGCTCGTGTCTCGACGCTCGCTGTGAACTTTTATATCAATATTATTTCAGCGCGGTTTCATTTAATACAAAAATGATTTAACGTAAACAAACACATTCGACGTGCCTGTTTACTATTTAATAGCCTTTTGATGCTATTTTCTTTAGCATGATTTATATACAAATAAATCCAGTAAATATGCCTGCTTCATTACACTCCCTCCACTTACCAAAAAGACGCAGTCTTTTGGTCTAAATCAAATTAGATACCCAGAGAGGAATGTAAACCCATACTCAAACTTAAAATTAACACAAGTAAACCCTAAAATTAAAATAAGTAAACCCTTAAATTAAAATAAGTAAACCCTTAAATACTACATAATTATTAACCTACTTGCTAAATTGTTCTCAGTCTATTTCTTAAATGCTACTTAATCACTAACCTAATCACTATATTGTTTTCAGTCTATGTCTTTTTGTCCATCACTTGTCACTAGTTTTCACTTGCACATATGCACGCATTTCACTTCATTTCCTATGATAGGAGATGCGATGCGGGGAGAGTATACGAAGACTGCACGGGCCTCGCTGTTGACGACCTGGACGGTGCCTCCTTGTCTTCTTAACTCCTTCCCTGGGTACAAGTAATTCGCACTGGATTCCAACGGACCGTACAGGTGGAAGCGACGACACGACCGGTACAGCGGTACCTCGTTCGTCGGTTTCATCCACCATATACACTCGCCTCCCTTCACCGCATGGGCACTGGCGAGTTAGCGTCTCTCGCTTTCCACAGCGGGAACAAAACACACACGGACGCCCATTACACTGCGCCCGTCGATGACCTTCTTGGCCACATCGCCAACACAGCTTTCCCTTACTCACGGGAAAAGCTACCTCGGGATCTACACCTAATCGTGTCTCTCCCGTTGCTAATGCAACTAGGCTGTCACCTTGTGAATGGTTATTCACCTTCTTCTTACTCACTGCTTTTGCCGTCGCCCGTCGTATCGGACGACATTCCGCCCATTTCGTGAACCTATCCTGGATAACGATCGCAAAGCAGTTGCCTTTCGAGGATTTAGGCAATGGACCAATGAGATCAATGCTTACGGTCTCCCAAGGCTCACAATTTCTGGACGGTTGCATCATACCTGCTGTCTTCTGCTGGGATGTCTTATAATTTTGACAATGCAGACATCCCCTGACGTACTTCGCTGTTTCGCGAAACATACCCGGCCAGTAATACTTTCTGGCCAACCGGGAAATTGTCTTCGCAATCCCCAAGTGCCCAGCCGTTGCAGCATTATGGTTCTCTTCCAATATGCTTCTGCGTAGCTGGCGTGGCACACAGAGCTTCCACGGGTCGGATAGCTCTAATTCGGCATAGTCGTGTGGATCTAGAAAATGACGATACAGTTGGTCTTCCCGGATACAATAATCCGGATTGGCGTCTGGGTGATTCGCTACTTCCTCAAACTTGTTCCTATACCAGTTGTCGTTCTGCTGGGCTTCTGTCATGCACATCTCGTTTTCGTTCCGTTTGGTTTCTAACGGAGAACGGGAGAGTGCATCAGCAACTTTGTTATGTGCTCCCTTCCTATAGATCACTTCGAAGTCAAACTGTTGCAGATATAAACTCCATCGGGCTACTCGACCAGCTGGTGAACGCAATGAGTGCAAATAGCGTAACGATTGATGATCGGTCATCACAATAAAGTGATACCCTTCTAAATATGGCCTCATTTTCTCCACACCCCACACTATTGCCAGACACTCCTTTTCAGTTACAGAGTAGTTACGTTCTGCTCGGTTTAGTGTTCTACTAGCAAACGCAATCACTCTTTCCTGACCGTCAATCTCTTGGGTAAGCGCAGCGCCCAACCCTAGCTCTGACGCGTCAGTCTGCAGCGTAAAGGACTTTGTAAAATCAGGGCAAGCCAGAACCGGAGCTTCGGTTAGCTTCCCCTTCAAAGCAAGGAATGCATCCTCTTGCTCTTTATCCCATTTCCATCGATGTCCCTTTTTCAACAACTTCGTCAGCGGCGTGGCGACTTGCGCCAAGGACGGGATAAACCTCCTGTACCACGACGCCATCCCCAAAAATTGTCTCAGCTTCCGGACGTTTCCTGGTACGGGTATCTGCCGAATACTCTCAACCTTGTCAGGGTCGGTACATATCCCTTCCGGCGTTACCAGGTGACCAAGATACTTCAACGTCCTTCTGCCAAACTGACATTTCTCCGGGTTAACTTGGAGATTTGCCGCTCTTAACTGACGGAACACCTCTTTCAGGTTTGCCAAGTGTTCGTCGAGAGTCCTTCCTAATACCACAATGTCATCCAGGTAAGCGAAGGCATAGGGGTCTGTCTCAGGACCTAGGACATAATCTAAACAGCGCTGAAAGGTTGCGCAAGCTGAGTGCAATCCAAAGGCCATGACCTTGAACTGATACAGTCCTTTTCCCGGGATTGTAAACGCAGTAATCGGCCTACTTTGCGGCTCTAATGGTATCTGCCAGTAACCTTGCCTTAAGTCCAGGCTAGATATATATCTTGCCTCTCTCAACTTGTCCAAAATGCTTGAAATCTTCGGAAGCGGGTACGCATCCTTCTCAGACACTTCGTTGACTTTGCGGAAATCAATACAGAACCTCGGCTTGCCATCCTTCTTTCTCACAATTACCACAGGAGAACTCCAACGACTATTCGATGGTTCAATGATATCCTCCTCCAACATACGGTCCACCTCCGCATTCACAATTTCTTGCATTTTCGGGTTCATTGGTCTGTGTCGTTGCTTTATAGGTGTCGTCTTCTTTAGCTTGATACGATGCATTGTCAGCGTCGTCGTACTCTTGACCTTCTCGAAAGCTTTAAGTTCAACATCCAGAAACCTTTTCATCTGTTTCTGCTCTACCGACGTCAAACCTGACTGCTCGGACGGTTCACACAATTCTTGGGTACACGCTACCTGACTCGTACATTTCGCTCGGTCTACATGGGTTATGGTATCCAAATTCTTAATTTTAATCGTGCCACTTCTCAGATCGAGAACCAGGTCGTGTACTCCCAACACGTCCATCCCTAACACCATGTCTACTGGAAGAGTCGGCAAAACCAGGCACATTGCCCAAACAAAACCAGAGTCAAAACCCAGACTCAACCGGAACCCCTCCACAATCGGTGTGGATGTTCCATCCGCCATTCTAGTAGACAATCTCTTCTCTCTACAGGGTACCAATCCCATTTCTCTGCACCAATCGGTCACAGAGCTACCAATAAATGTCCTTGTCGAACCAGTATCTATTAGCGCACGGAAGGCTCTCCCTTCTATCTGGACCAACAGAAAGGGCCTTGGATCAGAATGTGCTGCCTCTTCACTCTGCACCATGCGGTCACAGAGTCCGGCAATCTGCACCTTGCGGTCACAGAGTTCTTCCGAGTTATTTGCTTTCGGGGCCGCCAATAGGTTTGAGCCTACACGGCCCCTCTGGAGTTTTCCGGCCAGGAACAGGTGAAATCTCTCGTAAGCACCCCCAATTTTCCACACCTGGCACATCGTGTCTGGGAAACAGCTGGACATTGGCTACGGTAATGCCCTCTTTCCCCACACTTCCAGCATTCTGCTTTGCCATTTGGTTTTTCCGGGGTAGTAAATGCAACCCTCTTCTTCGGTCCGACCTCTGACGAAGACTCCGTCCTACTTCTCGGGGACGCCATTCTCGGGTCGACCTCGGTCACACGCTTGGAACTCTCGGAGTTCCCCAACGTCGCTTGACCTGCCATCTTCCGTTTACTATCCAGCTCATTCAAGACTTCTTCTACCGTCGTAGCTGATTCCACAAACGCTTCCACCGTTGTAAAGTCTTTCTGCCACAACATCTGCTTGAATTCTGGCAACAGATTTCTGTATAGCCACGACAACTCTTGCTCTGCGTTCATCTTGCCGTGTCGGCGAATGAGAGTACGGATGTCGGTTATGTACTGTAAAACACCCTCATGCTTAAGTTGTAATCGGCTGCCCACCTTTGCTTCCAGATTGATGTAATAGTCCCTGGGAAAATAGAATTTGCGAAAACTTCTTACAAAGTCTTCCCAAGTTGCCCATGACGTTTTGTTGTTTCGATACCATAACAGGCATCTGCCTTCTAGGAGCAGTGGTAGCGCACGCAACAAGTTTCCCGCCGTCACGTTATACAGTGATCTCATTTCTTCCAACCGTTCCATAAAAGTCTCGGGATCAGACCTCCCATCGAAGCGAATATTCCAACTAGCCACATTCGGCACTTCAGCAACCGGTTTAGTCGTTGTGCTATCCATTGGTTTTGGAAACACGGGCGGGTTCTGAACCATTACTGGATTCGGAGACGACCTGCCTTCCTTTATAAATTGAACCAGCAGTCTCTTCTTATCCTCAACCGTACCAGCGCATACCAGCCTAAACTTTGCTAGCTCAGCGTCAACCTCGGTTTTCTTCAGTTTATAAACCCAGCTCGTACGACTGTCAAACCCATCAGGTTCTAATGAAAATTCCTCGGAATTCGTTTCCTCCTTTTCTGCTTTACTTTCGATCTCCATATTGGACAAGGTTGGAGATTTCCAACCTCCAGGGTACAAACCAGACCCAACCTACAGGACACTTTCGTCCCCTAAAACACAGGATAATCTATTCTAGCAAATAATATTCCTTAATCTAAATAGATTCCAGGGCACGCACCAACCCCGACCTATAGGGTGTTTTCGTTCCCTACAACACAGAATATACAATTCTATACAATATGTATCCTTAATCTAACTAAACTGTACACCTTAGTAAGTAAAAACCAAGACACCTTTGTCTTTAAACGCAGGACCAAACAGTTCACCAGGACATAAAATTGCCTTATAATACAGGAAATATTTACCCTACTTATACTAGATATACCAAAAAAATCAGGTCCCTGCTCGGGCCGACAGTTTTTGTAACCGGTTAACCTGACTCTTTACCCTTTTACCTTTCATATTACTATGACTTACTTTCCTCGGGCGCCATCTTTGTTCCCTAGATTTAGGACGGGGTACGATCCCCGTGAAGACATCCGCTAGAGCCTTCGTAACACGCTACAATTTACTGTTTAATAACAGCCTTGTCCCGTGGTAGCTTAAGTGGAGAAAATAAACACCAGGAGTTCAGTTTTCGGTGACTCCAGTATATGTAAGAAAGCTAAGTAGGCTTCAATTACTTACTTTCACTTACCTTGGGTTATTTTCCTAACTAATAAGATGTGAGCAGATAAATAGAAACGTACTATACTAACAAGTGCTCATATAGTTACTTAAAAGCACTATAAACATGCAAAATGCAAAGGCGTTACTAAGGTGCAGTCAATAAGGCGAACGTTAACTAAAACAGTATAATAAATAACTTATTTACAAATAAACACAAATACGAAACGTGGGTGCGGATATCATAGCAAATAAAATCATTCACACCATGCGCAAAACAATAGCAGTAACAATTAAAAGACACAAATAAACAAGTATGTTACGTCATTAAATGGGTCAAATTAATGAAGCAGGCGGTGCATTATAAGGACGCATGAATATTAGCGTGTTAAAAGAATGCAGAGACAAGCGAGCGACATATCCAGGTTATTCGGGCGCACAAAATCGAAAAGCACAAGCAATGCGCTTTCACAGAAATGCAGCCAGGCGCCCCTTTACCTAATGCAGCTAACTAACTCCCCCGTTCCCTTAGCCGACGTCCAGAGTGTTTAACTGACAATACTTCGCACCATTCTACAGTCGTATTGCAGCAACCACCCTGTATATACTTCTTCCCGACAATAATGCACGCGAAGCTACCTGTTCCCTACTTCAGTTAATTTACGACCGGCCAGAGTGTTTGACTAACGACACTTCGCACCATTCTACAGTCGTGTCTTAGCAACCACCCTGTACATAAATAAAACCAACGCACGCGACAGAAATTATTCCCCAATTCCTAACTCGTCCCGAACGTCCAGGATGTTCAACTGACAACGCTTCGCATCGTACTACAGTCGCGTTACAGCGACCAGCCTGTATATACCCGCGGCAACATAGTTCGACACCGCGAAACTAAAACCAGGATGCACCCAGCTGCACCCTACAGTCGCAGAAGAGGCCTACCTGACAAACGGCACAGCACCTCCCCTACACGGTATACACAACACACGATCCGCGAAGCGAAATAAACAATCCTGCCCAGAAGCCGTGACTTGCCACTCCTAGCTCTGGAGACTGGAAGGTCTCCGACTAGTATGCGACCACTCCAATATCGCACGCAGCCAGCTCGCGACATCACGCGCCCCTCCCTTTACCGTTGTCGATCAAACAACCTCGCCGAGATTATTGGATCGGCTTGCGAGAGTACAGCAAACGGCTTTTTCTCAGCTTCTCCGCTGTCGCTCTCTCCTGGTCCGGCCTGTGTCCGCTCTATTTATAGCCCGGGCAATGACCCTCGACCAGCACCGCCGCAGTCCGGCCCCATGCGCCGGCCAGAAACTCGCTCGTGTCTCGACGCTCGCTGTGAACTTTTATATCAATATTATTTCAGCGCGGTTTCATTTAATACAAAAATGATTTAACGTAAACAAACACATTCGACGTGCCTGTTTACTATTTAATAGCCTTTTGATGCTATTTTCTTTAGCATGATTTATATACAAATAAATCCAGTAAATATGCCTGCTTCATTACAATATATATATATATATATATATATATATATATATATATATATATATATATATATATATATATATATATATATATATATATATATATACACATCCATATAAAAATTGAAACTGAAAAATTGTACACTAAAAGTAGGGTATATTATGAAAACTAATTCTTTAAATTTAAATGGATCTTGGAGATTGGCTTTAGAGGTCCCAGTAAGCGATTACTTTAAGAAATTTATATTTTCTATGGAGCTGGAAAATTAAAATTTGCAGTATTTACACATATGTGTAAATACTGCAAGTCGCTTTAAAAAATTGTGTTACAAATTTCATTAAAGTTACAAAAGTTTTCCAGAGAAAAATTAATTATTTATAAGGGGAATGTACCTGACAAATTATTAATACGACAGGTATTTTTCCTTATTAATTGCTTGGATGCTTTTGTTTTAGTCAACCCAAACGAACTAGTTTGTGCAAACAAAATAACAGGAAAGGTTTGTTAGATAGGTTTTACTATGGCTCAAGATTGAAGATTATAGCTTAATCGGAAATTGAGCTATCGGATTTGACATTTTTTTACGAAATTTCTCTACCACAACGTACTTGCTGCACCCACACCCTCTTCATTGCTTATTTTCTGTTGCTGTGTCGATACTTTTTCAAATGATAAAATATTCTGGATCTCTATGTGAGACTGACAAACAAGGCAACCTCAAATTCATTTTTGGAAAAATATTTTAAACAAATGATGTAGCGGCTGATGAGCCGCAGAGATTACGTGTAATTGAACGGTTGCATGTACATCAGGGGTCACATGGTAAAGAAAACATTAACGCGGGTTATTTAAATGAATTTATTGCACAATGTGTAAAGTAACACAGATAATAAAAATTCAAAGACGCAGCAAGTGCGTTATGGTAGTGAATTTTCATTAAAATGTTTTTTATAACAAATATGTCTTTTTTTTTAAAGAAAAGCAGGCATCAAATTTGGTTACCAGTATAACCTCTATAGTGGGAACAATGTACCACATTTTATCAAAATAACTTTGTTGTTGGAAAAGGGACAAATATTTTTCGAAAACTAACTTAAAATATCCCCGAAAAACTGACCCGATTTTCCTGTCCAATGAACTTCTTCAAGGTATTTAGCCACCTATCAAGATATAATTATTTACAAAAAGCTTTGCGACAAAACTTACAAAAAAATTTGTAAACAACTTTTTTGAGAAAATCCAGAAACATTTTTTTACAATAACTTATTAAACATTAGGTACTAATTACCAAAATTTTACAAAAATTTCACAAACAATGATTTTTTAATAAACAAATAAAGTTCGCTACCATAACGCACTTGCTGCGTCCAGATTTTTTTTTACAAACATGCATTATATTTCGATGGAAAATGCAAAAATGCAATAACAGAAGGCGTGTTTGATTAAAAAAAAAAAAGAAAACGACTTATGGGCCAGCCTGTAATTGTAGAAATATTTTTTTAAGATGTAGCTCAAGACACCCTATAATTAATATATACAATTTTTTTCATATCTTGTATAATAACGGATATATTGAGTTTTATTGATTTTTTCCAAAAATTCGACAAAAATTATGTACCATTAAACTCTATAGCTAAGGCTACTGCCAAGCATCAGAGAAAGGGTCTATTTGAAATGAATTTTCTGGAAATATTTTAGTAAAATGAAGGACAATGACGGTTGAAACTAAGACTTCAGGGTTTGCAAAACATCCTTCTTGAGGCATTTTATTTACATAGCCCGTATTAGATTCAAGTTCTTTGCCTAAATGTTGCCAATTTTGACATTTTAAATCGCAACTTTGACGTTTTGAGGAAAACCTCAATTTATTTTTCTTTAATTAACTTGTCTTTTGACCTACATAGCTAAATTTTAGTGGGTAACTTACCTATAAGAACATAAACCCGTACCAAATTTGGTTGCCCTTACTTTGTTAATTCCAGAGATATAAATTTTTTTCGAAAGAAAACACAAATTTTTCCGGGAAAACCTTGGCAGATTTTCCTGGCTAACAAACTTATCCAAGCTATTTGCAAAAGAAATTAATTCACCAAATTTAATCAAAATCGGCCCATTATTTTTTGAGTTATCGGTGTGATACATATATATTCATATATATATATATATATATATATATATATATATATATATATATATATATATATATATATATATATATATATATATATATATATATATATATATATATATATATATATATATATATATATATATATATATATATATATATATATATAAACATATAAAAATTGAAACTGACCCCGGATATGTGTTCTAGGGGGCCTAATTAGCGCTCATTTGAAGAAATTTTTTAAAAATTCAAAAGTCACGATCTCCTCATTAGTGAATTTTTTTAAAGAAAATTCACTAATAAACAGTGGTCGTGTAATATAAACAAAACACCTTTTCTTCCTGGGGCCGTCGTGGATGAGGAGCTCAATGTGTTTCGGGAACCTTCCTTCTTCACAGAGTAAATGACTTGTTGCACAGATGGAAAATGAAGAGCAGCCTCCTGCTCTGGTACCTGCAGTTTGTAGCACTTATGGTCCACGTGGGTTTTCAACACCTTTCAGAAGGTCACGTGTCTGCTACGGGCCTGTCTGCGCCCCATGCCCAGAGGACAAACAAAGGACTTGAAGTGAGAGTGTAGCTGCACTATAGAACGATCCTTGATCAAAGGGGAAGGCGGCCTCTTCAGCCAATCAGACGCCGTTCGAAAACGTCAATCTCAAGGGTGCCATCTTCAGGTGGCCATCATTGCTTGACGGGCGCAGGGTTGCCAACTGTGTTTTGGTATCCATAGTCGGCACGTGCGTGTGGCAAGAATGGTGTCGAAAATGACGACGGAACATACACCGCCGCCGGATATTACAGTCTGGTGTAATTTCCCAAAAAGGGAAACCATACAAAACTAAACGACAGTCCACAATGTTAAAAAAGGGAACAATCGTCTACATTATCTATATATTATATACACTCTGACAGGTCTGGCTACACAAAATCGACAATATAGAACTCGAAAAAATCCTGCAAAACTGACATCCGTTACGCTAAATGGTTTAGCCTGGGAGATACGGGAACCGGACAGCTCCCCCATGGGAGGAGTGACATGGCTTGGTTTAAGGCAGAAACACTGATTGCATTTAAAAGCTGGCTACTTACAATGCGCCGCGCACCCAATATCAAAAGTTTTGCTGAATAAGGTGCACTGTGGTATTAACCCCCGAGCGAAAATATCGGAGGTGTATATCTTTGATGAAAAAATCTTCGAATTTGTGTTGTCTAGGAAGTAGTGCTGGGTGTTTTGAAACATAGAACACCTCAGATTGTGAAAGACGGCCACCTACACGGATGATGCCGTCGTCATCAAGGAAAGGGGCTAGTTTCTGATGTTGTTTTGAACATTTATGGGAGAGTTGCAAGGAACGAATTTGCACCTCAAAAGCTCGATGCTGCACCGACTTTATTATAGCCATTAGCGCCCTGTGTCCCCCTAACGCCGATAAAGGACCTAATGCCTTGTTAAATTGTGTGGTGTTATGAGCAAAACAAAGGCACCAGGCAACGACTGCTGGCACTTTACTGAGTGATGAGATAACCGCAAAAATGCGTACGCCTGTACACAAAAGGGTATTTGCTTGAAAATAAAAAGTAAATGAACAACAAAATATGTTAAAATACAACACTGTCGAAATTATACGCCCCTGGCTACAACGATATTTGAAAGAAATAAATGTTTTAGATTCCGAAATAACCGAAAAAATGCGTACGCCTGTACACAAAAGTCTATTTGCTTGAAAATAAAAAGTAAATGAACAACAAAATATGTTAAAATACGTCCCTGTCGAAATTACACGCCCCTCGCTACAACGATATTTAAGAGAAATGGATGTTCTCGATTCAGAAACAACAGTAAGAATGTGTACGCCTGTACACAAAAGGGGTGGTATTAACGGCAACGAAACCCACGTGCTAATACATATAACTAATAATATGCTACCACTACTAGAAATTTACAAAAAATGTGACAGAGCACTGTATAGTTTCTTTACCAATCTAATGTTACACACAACCAACGTGAGAATTAATAAGAAGAAAAAATAATCCGGCTTAAAGGACCAAACAATGTAGCGGCTGATGAGCCAGTGTAGTTTTGGACAAAAGCTAGGTTCATACAGTCGCGAATTGCAAAATCGCTGGGAAACGTATTCCTATTGGTTTCTTTAAAATAATATCGTAAGACTGTGTTCTTTTTTTTTGATTTTATAAATGTGTCTGACTAATTTTTGTGTGCCTACAGTTAAAAGTGATTATTAATCAAACTCTTGGCTCTTAACACACGATCTAAATGTCTTATCTACTTTTAAGTTTGTGTAGCGGGAATTTTTTTTATGTTAAGCTTTCGAGTATATATTTTTTTGAGTATATTTCCTGTTTATTAATTTCTTTGTTTGAGTTTTGTATCCAAATTACTGTATAAATGTTTATGATAGAGCTCATGTGTTTGCCTGCCTTTCTTTACCTTATTTTTTACTGTTCCTAAGTAAATAAAGTAATGTTTTATAACTTTTAATATAAGGTTAATATATATATATATATATATATATATATATATATATATATATATATATATATATATATATATATATATATATATTGTTCTAAGAAAAGTCACTACCATAACGCACTTGCTGCGTCCCGAAATTTTTTAAATTTCCGATTGGTTCCAGGTGGGAAGTTTTAATTGGCACACCCTGTATTTTAGTATTTTAATTACTGTTGTATCTTTTTTTAAGGAAGCTGTAACTATGAACCAAAAAAAATGTCCTAGCTTTTTTTTTGAAGTGTGTCTTTATTTTTGATGACTAATACATCAAGGAAAGGTAATTTGTTATTAATTTTTATTTATAACATGGGTGAATTTAATGAAAACAAATTTTTTGTTTAATCTGGCAATAAAATCATCTACTTTGCATATACTTATATTATATACTTCTAAATAATAGTGTGCTTTTTAGTCCAGTTTTTGCTCTTCTTACAAAGCATTAATATCAATTGCAGAAACGGCTGCTATGAAATTAGGTTTCCTCTTCCCGGCTCGCAAATACTTTTCATCAGCTAATCTCTATACCTTATATACTTCACAAATAAGACCAACCCTCGAATACTGCTCTCACATCTGGGGTGCTGCTGCCGCTTCTACACTCGCTATCCTGGACTCCACTGAGAAGAGAGCTATACGTCTCTTCGGTGACCCTACCCTCACCCAAAGGCTGCCATCCCTTGCACACCGACGTGCCGTTGGTGACCTCTCCCTCTTTTATAGATATCTGCACGGGCACTGCTCAGATAAGCTTTCTTCCATAGTTCCTCCACCTCCTGCCCACAACAAATCTACCAGGCGAACAAGCGAATGCACCCTTTTACTGTCCAGGTCACCAAACATAGAACATCTTGTTATACCCGTTCTTTTGTCCCGAGGACTTCCACGTTGTGGTATTCCTTGCCGGCACATGTTTTTCCTTCTTCCCCGAACCTCCAAACCTTCAAGTCCAGAATTAACAAGTTGCCTCTTTTCTCCTTATCGACACGGTACGATAGTATTTAGGCTGTAAGCCCTCTGGTGTGTTGTTGAAATAAAAAAAGGGCAAAATACCAGTTAAATTTGATGGGCGATCTTAAATAATATTCATTACGTGCAAGTAATTTCTTACGTCACTAAGTTATTAGTGAATTTTCTTAAAAAAATTCACTAATGAGGAGATCCCGACTTTTGAATTTTGAAAAAATTTCTTCAAAAGACCGCTAATTAGGCCCCCCAGAACACATATCCGGGGTCAGTTAAAATTTTTATATGTTTATATATATATATATATATATATATATATATATATATATATATATATATATATATATATATATATATATATATATATATATATATATATATATATATATATATATATATATATATATATATATATATGTGTGTATCACACCGAGAACTCAAAAAATAAAGGGCCGATTTTGATTAAATTTGGTGAATAAATTCCTTTTGCAAATGGCTTGGATAAGTTCGTTAGCCAGGAAAATCGGTCCAGGTTTTCCCGAAAAATTTTGTGTTTTCTTTCGAAAAAAATTTATATCTCCGGAATTAACAAAGTAAGGGCAACCAAATTTATATCCTTATAGGTAAGCCACATACCAAAATTTAGCTTTGTAGGTCAAAAGAGAAAAAAGTTATAGGCATTTAAAGAAAACTAAATTGGGGTTTTTCACAAAACGTCAAAGTTGCGATTTAAACGTCAAAATTGGCAACATTTAGGAAAAGAACTTGAATCTAATACGGGCTATGGATATAAAATGTCTCAAGAAAAATGTTTTACAAACCCTGAAGTGTTAGTTTCAACCGTCATTGTCCTTCATTTTAATAAAATGTTTCCAGAAAATTCATTTCAAATAGACCCTTTCTCTGATGCTTGGCAGTAGCCTTAGCTATAGAGTTTATCGTTTAATGGTATATAATTTTTGTAGAATTTTCGTAAAAAAAATCAATAAAGCTCAATATATCTGTTATTATACAAGATATGAAAAAAATTTGTATATATTAATTATAGGGTGTCTTAAGCTACATCTTAAAAAATTATTTATACAATCACAGGGTGGCCCATAAGTCGTTGGTGATACAAATTTCTTTTTTTTTTTTAATCAAACACGCCTTATGTTATTGCATTTTTGCATTTTTGCATTTTCCATCGAAATATAATGCATGTTTGTAAGAAAAAAAATTCTGGACGCAGTAAGTGCGTTATGGTAGCGAATTTTGATCAAATGCTTAATATTTGAATAGCCCAATTTGCTATTAACCTATAAGGTTGACCAAGAAACTAGTTTTTTCGGGAACACTTTAAGTTTACTTTCGGAAATTTTTGTACATTTTCAAACAATAAAGTCATTTTGATGAAACATGGCACATTGTTTTTACTATATAGATTATATTGGTAACCATATTTGATGCCTGTTTTCTTAAAAAAACACACACATTATTGCTATTAAAAAATAGTTTTATGAAAATTCACTACCATAACGCACTTGCTGCGTCCAGAGTTTTTTTTTTAGATTATGGTAGATCTTAACCACTTACCCATTCAGCACCGTTAAGCTTTTCTTGCAGTAATGAAAATAATTTTGAATGTGTAATTATCAGTTGGTACTTACGACAGATTCCAAATTTTAAGTTTTTAGCACATTTGATGATAAAAGCTTATGTTTATTTATAAGATTTTATTCATACTGGAGATATTTCAAAACTCTTGCCTGCTTTATAAAGTTAATACTAGTCAGAGGGTATCATGTAAAAGCATCAAAATTTTAAATACATTGCAAACAGAAGCACTGCGTATAAATTTGCATGTTATTTACATAGTAAAATACTCACCTTTATTCGAGTAGGACAAAACATACAAATATCCTAACAAATATTTTAAAGCAATCGAGTAGATGGCTTAAAGTAAATAGTCTAACGCAGCAAACGCGCTATGGTAGCGAATTTTCATAGAAATTATCTACAGTATTTTACTAAAAGTATATATATATATATATATATATATATATATATATATATATATATATATATATATATATATATATATATATACATTCAAACTGATCTCGGTGATTCTATAGCTTAGCTCTCTTTTCTAGCCAGATTCGTGAGCACACAAATTTTTGTGTTCGAGATTGTGCAATGTTTGTACTTACTTTCTCTTTATAGATTTAATAAGGTATTAGAATACGTATTATAATTAAATGGCAACGAAGTATATACAGGGTCATTGATGGTCGATGGTAGGTTAGCCTTTTATGGAAAACGGAACATAGGATTAATCTGAAAATTTGGATACTGCCATAAATAGGCACGGCCTGTCTTTCTAAAGTATTTTTATTTTTGCGGTTTTGCCGCTTCCACTCAAAAGTAGTACCAACTTTCTTATTTTTAATGGGACATCCTGTATATTATTTTGTTTTTAGAATTTTAATTTCTTTATGGTCATTTTTTCTTAATAGCTTTATATACCTATCTACATTGGTTTTCGAGATAATACTTATTTAAAAAAAAATTCTCAGAAAAATGGTCCCACTAAAATTTCAATTTAGCTGCTATTTTAACCAATAGAAGGCTGAAATTTTGCCGACAGTTTGGAATACCTGGTATTTAATAGCTACCTAAATAAATTTATTTCATGTTTGACAGGGCGGTTTAAAATTGATGATTTTAACGTGACACACAAAAAAGGACAAAACTTAATTTTTTCAAATAGGACACCCTATATATTATTTAAAATTCTGAAAGGCAATTAAATTTCCTCCAAATTGATGTAAGTGGTATACCTACCTCGTCAAGTTTTCGAAATAATCGCAATAATTAATGAAAAACACATTATGTTTACATAATTTGTATTAGTTGGTCATGCCACGCCATCTGATTTGACAATTGCTTACTTGTTTACTGTGTTTGACAGACGCCGAAGTTTTAAGATTCATTTGCGATTTCCACTTTCCACAAAGATTTTACAAGAAGTTCTCAAAATATCCCCCATTGACTTCTAAGCACTTGAAAATCCGGTGATGTACACCATAGTTGTCGCTTTATGTATTTCATTAGCATCTAGTTGGTCGATGCAATTGGTTACACGCTGACGTAGCTTCTCTTTAGTGTTCACCGGTGTCTGGTATACCTTCTGTTTTAAAATACCCCGAAGGTAGAAATCGAGGGGTGTAAGGTCGGGGGACCTTGCAGGCCAATCACATGGGCCCAAACGCCTAAACCAGTGGTCATCAAATATCTGAAACAGCTCACGTGTTACCTCTTGCGTGCAATGTGCGGGTGCTCCATCCAACTGGAACCACGAAGTACGGAAATCTTCTAATGTTGAATTTTCCAAAAAATTTGATACTACTGTCCTTAATATGTGGAGGTATTCATTGCTATTTAATAGCTCATTGTTAAAGAAAAATCTTATTTGGTTGTCTTTTAAGAGGCAAAAACATCAAAACTAAATTTTTCTTGAAAGTCCCTCTGCTTGACCATGCGTGGATTTTGATCGGCCCAAAAATTTAGATTCCTTCTATTGATAATGCCTTCTCTCGAAAACTTGGCTTCGTCTGTCCATATTATTGTTCTCAAAAAATTAGAATCCTCTTCAATGCTTATTAGGAGTGTCTCACAATGTTGAATGCGACGTTGGTAATCATCTGGTTTCAGGGGTTGAAGTGTTATAAATTTAAAAGGATGCATGTTGTGATTGGCCAGAATCTTTTGCACCGCATAATAAGTTACGCTTAAATCATATGCTGCACTTTGGATGGAAGTTTGTGGATATGCGTGGAAATAGACTAAAACGTTCACTATATTTTCTTCATATGATGTTACAGGCCTTGGCAAACTTCGAGTTGCCCCAAGTTTTGAACCATAATTGATAAAATTATCTTGTATTCGCATAAACTTTCTTTCCTTCATTGGTTGCAATTCAGGATACATTTCATTGAATTTTCTACACGTTCTTGCTACAATTTTGTCACATTGTCCATGAAGAATAAATAGTGTCATCAAAACTGATTTTAAACGAATGAATAAGAACAAAGTAACATCCCAGACCTGAAGAAATCAGGTGTCTATCGCTTAAAATGTGGTACCCCCGGTTGTAAAGCTGTCTGCATAGGAGAACCGGAAGATCATTGGGCACCAGAGTCACAGAACACCTCAGAAGTAGAAACCAACTCAATAATGGCACGTCAGTCTTCGGTTGCCATGTGAGGGAGAGTGGCCACTGCTTTAACAAAAATACAGATGCTGAGATCTTACACCCTTCAAGTTTTGGTGTAGAACAATTTGTCTTAGAAGAAATTGAGATTTTCAAACATTTCAAATCCCAAGCCAGGGAAGTTTTGAACATGTCCAACACTGATGTAACTAACTTTCTCTCCTTCTATAGCCAATTGATGTAACAGTGCTACTGAATTCTATGGTTTTTCTACATGACCAGAAACATGATGATTTGAAGATGGCTGCTCTATGGCTCTCCTTCCAGTCTTTACTCTTTTGTCATTGTCATGTTTCGCTTCTGACACTTCTTCCTCTTTTACTCTTCTGCACCTGCGCCGGTGCATCCTGGCCGTTCAAGGTTGCATAACGGCCGCCCCTCATAATTGCTGTCGTTTAAAATCGCTTATCTTTTTCATTAATTTTTGTTTGAGAATAAATTTCTGGCAAATTCATATATAGTGTTACAGAGCCCCTAGTACAATGGATGAAGTTGTGACCTGTTGAACCTTTTGTATAGTTTCGAGTTCAATTTTTTAAGAATTGTTCAAGTGAGTAGTGCCCATTTTGTTTTGTTTTATTGACTTAATCTTTCATAATTTCTTTACCCTAGCGGTTCTCATTGCGTTTCTGCTTGATTGTGCCTGCCTCTTGTGTTGTTTAACCTGTCAGTTTCATTCATTGGCTTTGCTTTGTGTTTCTGGAATAGACTTGAACTCCTAATGTTCAAATAGTAGACTTTTGCAATTTTGTAGCTTTCAACGCTTTTCAATTTGCTCTGATGTTTTAGTTTTATTAATTTTAATTGCATGTTTAACTTAACATATTTTTAGCTAGTGTTACTGTATCTGTAGCTCTCTTAGATTTTAACTTGACTGTTGGTTGGCATTTTACTGTGTGACTTGTGAATTTAGCCTTTAACGTTTTTCTGTAGAGATTATCTTGTCATAATTCTGCTCTAACATTCACAATTGCCTACCGGAAAAACTAATGTTTTTCTGACAGACTTTTCTTGTTATGATTGTAGATTTATCCCCTAAAGATGACCTCTTAGTGTGTCTAAACGTGTCGGGAAGTAAATTTTAAATGAATTTGGTGTCTGGAGAGAAGAAGCCTTTCATTCAATGTTTAATTATGTCAATCCCAGACTGTGCGACGTTCAGAAATGAAATTGGGATGGTAAATGGAATTGTGTTTTGTTCTTTGACGAGTCCCGATTGTGTTTTTGGATCCACGATCGTCGCAGAAGAGTAAGGCGATTTTGTAGAGAACGCAGAAGTTAGAATTTGCTGTGGAATGCCATACGGCCCTGACCCGGGGTGTGATGGTACGGGGTGCAAAAACATACGGTAGCAGGTTAGCTCTAGTCTTAATTGACAGAATCTAAATGCAAATGATTACATACAAAACGTACTGCAACCTGTTGCACTGCCATACCTACAAGGGTTAATCCTGTTGCATAAATTTTTGACCTCATAAAAAAGTTCAGGGGTGTTAAATGTGGCGATCTGGAAGGACACTCAATTGAACATTTGCGTCATTTCCCAATATTTCGACAATCGTCGGTTAGATATGCGTTCCCAGTAGATTCAGATATATCGTCCAGATTTCTCGGCAGCAAGAGCTGGTGTCGCAGTATGGCCGCCGAAACTTTCAGTACGGATGCTGCGTATGAGTTTCACAAAAAGGTCTTGGATTTTCATCGCCCCAGTCGCATGAATTATAGCGGTTGACTTGGCTATCCAGTTAGAATGTACATGCATCGGATAAACAGATCGCGCACAAAAAGGTGGCGCGATCACTCGTTTCTTCACAGAACTGCACACGGCGATCAAGCTCGTCTTTATTAAATTCATGTACCAAATTATTTTTTATGGGTGATACTTATTACGTTTTAAGATTCGGCAGCAACTAGATACATAATTTCCTGAAGTACTTGCAAGTTTCCTGAGACTTAAATTTGGTTCCATTGCGATGCGACCTAGGACAGCTACCCGACTACCCGTATTACGCACGACCTGCTCACGTGATGCTTTCTGTTTGCAAACGATTCAGTTTACCAAAATTTATGCATGAAATCCAGGACGTACTGATGCGAAGTGTTTTTTCCAGGATCCCAATCATTAAAAAATTGTGCTGCCTGTCCTGCACAGTTGTCATTCTTTTAGAACAAACTAATTAATTTCATTTTGATGATTTTACGCTATATTTACTTGCCTCGTTCAAAATAAAACAGGTAAGAACGTTGAGTTGATAAAGTTTATTGAGAGATAAACGAACAATCATAAAAGATAATATTTTTATCGAGAAATTGTTAAAAAAAGTCGTCAGATAACGCCCCAAATGCTTCGACATGTTCGTTCGGAAGCGGAGCAAATCTTTTATAATTCTCTGGAAGTGGAGGAAAATAGTTTTTAGATTTAATTAATTAAAATTCTTTCATTCATTGATATTTTGACTTATTTTTTAATTGGTGATTTTATTGCTATATCCAAACCAAAATTTAAAAAGCCGAATGTTGTCGTGAGCGGAATTAAGAAAGCTATAAAATTGATCCCAAACATTATAATGGCGTCGGGATTATGATGGATCCTGGAACGGCTTGCTCGGTCCTTAATTTCGTACCACTTTCTGACAGGACAATGATGATACAACTCAAGGCAACACCGAAGAATTTTAACATCAGTCAGGCATATGCTCCAACAGCCGATAAACCAGAATATACGTGGAAATAAAACAACTGCTGTCCCAAACCAGAAAGGATAAAACCACCCTCATCCTACGAGACTTTAACACAAAGGTAGGCAAGAGAAGATGCGATGACACTGTCATGGAGCATGGACTAGGAATGAGAAACGAAGAGGCGATACATTAGTTCAATTCTGCCAAGAGGAGAAAATGTTAATCTCCAACACGTGGTTTAAACTACCCCCAAGACCCCTATATACATGGAGATCTCCTTCAGACACACCAGACCATCCACTTAGAAACCAAATTGACCATATCCTAGTATGAAAAAGATACAGAAATGGCATCCGCAGTGTGAAAACTTACCCTGGTGCAGATGTGGAATCAGATCACAATCCCTTAGTAGCCCAAATACAAATACGATTGCGAAAACTTAGAAAGAAAGTCATAAAAAAACCCAATACGGCAGCCCTAAAAGACGAAGCAAAGCATTAAATCATCTCTGACAAACTCAACTGAGCAAAGCCTAAAAAATCATAGAGCCTGGATATACAACTGAGGAAAATATACAGCACACTTGGAGTCAGCTTAAAAATACTATTTTAGACACTCAAGAATATACAACGACTGTAAACAACAAGAAGAGGCATAAAGAATGGATGACTCAAGAGATATTAGAGTTAATGGATCAACGGCGGAAATTCAAAAACACGCAAAAAGAAAAATATAAAGAAGCTCAGGCACTTGTCAGGACTAAAATTAGAAATGCCAAAGAAGCATGGATCATGGAGAGAAGTAAGGAAATAGAGGAGATGTATCAAAAACATGATCTACTTAATATCCACAAAAGAGTTATGGAAATTACAGGAAACCGTAAATGCACAACATATACAAAAATAGTAAATCCAGACAAGACAGTCTTACGTCCAGTTTCACAAAGCCTGATTATATATTTAACGGCCGGTTAGTTAATCAAGGCTTAATGCAGCCAACCACAGCTTCAAAATATTTGGTGGTCATAATAACATCCCGAATCACAGTCTGTGATTGGTCGTCTGAAGCCTCGATTAACTAATCGTCCGTTAAATATTTAACCGAGCTTTGTTAAACTGGGCATAAGATACACAAGAACTGCAAGAAGTGTGGACAAATTATATTTCTGATCTTTTCGACGACAAAGTTCCCCCCTCTCGTAACCAACGTCAAACAGAAATGGGACCAAATATAATGACTTCAGATATAGAGAATGCTTTGAAGGGAATAAAAAACGGTAAAGCAGCTGGACCAGACAACATTTGTCCAGAATTCCTGAAACTTATAAATGAAGAAAACTTTAAAAATCCTGACCAAACTATTTAATACCATCTATAACAATGGATATATACCACAAGACTGGTTATAATCTACATTTGTCCCTATTTCTAAAAAACCAGGCGCAAAAAGATGTGATCAGTTTCGACTAATTAGCTTCATGAGTCAGATATTAAAGTTGTTTCTACATAATCGAATACATAGGAAATGCGAGCAGGATCTGAGCGAACTGTAGATGGGGTTTCGAGAAGGATTGGGACCTAGAGAAGCTTTGTTTGCGCTATCGGTCCTGCTGCAGAAGTGTCGAGATCAGCGAAAGGAAGTATACCTGTGTTTCATAGATTATGCTAAAGCATTTGATTGTGTCAAACATAGCACGCTGCTAAACATACTAGATAGTAAAGGTTTAGACTCCCAAGATCTAAAAATCATTCAGTACCTCTATGAACACCAGGTGGCGACAGTGCAGATTGAAAACACCCAAACACAAACTGTACCAATTAAACGTGGAGTCAGACAGAGCTGTGTACTGAGCCCTATGCTTTTTAACATGTACTCCAAAATTGCAATCCAAAACGCACTTGAAGGTGCAGAAGATGGCATAAAAGTGAATGGAACCTTGATAAATAATCTACGATATGCCGACGACACAGTTATAATCGCAGACAGTCCTGAGGGCTTGCAGTGGCTACTTAACAAGGTATCAGCCGAAGGAGATGATCTATTAGGCTTAAAAATCAACACCGCAAAAACAAAGATAATGGCGGTAAACCGGAATCCAAATCAACCAATACATATAAACGTATGCGGGACACAAATAACCAAGGTCTCTAAGTTTAAATACTTGGGCAGTTGGATCGGCGAAGATCTGAATCCTGATTTGGAAATCAGAGCTCGAATTGAAATGGCTATGGCAAATTTCTTAAAAATGCGAAGCCTGTTAAGCGATAGGTCACTTGATATACAAATTAGATACAATTTTGTGAAGTGCTACATATATTCCACGCTTCTGTATGGGGTTGAGGCGTGGACGCTAAAAGCTGGCGGTCTAAACAGAGAACGTGAACTCATCGAAATCATAAAAAAGCGAAAAACTGCATATCTCGGTCATGTAATGAGACACAATAGATATCAATTTCTACAACTCACGATAGAGGGTAAGATCGAAGATAGACGTGGACCGGGACGCAGGCAGTGCTCCTGGGTTAAGAACATACGAGATTGGACAGGCTTGGGTTCAAACACTTTGCTAAAAAGGGCCCAAGACAAAGAAGCATTCGCCTAAATTGTTGCCGATCTTCGATAGGAGAAGGCACTCGAAGAAGAAGAATAAAATTGGGTGTCACTTAACATAGGGTGCCATTTAAAATTTAAGGGTACATTACGCGCCTGCCTAAGAACAGGGTCCCGAGACACGCCATCATGTGTCCCGCTTGAAAACAAAGTCGACGTGCCTCGGATTTTTAAATTTCTTTTAAATACCGATATTTACCAGGCGGGGCGTTTTAATTGGTTCACTCTGTATAATTTGGTCTTCTTATGTAATTCTTACATATTATAATTGCATTCTAGTATGTTTATTTTGTTAAGCAATGCCTTTCAGAGTAAATGCAATAGTTTAAATTGCCCAGTGTATGTTATTCAAACTGACCATCAACTCTAGCAAGTTAATAATTACATATGAATTCTAGACTAGACAGAAACAGCACAAGTTTAAATTATATAGTTGATTGCCGTGATATATGTCCCGAGGAAAATCTGTTCAGATGACTGGGTGCGAATATAAAGTAATCGATGTGGTATCCACCCACTATAATCGTTTGCTCTTCGTTACGTGTTACGTTATAATGTTATATATAACTCTATACAGCGTGGAACAGCTAAATGGAATAAATCAATATCTCAATTATTCCGCATATTTATAGAAAAGTCTCGAAACACGGCAGTTCTGGATTACACCTGTCCTCTGTTCTAATACCTGAGCAACATGGATTTCTTAGAAACCTTTCCACAGCAACCAATCTTGTGTCTTTTACACAATATGTCTCTGAAGCTCTGGAGATGTATTCACAGGTAGATGGGGTCTATCTGGATTTCTCCAGAGCTTTTGACCGAGTCGATCACAGCATCTTGGTTTCTAAGTTGGACAGTGTTGGTCTTTCTGATAGTCTATTGGCTTCATTTAAATCGTATCTGCACAATATTTATAGAAAAGTCTCGAAACTCGGCAGTTCTGGATTACACCTCTCCTCTGTTCTAATACCTGAGCAACATGGATTTGTTAGAAACCTTTCCACAGCAACCAATCTTGTGTTTTTTACGCAATATGTTTCTGAAGCTCTGGAGACGCATTCACAGGTAGATGAGGTCTATCTGGATTTCTCCAGGGCTTTTGACCGAGTGGATCACACCATCTTGGTTTCTAAGTTGGACAGTGTTGGTCTTTGTGTGTGTGTGTGGAAGGAATTGGCGTCGGACATTACGTCCATTGGCTACAAAACTCTGCAGTAAATTTGTACCATTGTTATATCTATACATTGTTATAATAAAACTCCAATACGCAGCAAGTGCGTTATGGTAGTTAATTTTCATAGAAATGATCTGGCACCAAATATTTTATTATAACTTTTTTTTCTTGTAACATAGAAATCTGAATTTTTGTGTATAGTTTACTTTATATATTGTAAACCTAACCACCAAATTTGGTTATCATAGATTTTTATTTTTTGAGATAAAAATTTTTTTTTGAATGAAAACTCAACATTTTCCCGGAAAACCTCGTTCGATTTTCCTGACTAACGAACTTATCCAAGCCACTTACAAAAGGAAGGTGCATTCTAAATTTTATCAAAATCGGCCCATTATTTTTTGAGTTATCGGTGTGATACATATATATATATATATATATATATATATATATATATATATATATATATATATATATATATATATATATATATATATATATATATATAAACATATAAAAATTGAAACGGACACCGGATATGGGTTCTAGGGGGCCTAGTTCGTGCTCATTTGCAAAAATTTTTTCAAAATTCAAAAGTCGGGATCTCTTCATTAGTGATTTTTTTCTACGAAAATTCACAAAAAAGCGATTCTCCTTCAAATATATGTATAATTTGCAGCATGGATATCAATACTTACAGCAATAGGGAGGGTTAAAGCGATGGACGTACCTTTATGTGTAAGCTCTTACAGAGTATGACTATTTCTAAATGGCTATAGCATAAGCAATATTTATCTCTAACATATCAATTTTGTCAAAATATAAATGTTTGTGTTCTTACTTATTATTAAGGATAGAAACAAAGGATACTCGCTTCTCGCCCAGGTGTCCTTCAGGGCATTTTTTTAACAAAAAACACTGGACAGCTAATGATGGATAAAAAACAATAGGTGAGACAGTAGGAAAACTAAATTTATAATAATATTATTCTTAACTAAGGCTACTACTAAAATACACATATAGAGAAATAGCAAAACTAAATTTTGATTTTTGTATGCCGAATGAATTTTATAAGTATATTATAGATTTTCAGGCTATTTGTACAAATAGGTGTTGCTAAGTTCACAGGAAAAACTACTCCTGCATCTTTGAGTTCTTTCCAGAGTTGTTTACGTATCGGGTTATAAAAACTGCACTGAAACATGAGGTGTTCTAAAGTTCCTAGGTAACTGTTGTCACATGTACAATAAGGATTGTTACTAATGCCTATTTTATGTAGGTGTTGTGGAAAGCAGCCGTGATTCAGCTTCATTCTGGTAATTATAGTAGTATAGTACCTTGGCATAATAAATTCGTCAATATGTGGAATTTTTTTACGCAACATTGGATGAATAAGTGTAAATCGATTAGTTGTTTTGTTAACAAACTCATGCCAAACACTTTCCCACGTTTCCCTTATTTCAAATGTAATTTTTTGATTTACATCGTCAGCAGTAATCCAGTTTATTATTTTGTTTGGACTTTCAATAGATTCTTTAGCTAGTTTGTCAGCTATTTCATTGCCTGCTAGTCCCGTGTGCCCTTCTATCCACATAAATATCCTTTATCGACTGATACAGACTGATAATGTCACATATTACTGGATTTTTGCCATGTTTGGTGTAATTTTAAGTGAAAGCAGAACTGATTTGGAATCTGATATAATTAGCGTATGTTTAATTTTGTTTTCAATTGACCATTGAACTGCTTCATACAAGGCATATGCCTCCGCAGTGTAAATAGATGCTATATTATTTTATTTAATTTTTGGTATCTACCGTCCTGGGAATAAAAAGCACAGCCTGTCCCAGATAACGATTTTGAACCATCTGTATATATTTATATTTACCACTTTTTCTGGGATTCCCCAGGATTCTCATTTGGCACCGCTACTATTCAATATATATATATATATATATATATATATATATATATATATATATATATATATATATATATATATATATATAAATGACATAAAAGATTATTTGAATGTCAACTTCTTATTCTATGCCGATGACATCAAACTATATCGTAAAGTGACCTCATCCAATGATTGCTTATTACTGCAGAATGCCTTAAGCTACGCACTTGATTGGTCTGTTGTAAATCGTATACCTATAAACATCAACAAGTCTTGTGCCATGTCATATTATAGGATGAAATCTCCCTTGTTCTTCGATTATAATATTAATGGTGAAAATTTGCTTCGTCATACCTCGGTGAAAGATTTGGGGGTGACTTTTAATTCACAGCTCGCATTTGTTCCACATATTCAAAACATGGTGGATAAGTAGTACAGGCTTGTAGGTTTCATATTTAGAAATAGTAAAAATTTCAAATCCGAGACGATACTAAGGCTTTGCTTCTCGTTTGTCAGGTCTCGATTGGAGTATTGTTCGATCGTTTGGTCCCCGACATATCATGTCCATCTAAATAACATAGAACATCTGCAGATGGTAGTGGAATTTTCCTTCACGTAATAGTAAAGAATTTTTTTCACGCCCGAGGAGGTACCACCCCTCGCCGGCAATTCTACTCTCAACCCACCTCCAAATGATCAACCACCAACAGTCCCCAATATCGGGCATAAAATGACGGTTATCATTTTCAAAACTAAAAAGGTACGAAAGATGCTCTCTTCTCTTAATACCAGGAAAGCTTCTGGCCTTGACGAGATCCCAGCAATTGTTCTCCATTCTGTTGTCGTGGATGGCCATTCCTCTAAACTGTATACAATTAATGCAGGAGTTCCTCAAGGTTCAGCTTTAGCTCCTACTTTGTTTCTTCTCCATACCAATGACCTCCTCTCTAGCACATCCAACCCAGTTCACAGTTACGCGGACGACAGCACCCTCCAATCAAATATACAATATTCTAAGCCTGTCTCTTTAGCCCAATTAGATGATGATCGCAGACTCATGGAGGGTTCTGTCTCCGTGGATCTCCAAAAAATATTAGACTGGGGGAGTAGAAATCTTGTACAATTCAACCCCACCAAATCTCAGTCTTGCTTTCTTTCTCATAAGAGATACACCAGCCCTAGACCCATCACAATGAACAACCAAGTTATGCAAAGTAATGAGTCCTTTTCTCTTGTTGGCATATCCGTGGATCGAAATCTTAATTGGCACCAACATGTCGCATCAATTGCAGAAGCGGCTGCTAAGAAGTTAGGTTTCCTCTTCCGGGCTCGCAAATACTTTTCACCAGCCAATCTCTATACCTTATATACTTCACAAATAAGGCCAAACCTCGATTACTGCTCCCACATCTGGGGTGCAGCTGCCGCTTCTACACTCGCTATCCTGGACTTAATTCAAAAGAGAGCTATACGTCTCATCGGTGACCCTACCCTCACCCAAAGGCTGTCATCCCTTGCCCACCGACGTGCCGTTGGTGATCTCTTTCTCTCTTTTATAGATATCTGCACGGGCACTGCTCAGAAGAGCTTTCCTCCATAGTTCCCCCACCTGCTGCCCCCAACATATCTACCAGGAGAACAGAGCGAATGCACCCTTTTACTGTCCAGGTCACCAGACATAGAACATCTCGTTACGCCCGCTCTTTTGTCCCGAGGACTTCCAAGTTGTGGAATTCCTTGCCGGCACATGTTTTTCCTTCTCCTCCGAACCTCCAAACCTTCAAGTCCAGAATTAACAAGTTGCCTCTTTCCTCCTTGTCAACACCCACGGTACGCTAGTATTTAGGCTGTAAGCCCTCGTGGTGTGTTGTTGAAATTAAAAAAAGCGTAAAATACTGAAGTATTTATGTTTCAGAGAGGACGGTCACTACGCTCCCATTGGTTTTCCACATTCCGAACTTCTAGAGAGGTTCGGCTTGCATGCTCTGAGTGATAGACGTAAATCTTTTTTTGTATCCTTTTTACACAAACTGTTGACCGCTCGTTTGGACAGTCCTTTATTGTTGTCTTCCATATATTTAAGAATTCCTGGTGTATGCTCACGTTACGATCCTGTATTTCACATACCGTTGCATCATACGCGGTCTATAGAGTCTTCACCTATTTATTCAATGATCACTAATTATATGTCCTTTTGAGAGAGCGTCGATATTTTTTTTCAAGTGACCGTCAAATAAAAAATAGTATATTGTCTTCTAGTAATTAGTCTAGGGTAAGTTGAGATTATCCTAGATCTCTTGTATTTTTTTAAACTAATTGTTCGTTGTTTTGTTTTACTCATCCACATCCATTAGAATAGTGTATAACCGTAGGGTGTGTGTACTTAAATAAATAAATAAAATAAATAAATTAAAAAATGACACCCTGCAACGTGGAAAGTTCACTCCTAGATTCAACCCCCTTCGAGTGACAGTGCAACCCCCGAATTTTTAAATAGGATGTATGGTCTTGTGATACATTTTTTGAAAGATCTCTTAATTCTCTGTTCAAAAATGCTATGGTTTTAACATTTATTGCAAAAATTAAGAGTCAAAAAGGAAACCTTTCTGATTGACGAAGATCGCTACAACACACTAAAAAATTAATAACTAATCGCGTTTCATTCTTGATAATGAGAAAGCAGGCCAAAACAATTTCAATGTATTTTTATACGGTATAACCTTAATAGTGAATGGTTATTTTATTTAAAATTTAACGCCAAAAAATACACTAATATTTTAATTATAAAGGGAAATTATGTGGCTAGTCAGCAGAGAGCTCACATTTAATGCAAATAATTAAAAAATATGTGGGCACTGGCCTTATAATCTAGGTGACGTCGAACACACAAATACAAATGAAGGTTTGGTTATTGTTATTTATTCATAAAAGGTGGCTTTATCTAATACAATGTGTTGTATGTGATATTGATTGCTTGCAGCAGTTATTAATGAAGTATAAAGTAAAAACAATGAAAGCAGATGAAAGCAGATGAACCCCGTACTTAACTTTTGTTTCCGACGTGGTGTTCCTTGTGGGCCCAGTAGAGCTGCAGAGTCCTGTAGCTATTCACGGCTAGCGGGCTACTAAAAATGCTGTGGGGACTGCTCAAGGCTCACCAGACCGTTGCAGGCTTTAGTAAGGGCTCTGCTTGGCTTGACGTTGAAAGGAATTGAGCTCTTTAAGTCACCTTGTTTCATTCATTGAGCAGGAACGTGTCTTCCAAAAATGTACAGAACGGGTCTTCAAAATGTGTACAGGACGGGTCTTCAAAAAGTTTACAGAACTGGTTTTCAAAAAGGGGTAGCTAGAAACAATTCGGGTCGTCTTAGTGCACTATTGAATTTAAGGTTATTTGTGGGTGTGATAGCTTGCTAGGTCTTTACATAAGAGCAAGGCTAATCTGTATTTTAATTTTAGAAAAATGTAATTCTTTATTATTAATGTGAATATCACTGCAAGCTACCACAAAAAACAAGAGAATTATTAAAAAGAGCAAAGCAATTACGTTGCAATACAGCTAGCGTTCAATTGGTAGGAGGTAGTGGACTTTTCCTTTACGTGATAGTAAAGAATTTTTTTTACGCCCGAGAAGGTACCAGCCCTTACATCAAGGGGCCGGTGAAATCCCAACGGACGTTTCCGGTTCTGGTGTATGAGTCGGTTTCCCTTATAAACAAAAATGATGATGACTTCTCCTTGTAAAAAAGATTCCGGAGATAAAATACCCCTCCATTCGGATCTCCGGGAGAGGGGTGTGCAGGGGGCACCGGCATCAAGATTTAACATATCCTTCTCGAATATATGTGGCCTAAATTCTAACCTGAACTCCGTCCACCATTTCCTCCAGTCTAATAGGCCCCAACTCCTCTTCCTCACCAAAACCCAAATCAGTATCAAAACAGCCACTGATCACCTTAATTTCCTGGGGTATAAGCTCCTTACTTCCTTTAGATTGCATGGGGGTGTGTGCGCATACGTCCGTAGCAATCTACCATGCACCAGACTCCCCAATTTGGAAGCTGGAAGAAAAGACATACTTTGGATGAAACTCTCTCTCTCAGGGCTGCAACTAAATTCATCTGTTGCATTACCGGTCACCTACAGACAACAACTGTGTCCAGCCCTTGCACAATATTTCTGAAAAAACCGACCATCTGATTTCTGAATACCCTTCGTCCGAGGTGACTATTCTTAGTGACTTCAATGTCCATAATAAGGAATGGCTAGGATCTTCAAAAACTGATCTACAAGGGTGAGCAGCGAGGGCCTTCGCAGTCAGCAATTCTTTAGCCAATATGATTCAACAACCTACTTACTTTCCTCGCATCCCAACACACAGCTCAAATCATTTGGATCTCCTTCTTACTACAAAACCTGAATACTATAATACATCAGTCACCGCCCTCCTTTGTCGTTCAGACCACGGCATGGTCACTGCTTCCTGCGCAATGCATGTATATCGAAATCTCAATTGGCACCAACATGTCACATCAATTGCAGAAGCGGCTGCTAAGAAATTAGGTTTCCTCTGCTTTGCTCCTCCGAACCTCTAAACCCTCAAGTCCAGAATGAACAAGTTGCCTCTTTCCTCCTTGTCGACACCCACGGTACGATGGTATTTAGGCTGTAAGCCCTCGTGGTGTGTTGTTGAAAAAATCAGCATTTAATTTATTTGACTTACCTCATATGGGCATGCTCCATTTTCTCTCAGCCCATAATTGAATAGTACAGGAAAAGAATATGCAAAGTCAATTTTTGTTGCAATTTTCTACTAACACTGATATAGAGTAGGTAAAAGGCCATATTTTTATGAAGTATACTTAACCTCGGTAAAAACGTGCGGAGCGGCAGGATATTTACAATTTAATATTCGGTGTACATGAAAAAAAACTTGTTATCTCAGCGCGCTACAGGGAAATATCGTGCTAAGTCGGTCCATTAACACATCACTTTTATTAATCAACTAGGTTATGTTTTAGTTTTATCTAGACTAAAATGATGAAGAGTGCATTAAGTGCGTGTGATGAAAGCGAGCAAAGTGTGTTTTAACGAAAAAACGTAAAAAGACTGGTCGTCTTTCTGAAGTTGCCAAAAAGCTTCGATTACGTCACAAGTCTGGCCCAGATTGCGAATGTAGGCGATTCAAGAATTTTCAAAATGTTTCAGTGGACAAAAGAAAAGTCATTCTTTAAAAATTTTATGACATGGACTCTTGGAACGTCCAAAGTGCATACTTAACAGGATTAATTACAATTACACAGGTCAGTCACAGAAGAAATTGAACTGATGAAAACAGCAATTTTCGTGAAGCTTCTTATTACTACAAAGTGAGAGTTCTTCGTGGAAATTCATCAGTAGATTAATGTTTGCTTGACAGGTCTCTTCTCAATACATGGTATTACAGGAAGGCGTGTTCAAACCATACATCAGTCACTAGCGTAACGGCGAATCTCCTAAAGACAAGAGAGGAAAACACTCGTCAAAGCATAGAAAGCTCTCGATGGAACTTGAGAAAAATGTATGTGACCACATTTGATCATTTAAATCTAGATCCAGCCATTACAGCGCAACAAAAACAAAAAGGGAGTACCCACCTGATGAGTTAAATGTTAAAAAAATGCAGAAAGCAGTGTCATACGAAACTTATAGAACTCTGTTTTGCACCAAATTTAATATAAGCTTTGGGTATCTGAGATCGGACACATGCAGTAGCTGTGACGAATTTGTGGCTTTAATCAAACCATTAGACTTAAAAATATCCGGAATTTTTAGAGTTCCTGAAAAGGAAAAGTTAGACAGAAAAAAAAACGCCATTTGACAATACTAAATTATGTACATAAAAAATCTGAAGTATTTCACAGTAGAACAAGAGCTGGAAAAAAACTAGTAGAAAGACAATGGCTCGTGAAGCTATTTGTATGGATTTTCAGAAAAACGTCCCAGTACCAAATATAACGACGAATGATGTGTATTACAAAAGGCAACTTTCGTTCTTTTCTTTCAACATTCATAGATTATCTGATGGTGATTCTGTATTTTACACATGTTAAGAAGAAATTTCTAAAAAAGGTGCAAATGAAGTGTGTTCCTTCTTGGAAGATTATGTAACCCATCACCTTTCTAGTTCTGTTAAACATTTGACTATCTTGTGTGACTCTTGTGGTGGTCAAAATAAAAACTTTACCACCTTCCGCTATTTTCATTACTTAATTCATACTAAATAAAGATGAAAGTGATATAACTCTACATCCAGAATCTGAGATACTAACCCGTAAAAAGGGTGTGGTTAACCAAGGCTCGGAAATACTGATGGAAATATCACTAGATGAGATTAAACTAGTCCTGAAGAAAGATGAAAAATGAAAAGTCACCCGGAGAAGACTGCGTGGTTTCCGATGCGATAAAGATTGGTGGTCCTTGCTTGCTCCAAAAAATCAAATCTCTTTTCAACCTTTGTCTCTTCAAGAGTACGATACCAGACAAGTGGCACAACACCATCGTAATACTGGTCCACAAGAAAGGAGACACCTCGAACCTAGAAAATTACAGGCCGATAAGTCTACTTAGCCACCTCTACAAATTATTTACTAGAATAAATACCACACGACTTGAAAAGAAGTTGGACTTCGTCCAGCCAGTTGAACAAGCCGGTTTTCGAAGTGGGTTTGGAACCAATGATCATCTTCAGAGCGTCAAAACAGTGATTGAAAAGACCATCGAATATGGCAGACCTCTTGTCCTTGCTTTTGTGGATTTCCATAAGGCTCTCGATACTGTGGAGCTGGACGCAGTGTTGCAGTCCCTAGAAGCATGGCGTATTGACTATCGCTACACCAAACTAATTTACAATATATATAAAAATGATACTCTTGTGGTAAAACTACATGAAAACACGAATCCTATAAAAATTGGGAGAGGAGTACGCCAGGGAGATACGATGTCTCCAAAACTGTTTATCACCGTCCTGGAATATGTGTTTAAGAAGCTAGATTTGGACCAGAAAGGTCTAAGAATAGACGGCCAAAGTCTGTCAAACTTACGGTTTGCAGACGACATTGTCTTACTGGCTGACAACTTGGAAGATATTAGAGTGACGCTACAGGAACTTCAGGAGGCCTGTGCAACAGTAGGTCTAAAAATGAACATCGGAAAAACAAACAAGCTAATTATTGAAAACTCTGAGGTGAAATGGGTAGATAAATACAGATATTTGGGCCACGAGATAAGCATATCCAAACCCAACCAAACATGCGATATAAACAGAAGAGTTATAGCCTCCTGTGCGGCTTTCGGCAAACTTGGAGACGTTTTCAGAGGCGACCTTCCAATATGCTTGAAAAGAAAAGTTTTCAACCAATGTGTTCTACCGGTTATGACCAACGGCGCCGAAACACTAACCCTTACCAACGCTTCTGCTAAGAAACTAAAAGTAGCACAGCGCAAAATGGAGAGGTCGATGCTTGGCGTTTCGTTACGTGACCACATTAGAAATGAACAATTACGCAGAAGAACAGGAGTGACTGATGTGGTCGTACATGTGGCAAAACTCAAATGGAAATAGACGGGACATGTGGCTCGCATGCAAGATGACAGTTGGACAAAACAATTACTTAAATGGAGACCCAGATCCGATAAAAGAGACAGAGGAAGACCACTAAGTCGCTGGACAGACGACATTACAAAAATTACAAAAAACTGGATTCGTAGCGCTCAAGACATAAAATAATGGGCTCAACTAGGGGAGGCCTATATCAAGCAGTGGACGCAGAGGGCTGATTGATGATGATGATGATGAAACAAAGATTCGAAACCATTACTGTTGTCTTTCCAATGAGAGGACACTCGTATATGGCGTGTGATAAAAACATGGGTTTAATTAATAGCAATACCCCAATGATTGGGTACAAGTATTTCAGATGGCCAGGTCCAAGCTTAATCCTTTTAAAATCGAAGAAGTCAATCAGGGTATGGTGAGAGATTGGACTACATTCTTTCTTTATCCACTTTATACATAAAGTGTCCTTTTCTGTCCAGACCAATCAAAGAACCAAAAGTTTTAGCTAGTACCCCAGGACTGATATTCCATCGTGATTCATACATTGTAAGTTGGATTAGTTCGATAATAACTCAAACAAATCGACGTCAAATTATGGGTCCACTCCTTTCTGTAAACGAATTTCATTATCCCGATAGAGCTTACCAGGGTAAGTTGGTACAAATTAACTAATCAATCAACTAAACGACGAACTTACTTTTTTTTGAATAAGTACCTTCTTTGACCTACTCTGACTGATTAATTAGCTAAGTAGATCAAAGAGCGGTAGGTAGGCAAAAGTAACTAAATTAGTTTTTTGCTGATAACTTTTTTATTTCTGATCTGTTACCGATTACAATCGAAAAATATAGAAATCTTCAAGATTTAAAGAAATTTTGTGATCAAATTGTGCATTCCTATTATGAAAATTTACCCCAAAAGAACTTATGTTATAATCAGCAATGCAAAAAACAAAGAAGAAAACTAATTTAAAAACCCACCTCTAGTTTTTTTATAGAATAACTAGTAAGTTATATCATTTTTTCCCTGTATGAATGGTAGGCCTCAATCTGCCTACTCCTTAGAGTGGTGGACAAAGGTGGCTAAAGGAAATATGTAAGGACACTCTAAGGCATCAACCTGCCTACTCCTTAGAGTGGTGGACAAAGGTGGGTAAAGGAAATATGTAAGGACATTCTAAGGCCTCAATCTGCCTACTCCTTAGAGTGGTGGACAAAGGTGGGTAAAGGAAATATGTAAGGACACTCTAAGGCCTCAATCTGCCTACTCCTTAAAGCGGTGGACAAAGGTGGGTTGGGTTGTTGTAGCTCAATTACGGGGCCTCAATCTGCCCACTCCTCAAATCTCGCCGGAGATCGTCTGTGAGGTCTCAGTGTGTTCAACCCTAGGCCTCAGAGAGATCTGGCAGTTGTTGACGTTGTTAACCGGTGCTGTTCTTTTGGCATTTATTTTGTGTCCTGTATGAATATGATGCCTGGCCAGCGCCGATGAGGGGTCGGATTTTCTAACTGCGAGGATGTGTTCATATATTCTATTGTGGATGCGTCTATTTGTCTATTTGATCTCGCAGTAAGAAAATCCGACCCCTCATCGGCGCTGGCCATGCATCATATTCATACAGGGCACAAAATAGACTTCGATAATGCCAAAACAATAGCATCGGTTTACAACTTCAAAACGAGAATTATCCGCGAAGCAATCGAGATTGAAAAACGCCCGGATTGTTTAAATAAGAGAGATGATGGTCTTCGCCTTCCGACTACTTGGAAACCTATTATATCTTCTTTACAAACACACAAAAAGAACATAAATTCCACAGATAATTTCATTGCCCCATTATCTGCCTCAACAAATGCCGGTGACCCTCTTAATCCTCCTCATCTTCTAAGTACCGTGACCAAAGTCCCCCACTTAATTGACGGCGACCCCACTACTTTCACTGATAACGAAGCAGGTAGACGGAACGACATATGTAAGACAAGACTTGCAACGAACTGCCACATCTCTCTGAGGCCTAGGGTTGAATACCCTGAGACCTCACAGACGATCTCCGGCGAGATTTGGGGAGTAGGCAGATTGAGGCACCGTAATCGACCTACAACAACCCAACCCACCTTTGTCCACCGCTCTAAGGAGTAGGCAGATTGAGGCCTTAGAGTGTCCCTACATATTTCCCTTACCCCCCTTTGTCCACCAGTCTAAGGAGTAGGCAGATTGAGGCCTTAGAGTGTCCTTACATATTTACTTTACCCACATTTGTCCCCCACTCTAAGGAGTAGGTAGATTGAGGCCTTAGAATGTCCTTACATATTTCCTTTAGCCACCTGTGTCCACCACTCTAAGGAGTAGGAAGATTGAGGCCTTAGAGTGTCCTTACATATTTCCTTTACCTCTTGAAAATGGCTCCAGAACAGGAGCCGAAACGTCGAGTTTTCATAAATTCTGGACGAGCTTCAACCCGAGAACAAAGTATGTCTCACATTAAAGACCGGGCAAATCTTTCTGAACATATATATATATATATATATATATATATATATATATATATATATATATATATATATATATAATTGAAACTGACCCGGGATATGGGTTCTAGGGGTCCTAGTTCGCGCTCATTTGCAAACATTTTTTCAAAATTCAAAAGTCGGGATCTCCCCATTAGTGATTTTTTCAACGAAAATTCACTAATTACAAATTTGTGGGTTAATATTATTGAGATAGGTAGTCAATCTCCCAATTGTTCTATTTAGGGAATGAATGTATCGATAGTTTCAACCAATATCATTTTATTTAAGGTTTTAAAGTTTAAAATAGCGATATCTCCAAATCACTGTAAAGTGATATTAAACGTTCTTTGCCTGTAGTCTTCAATCGCTTTCGACATTTTAACTTTGTCAATAATTTAGTCGAAAGAGAGCGTCAGCGGAGGCGGCGGGACTGATATGGACGCTCTTATCTACAGTGACGAACACAAACGAGAATAGAATTTAAGTGTTGTCAGCTGACAATCCGAAGAGAATATCTGTATTTCTATAGCACAGTTCTGAAAATTATATTCTAAAGTTCATTGAATAAGGAAGTGGTATTTTATTGACTACGACCCTGATAAATCGATGTCGATGAATATCATCCACTAACAACACAGTGTAATTATTGACTGAGAAAAAAGGTGCAATCGTGTAGCAATGGTGTTATTAAATTAATAATAATGAATATGTAAGTTGTAAAACGTGTAAAACGTTACAACAGTATTAATATAAATAAAACATAAACAGTTATCAACATTCTTTATAGTTGGCAATGTTACTTTTGTTTTAGACGCCTTACCAACTTTCTGCGTGATTGTAACCGCACGACAGTAGTTGTCAGTTGCTATCTGCAATTCAGAAACATGGTTTATTTAACATAAATGCATAAAATAACAAGTCTACAGATGGTTGGTTATGGAGACAAAACAGGATCACAAAATTGCTCGCCTATTTCTAGAAAAAGATCCAATTTTCGCCTATATTCCAAGGGACAATTAGTAACATTAAAAAGCAAGTTCGCGTGCTTGGACATGTAAGGTAAATTAAAAAAAAACCTTCTAATGTGTTGAGTAATGATACCAACTTTGATGTAATGCTTAAGTGTGAGGAAAATCCACATACTTCGGGTCGACTACCAGTCACAACATTGGATGCTAGTCATTCATCAATTATTTGAATATTAAAATAAAATAAAATGCTTTCTCATAAATTGATGCAAATTCAGGAGCTCATGGAAAACTATTTTGACACAACAACGTCTTTTTGTAAAAAAACCTTTTAATGCGCTGAGTAATAGTATCAAATTGATTGTAATGCTTGAGTTTGAGGAAAGCCCACATACTTAGAGTCGACAACTAGCCACAACATTCGATGTTAGCCACTCATCGATTATTCGAATAGTAAAAGAAAATAAAATGCATTCCTACAAATTAATACAAACTCAGGAGTGCATGGAAGACGATTTTGACAGAAGAAATTCTTTTTGTGAACGAATGAAATCTTACGTAACAATGTTATCCAACTAGAAATATGTTTTGTTTACTGATGGGTGCAGTTTTACACTTCACTAATCGTCAAAATTGTCAATACTCGTCTTAAGAAAATCCACACTACATGAGAGAAGAACAATTTCAGTACCCTGAAAAGGTTAACGTGGGCAGAAATAGTTGGAAACAATGTTATTGGTCCCTTTTTCGTTAATGTAAATTTGAACAGAGATAATCATTAGCACTGCTTCAAAATAATGTTCTGCCAACTCTGGCAAACTTATATCATAATCGAATAAACCCACAAGTTACAGCGAATGTGATATGGTTCCAGCAGGATGGAGCACCATCATATTACCAAATAAATGTATGACAGTACCTTGACTTAATATTTCTAAATTCGTGGATAAGTAAGCGAGGATCTTGAGAATGGCCAACACAATCATTCGATCTTACCCTATTAGACTTCTTCTTATAGGGATATGTGAAAAGTGTAGTATAAAAAACTAAATAGCCTGACTTAATTGACTTAAGAAGAAGAATAACGTTGGCGATTAGGTTGATCACGCTTCAGATTTTGATTAACTTTAGAGGGCATTTCTATTCACGATTAGCATGCTGTCAAGACGTTGAAGGCATGCATTTTGAACATCTCTTACTTTAACATTGATGTGTTTTTTTCATTTTTGTGTTGTAGCGAAGTTTGTCAATCAGATGAATTTCTTTTTTTTTTTGTTGCTGTAATTTTTGCAATAAATTTTAAAACCTTGGCATTTTTGAATAGAGAATGAAAATATATTTCAAATGAAATGTCACAAGCCTCTATTTCCTACTTAAAAATTTGGTGGCTCAAACTTTCAATCGAATGGGTTTGAATGTAGGAGTGACGTTCTCAGTTCCGGCAGTATCTTGATTTAATATTTCCAAATCCGTGAATAAGTAAGGGAGGATCGTGAGAATGACCAGCACAATCACCCGATCTTATGCTATTAGACTTCTTCTTATTTCCTGTTAAAAAATTTGGTGGTTCCAACTGTCATTCGAAGTGGTTTGAATGTAGGGGTGAAGTTCTCATTTTGCAGGATGTCATTTTTAAATCTAAAATTGACCTGTTTCGCGATTTATAGCGAATTTTTATTTAAAAAATCGCTAATACGGAGGTATCGATGGTGAGACTTTGCAAAAATGTTTTCAAATAAGCTTGAATTTGGGCCCCTGGAACCTGAAACCGAGATCCGTTGGCATTTTCATATACACACACACACACATCTATATATACCGAGTGACAACTTTCATGGCGGAACATAGGCGAATAACATGGGAAATCAAATATTTGCAAAATTAAAAGTGTGAGCAGCCATGACATGCCAAATTCGAATAATTTTGTTACTGTCAAATCAGACATTTCTGATTATCAATACACATTTTCCTGAAAAGCTTGACAATGAATAATAATAATAATAATAGCTATAGTAATGAGGAACAAGTGTTTATTGTTAAAACATATTACAGTGCTGGCAGTTTGCGAAAAGTTTGAGATTTGTCCTCAGTTAAGTACGATGATCTGATAATCGGGCATAATGCTGATTGCACATTATTAAAAAATTACGAAAATTCTCGTTTACCATGATTTTGTTTTAACATAAGACACTTTGAAGAAAAAGCGATTATAACAGTAGTGCCTGCAGTTCCGGAACAATAATAAAATTAACTATTCACAAAAAATAAGTAACAATAACTTAATTGAAACAATTACAACAAATATTCAAATAGTCCCCCATTTTGATATAAACAATATCCCAACCTATTATAAAATGCCTTTCGAACTTGTGCGAGTTGTTGGTTATTAACGCGTGCACATTCAGCAAAGATAGCCTCCCTCAAAGAATTAATATTTGGGTGACGAGCTTTATAAAGTTTGTTTTTAAGGTGACCCCACAAGAAAAAGTCACAAGGTGCCAAATCAGGAGATCTGGCCGGCCACTTAATATTACCACCGAGACCAATTCAATGGTTAGGAAAAAAATTATCTAAACAGGTTCTTACATCTACACCCAAATGAGCTGGACACCCATCCTGCTGAAACCCGACTTCCCGATTTCCATTTGCAACTTCGTCTAGTGCAGGACATACCTTATTTACCAAGAGTTCCAAATAATTTTCTGAATTTAAATTGCCAATTAATTCAAACGGTCCAATGATATGACTATTAAAAATGGCTGCCCCAATATTAATTTTCTGAAGGTATTGGGATCTCGTCGAAAGTTGTAACCTTGGGCTTTGTTGCGCCCAGTATCTTGTATTCTGTACGTTAGGTTCATTATTTAGTGTAAACGTGCACTCGTCAGTAAAGCAAATCGATGAAAGAAATCGGCGATCCCGATTGGCGCGTTCCATAACATCTTCACAAAATACACGCCTGCTCTCTTCATCTATTGCCAACAACCCTCGATGGCACTGCGGCTTGTATGGGTGGTAGTTGTGTTTTTTAAGGATTTTTCGCATACGCTCCCGAGAAATACGACATTCTTCTGCTGCAACTATATTACTTATAGTTGGATTGACTTTGAATAACGCTAGCACCCTTTCCTCTAGTTCTCCATTAACTTGTCTTCTAACGCCTGTTTCATTATAAAAATACATTGATATTGAAATAATACAAATTCAGCTGTAAGCTTACCACTCCTATTTTCTACTGCTACACTTGCAGTTTATTCAAATTTTCTTAAAATACGTTGTATTGTGCTCACGGATGGAATGGCTCGATCATCGTACTCAACTGAGAACAAATCTCGAACTCTTCGCAAACTGCCAGCACTCTAATATGTTTTTACAATAAACACTCGTTCCTCATTATTATAGCTATTATTATTATTATTCATTTTAAAGCTTTTCAGAAAAATATGTATTGGTAATCAAAAATGTTTGATTTGAGAGTAACAAACTTATTCGAATTTAGCATAAGAAAAATTTTGATTTGACAGTAACAAAATTATTAAAATTTAGCATGTCATGGCTGCTCATTTTGAAAATACTTAAATTATCATCTCATGATAAAAAGAGCTTTTAATTAGTAGGTATTTGGTATCAGCAGGTTTAGAAAATTAATTCTAATTTGATAGACACCACTACCGTTCTTGTAGATAAAAGAGGTGAGTAACAAACTGCAAATATGTAATTTCCCATGTTATTCGCCTATGTTCCGCTACCATAACGCACTTGCTGCGTTTAGAAATTTTTTATAAATATGCGCACTAATTGAAAAACTGAATTTATCCCATTGGTATATGTATACATCAACATTTAAACTGTCCTAAATATAGATCTAAGTTCACGCCCATTTGAAAAGTCTTGACCTCCTCATAAGCTAATTTTTTCAAAGAACTAAAATTCGCGAAAAATATCAAAGAACCAGTTTGTACCTTATTTTCACGGTAGTTTAACCAAACAAATTATTATAATGCACTTATGGTATACTTCAATACAAAAACTACAAAACATAGTTTTCTGTGTAAAATCTAAACTTATCAATTTCGAACCTGGCAAGATGGTAGTTTGGTAAATAATCCGCTACAATTTCACTTGCAAATTCAATCTATTTGTTCGGTGTGCTTTTGAATAAGCTTAGTGTGCCTTGCTAGTTAAATAGAACTTGTTTATATGCATTTAAAATAGTTTGTGGATATTTTCGTCGTTCGTGCAATCCCAATATTGGTGTGAAATTGGATAGCATTGCTGGATTAACAGGGAGAAACAGTGGGATTTTGTATTTCATACGGAGGATTTTCTACATTTCAGTAAAATTATTTAGTGAATTACGTTTTCATTCGGTGAAATAAATTATAAGCCTTTGTTATAATACTATTGAAAGAATCTAGGAATACAAGCTTCGTAGGCGTTTTTATCCAGTTACATGCTAAATAATATGGCAATTAAATATCAATAATGAAATAATATAAAAATAGCGCGTAGTATATATACATATATATATATATATATATATATATATATATATATATATATATATATATATATATATATATATATAAGGCTTTCATTAATTCCCGAACCCCACGTGACCGGATTCTGTCTCTCTCTTAGTGGAATATGATTTTATGAGTTAGCAGTCAAAAAGTAACCAAAAAAAACCACTAGACTAGGGACCCTGAAGTTACTAAATCAATTGACAATTGACAGGTTAGTCCATTGACGCTCAATTCCCTTTTGACGGTTATTTTGTATGTATACTGTGCATTTTCCAAGTTCGACCAGTGTTTACCTTTTTCAAATAATTTTCTACCTGTTGGACAATAAAAATAAACAGTTTTTATCAAAACTTAGCATTTTCATTGCGTTTCTACCTAAGTTAAAAGTGTAGGTATGTTAAGGTTATGTTGTCGACGATATTCTACATCGCATGGAACGAAGCCCTACCAAATCTGTTCGTCGGTTATCTGCCCAAACAGGTACATATTTGTTACATGTTTAACAATACACATTCATAAAACCGTAAATTAGAAGCTTAAATAATCGGACCTCAATTTGTTTACGTACATTACAAAATTTTGATATCTATACAAAATAAAAGTAATATTTTATTATGTTTTTAATTTATTTTCTTACCAATCAATAACAGTAAACCATACATGAACAGACTTGCTGTTAGAAATACTAAATAATAAATACATTTAAGACATTTACTGTTTCAACTTATTATAATTTTATATTTTTTATAAAACCCCAAAAGAAATATGAGACAACACTGGCATCTTAGGGATTTCATTAATTCAGGTTGTGCAGCCGTGTATGCCGGGTTGCATAACTTAAGCGGTCACGTGGGGTTTGGGAATTAATGAAAGCCCTATATATATATATATATATATATATATATATATATATATATATATATATATATATATATATATATATATATATATATATATATATATATATACAGGTGTGCCGATTAAAATTCCATACGCCGGTTCCTCCAAAACTAAATGGGATTTTTGAAAGACTTTAAAAATGTTAGATTAAGGACGGGAAAAGGTTGAACTTTGCGGATTTTTTTATTATTACACGTGTAGATGGCGCTGCTGTGTAAAACTTCTCAATTATCAGATGACTGAAATAGGTTGCGTTGGATTTAGAATTGAATTTTCAATAAGTTTGATCCCATTCATAATTTTCGTAAAAGCAACCGTTTTCAGATATTTCAGGTTAAGTGTATCATCGCTTACGAGATAAAACCTCAGTAACTTTTTTAATACAAATTTTGGACATTAGGTTCTTTGAAAAATTTTAGATAATTAAATGGATACTAATAAACTACCATATTCAGGTAATTGCACAACTTCCGTTTGTTTTTTCTGGAAATTACAAAAATATATATATTTCAAACAGAAAAATGAGTGAATATTGGAACCTGTGATGAGCACTGATAACTGTACCATTTGGAGAACCGAATTCAACACAATACAGTTTTTAGACCGGACGAAGTTTATTTATCCCTCTGATGACGCTAACTTTATTAGCGAAACGATGGTCAAGTCTAAAAATTGTATTGTGATGAATTGGGTTCTCTAAAGTGTACTAATTAAATAGGACACCTGTATTTTATGTTACAGTCAGAGAAACAATATATTTTTAGGCAATTTTTTAAAAACAACCATATGTCCAAAATTGAAACCGTACAGAGAGAATAAAAAACTCGGGACGCAGCAAGTGCGTTATGGTAGTGAATTTTTATTAAATGCTTCAAATTTAAATAACTCAATTTTCTATAAACTTAGAGAGTTTAATTTCAATACGTAGTAAGGTTTTTCCTAAGGCAAGATATCCACAAAATTTTATTAAAATAACTTTGTAATTTTCGGAGAAAAAAATTTTTTTCGAGAGAAAATTTAAAATTTGAATAACTCAATTTTCTCTAAACTTAGAAAGTTGAATTTTGGTACGTAGTAAGGTTGAGGCAACATATATAGTAAATTTCATTGAAACAGCTTTGTTACTTTCGGAGAAAAAAAAATTTTTCGAAAGAAAACTCAAAATTTTTCCGGAAAACCCCGTCTGATTTTTCTGGATAACGAACTCATCCAAGCCATTAATAAAAGACGGGCACTTGCCAAGTTTAATCGAAATCGGTTAATTATTTTTTGAGTTATCAGACTGATACATATATATATATATATATATATATATATATATATATATATATATATATATATATATATATATATATATATATATATATATAATATAAATATATATATATATATATATATATATATATATATATATATATATATATATATATATATATATATATATATATATATATATAAGCATATAAAAATTCAAACTGACCCCGGATATGGGTTCTAGGGGTCTTAATTCGCGCTCATTTGAAAGAATTTTTGCAAAGTCTCACCATCGATACCTCTCTATTAGTGAATTTTTTTTAATAAAAATTCACTAAAATACTGTATGTACTTATGATAGCAGGTATATCCACATTGGGGACTATTAGAAGGCTGTGAGAAATGACGTTTCTACTATATTTACTCTTATAGATATAAATTCAATACATAGTAGGTTTCATAAATTTTTATCTTTTTACGCAGCTTAATAAATTCAAACAAATAATGAAAAACAGTTAAAACAGATACCGAAGAAGAGCCTCAGTGCTTCAGTGGTAGGAACGTTTTCCTCTGAACCAAAGGGTAGTGGGTTCGATCACAAGGTTCTCCTTTTACTTTTTCATTTCATACTGTAAAATTAGCATTAACCGAAGTTGAATGTCTGCACGTTCCGCTCTTCAGAGGGGGCGTAAAGCCGTCGGTCTCGTATCCATGTGATGTTGGGCCCGTTAAAGATCGCTACCTTCCTTACAGAAAAGCAGGGGTTCGGCAAAATTTCCAGGATAATGGGGTGAAACTGCTCCCTGACGTCGGTGATGGGCCACAATCGCGGAAATAGACCCACGTTAAAGAAACAAACACACAGACACACACAGATACTGAAAGGATTAGTAAGTTTATGCTTAACCTTAGAAATCACGGCAGTTCTAAGAAACAATAGAGGAAAAACTGTAACATCTGATTAAAACGAAGCACATGTATTGCAGATATATAAACATATAAAAATTGAAACTGACCCCGAATATGTGTTCTCGGGGTCTATTCGGTCTTTCCTCATTAGTGAATTTTTTTTAAAGAAAATTCACTAATAAAAAAGTCTGGACGCAGCAAGTGCGTTATGATAGTGAATTTTCATAAAAATGTTTTCAATCGCAAATATGTGTTTTTTTTAAGAAATCAGACATCAAATTTAGTTACCAGCATAACATATATAGTAGAAACAATGTACCATATTTCATGAAAATAACTTTACTGTTGGAAAATGTACCAAAAATTTTCGAAAAGAAACTGAACATGTTCCCGAAAAAACTAATTTCCTGTCCAACGAACCTTATAGGTTAATAGCAAATTGAGCTATTCAAGTTTGAGGCATTCAATAAAAATTCGCTACCATAACGGACTTGCTAAATCCCGAATTTATTTTCTTAGAAGCATGCATTATAATTTCGTTGTCGAAATTCCATACGTTTAAGGTTATCTCAGAACTGGTACTGACCGGGGGAATCCGTCTGTCAAATTAAGCCAAATCATTGTTTAATCTATTTTAACTAAGCAGATTTTTCTGGCTAACGAACTTATCCAAGCCACTCGCAAAAGAAAGGTACTCGCAAAATTTGATCAAAATCGGCCCATTATTTTTTGAGTTATCGGTGTGATACATACATACATACATACATACATACATACATACATACATACATACATACATATATATATATATATATATATATATATATATATATATATATATATATATATATATATATATATATATATATATATATATATATATATATATATATATATATATATATATAAATTGAAACTGACCCCGGATATGTGTTCTCGGGGATCTGATTAGTGCTAATTTGAAGGAACTTTTCAAAATCCAAAAGTCGGGATCTCCTCATTAGTGAATTTTTTTAAAGAAAATTCGCTAAAAACAAAAGTTTCAATCACGTTTCGCCGAATGATTTTGAAAAGCAATACATATTTTCCTTATAAAGTGTATCTTCTCCATCATATAAGATCTAGCAATGAGCAGCGCCACTTTGATTTCTTAGCTTAGTTATTAGTGCTTTATAAGGAGAATAATAAGTTAGCCAATAATATTTTATGGAGCGAGGAAAGTAGATTCGTTTAACGATGGTGTAATTATTAGGAAAAACTGCCGATCCTGGTTTGATAATAATCCCAGATGTATACGACAAAATAAAAATCAGACCATTTTTGGAACCAAGTTGTCAATACATATTTTCCTTATAAAGTGTATCTTCTCCATCATATAAGATCTAGCAATGAGCAGCGCCACTTTGATTTCTTAGCTTAGTTATTAGTGCTTTATAAGGAGAATAATAAGTTAGCCAATAATATTTTATGGAGCGAGGAAAGTAGATTCGTTTAACGATGGTGTAATTATTAGGAAAAACTGCCGATCCTGGTTTGATAATAATCCCAGATGTATACGACAAAATAAAAATCAGACCATTTTTGGAACCAAGTTGGTATGAAATTTTGAATGGTCAAATGGTCATATAATTGGTCCATATTTTTATGAAGGCACATTAACCGGTGAAGGTTATTTAAATTTTCTAGGAGATGCACTTGCTAGCTTTGAAAAATCATGTTACGCTAGAATATAGGGGAAATTATTTACGGCTTTAACAGGATAGGGACCCCCCCCCATTCCAATACAATCACCTTAGGAAACCATTTGCACCAGAGATTTCCTGGAAAGTGGTTGGGTACTGATAGAGTTATCAGGTGGCCAGCTCAGTCTCCCGATTAACCCCAATGGATTTTTCCTTTGGGGTAACGTAAAAACGTTATTTACTAAAACTCTGTTCGAGATTTGGCGGATCTCTACTATAAAATATATGCAAGGGGCGATGACTATTAATCGATATGCTTTATGAAAAGATTGCATGCATGAGCTATTGAACATAACGCCGTTGTATTAACGCAGGCGGGCAGAATTTTGAACATATAATTTGATAAATCCATTTTGCTGCCTAAACGCTTAGAAAATCTGTTTTTTATTATTTGTTTGATTTTTTTATTCAAGTAATTGGGTTATAAGATAAAAATTTATACACGACTGAAACCTACTGGCTATCGGACTTATATCTATAAGAGTGACTATAATGCAAACGTCAGTTCTCACAGCCTTGTATTAGTTCCTAACCTGAACTTACCTTCCAACATATTTTTCTATCATCTTCAGACAATTTCAATTTTAGACATGTAATGTAATTGAAAAAATTGTCTAAAACTCGTTGACCTTTCTGACTGTAAAACAAGTGTCCTATTTGAATCAAAAAAATTGTAATTTACGACCACACAATAGTATCTATTTAATTTATAAAGTCTTTCCAAGTACCTAGTGTCCAGTACTTGTATTAGAAAAGTTACAAAGGTTTTATCTTGTAAGAAATGCTACACTTAACCTCAAATATCTTAAAAACGCTTAATTCTATTAAAGTTAAAAATAGGCAGAAATTTATTCGGAATTCAAATCTCTATCAAATGTAACCTATTTCAATGATCTGAAGATCGAAAAGTCTCTTTGTACAGCAGCTCCATCTAGATGTGTGATAACAAAATTCTATTTTTTCTGTTAAGTTCAAGCTTTTCGCGTCCCTAATCTAATACCCTTAACAATGTTCTAAAATCCCATTTCGTTTTGAAAACCTATGATGAACTTTAAATGGCACACCTGTATATATGTATATACCTATATGAATATATAAAGTCTGAAACTAATCCCTGATATGGGTACTAGAGGCTTTAATTCGCGTTCTAGTGAGAAAAAAAAACGTTCTAAAATTCACAAGGCGTTACCTCGCCATAAGGAAAATTTTCTGTATTAAAATTTGCTAAAAGTAACTAGTTCTGAAACAAATTCAGGGTTTAAGACATTCAGAAATGTAAAATTCCAGATTTATTTAGTTTACAAATGTTGTGGCGACCTTAAGTTAACATGTTAAACTAAAAACGGTGAGTAGGTAGGCTTGAACATCAAGACGCCATTGTGTGAGTCCTCTCTATAATCTTCCCCTATATTTTTGTTTAGAAACAGAATAACCATTTTAATAAAAATCAATATTTATGAAAATTATGTAAAATTCCAGATTTATTAAGTTTACAAATGTTGTGGCGACCTTAAGTTAACATGTTAAACTAAAAATGGCGAGTAGGTAGGCTTGAACATCAAGACGCCATTGTGTGAGTCCTCTCTATAATCTTCCCCTATATTTTTGTTTAGAAACAGAATAACCATTTTAATAAAAATCAATATTTATGAAAATTATGTAAAATTCCAGATTTATTAAGTTTACAAATGTTGTGGCGACCTTAAGTTAACATGTTAAACTAAAAATGGCGAGTAGGTAGGCTTGAACATCAAGACGCCATTGTGCGAGGTCTCTCTATAATCTTCCCCTATATTTTTGTTTAGAAACAGAATAACCGTTTTAATAAAAATCAATATTTATGAAAATTCGCTAGTATAACGTATTTGATGCGTCAGAAATGTTTATTATCCCCGTCTGAAATGATACATCGTTTGTATTTAAGAATTGTATAATAGAAAAAACAATTGATAAGAAATAAACAAAAACATTGTCTCGTTAAAACTCTGTTTATTTATCTTTTATAACGTTAACGTTGAAGTAAAAAAAAGTGTTTATTTTTATGTAGGTTGATAAGAATTAATAAAGTGTGATTCTTGCTAGAACGTTTATTGTGTATTTAGTGGTGATTAATATTGATTGTTGCAAGAAGTGGTAGTTGGTTTCGGTGCGATTTAGCGAAGTTTAGAAACATTTAAAAAGTGGCAATCTTCTTTTAGTGTTTTTAACTTTGTGTGGTGTTCGTGTAAGTGTAGGAGTAGCTATTTCTAGGGGTGTAATATGTAAGTCATCATTTAATTTATGTGTTGAATACAGACGTAGAGACTATTTCTCTGGCTTCATAAGTGTTCGTTTTCTTGTTCTTTTCTGTAACTGGTTTTAGCTGACAGCATAATCAGACAAGAGAAAATTGCATTGATTTCTAGGTCTTCATGTAACCGGTTTCGCTGTTTGACAGCATAATCAGACAATAGAAAATTGCATTGATTTCTACGTCTTCATGTAACCGGTTTCGCTGTTTGACAGCATAATCAGTAGTGATGGGTCGTTATTTAACTGTCAGCTTTTTTAAAACGGTTACCGAGCCGTAACGGTAACCACCAGTTATGGATTTATAAAAATAACAGCTTAAAAAGTAACGCTTTTTACACTAAACTAGAATTCGGAGTCGTGTCTGTTTCAGTTCTACTGCAACTAGGTTCGATGAATAAACATCGGTTTTCATCGGCAACTGTTATTTAACCATTTAACGGGATGAATAGCCTTGAGATTGGGAATGCTAAATATGTATGGTTATACAGTATAGAGCGGAATGTACTTCATAACATTATTATTTATACTAGTGTGCTCGCTCTCGCTCACAGCTTTAGGGTCGTACGATCTTCGGTACAATAAAACGGTTTAATTTTAATTTTAACATTAACTGGTTGTTGATGGGGATACGGCATACGGACACTACTACACAGAGTTATTCTGTTAAACTGAGAAGCTGTTATTTTTGAAACAGTTGAGTTTCCCACTAGTATGTAAAGCCAAATATTTAATAATAAAAAATGTTGGGTGAAAAGACGAATTTCTGTAAAAACGTGTTATTACTTTCACTATAGACAACGCAAAATAGGGTTATTTAACGTAAAATTAAAGTACTTATTTATTTAAATTTATATACATTACCTAAGAAAACAGTTAACACGTCATTTTAGTTTGTCTGATAATAGTTATCAAATTGATAAAAAAATATAATGATACAACATTTTTTAATATCTATATACATTTAAATATAAAAAATTAAATGTATATATATATATATATATATATATATATATATATATATATATATATATATATATATATATATATATATATATATATATATATATATATATATGTATCACACCGATAACTCAAAAAATAACTGGCCGATTTTGAAAAAATTTGGCATGTACCTTTCTTTTGTAAATGGCTTGGACAAGTTCGGTAGTCAGGAAAATCGGACGAAGTTTTCCGGAAAAATTTTGAGTTTTCATTCGAAAATAATTCTTAGCTCAAAAAATAATGGGCCGATTTCAATAAAATTTGGCATGTACCTTCCTTTTGTAAATGGCTTTAACAAGTTTGTTAGTCAGGAAAATCGGACTAGGTTTTCCGGGAAAATTTTGAGTTTTTATTCGAAAAAAAATTTTTATCTCAAAGAATAATAGGCCAATTTTGATAAAATTTGGCATGTACCTTCCCTTTGTAAATGGCTTTGATAAGTTCGTTAATCAAAAAAATAGGACGAGGTTCTCCGGAAAAATTTTGAGTTTTCATTTGAAAAAAAAAATTTATCTTAAAAAATAAAAAAAATCTATGATAATCAAATTTGGTAGGTAGGTTTACGATATAAAAAGTAAACAATATGCCAAAATTTAGATTTCTATGTATGGATGTTAATTGCACTTGTTGATATTAAATCCATACGTAAACATTTAATATAACTTTATTACTTCACTAACTGGATAAACTATACGATACATTTAACTATAATACACTTTAATAACAGTACATGAGTACATAACAGATAACTGACCGAGCGTGGAGAGACGTATCTTCACTGAGTCGGTTGGTAGCGAGGAGAGAGAGAGAGATCCCTGGTGTCTCTTATATAGTAGTTCTTGACAGCTTGCTGTCGAATAACGTAACGTAACGTTTAGCTGTCAAGAGAAACATAGAGTAGTGTTGACGGAAACACTGCGGTCGGAACCACCGCCACATACTCCCCTCTCAGTGGCAACGCTATTAGTTCAAGTATCTTTGTGGAAATCGAACTGTACGTCCATGGCGTGTAGTTTGAACGGGAACGGGAACTTCACTGTCACTTTCAGTTTCACTGGGTGTTGGACTTTCACTGTCACTTTCAGTTTCACTAGGTGTTGGACTTTCACTGTCACTTTCAGTTTCACTAGGATGTCTCTGAGGCTGGAAAGTTGTCTGTTCGTTATCACAAAGAATGAATGCGGGTTTAAGACGGTCAACAGAAATTGTCTCTTCTCCGTGTGATTTCTTGATTTTGAAGACTTTGTCAGTTCGGGATAACACTTCAAAGGGGCCGTCATAAACTGGTTCGAGAGTTTTTCGCGGACTATCAATGCGAACAAAAACAAAAGGAGCTTCCATAAGCTTAGGATGGACAAATACCTTTTTTGCAGTATGATGTTTAAAAGGTACTGGTCGAAGTTTCCTTATGTCTTCTTTCAGCTGAGATATAAGTGGTGGAACATCATGAGCTTGTGTGCTGTTGAAAAAGTCGGTGGGAAGTTTGATTGATTCTCCATAGACTATTTCAGCGGGTGTTGAGCGATATTCTGGAATTATGTACGATCTGAGTCCTAGTAACACAATTGGCAATTTAGCGACCCAGTTTTCGTCCATATGAGCTTTCAAGGCCTGTTTCAGAACTCTATGCCATCTCTCGATTACACCATTTGCTGCTGGGTGGTAAGCTGTGGTCTTGATGTGGTCTGCACCTAGTGTTTTAGTGAGGTGTGTGAAAAGGTGGCAATCGAATTGTTTACCTCTGTCTGTGGTGATGTATTGCGGAACACCGAAACGAGAGATCCAGCATGATAAAATAGTGTTCGCTACTGTTTCTGCTGTAATATCTGACAATGGAATTGCTTCGGGCCATCGAGAAAATCTGTCTATTATTGTTAACAGATAGCGTTGACCTTGTGATAGTGGTAATGGTCCCACAATGTCAACATTTATATGCGAGAATCTTCTCGTGGCTGGGGTGTATTGTGCAATGGGACTGGAAGTGTGTCTCCATATCTTGACTTTCTGGCAGGGAATGCAAGTTTTAGACCAAAGAGATACATCGCGTTTCAATTTGGGCCAACAAAATCTATCCTGGACCAGATCGACTGAAGCTGATATGCCTGGGTGAGATAAATTGTGGATAGAATCGAAAATCTTTCGGCGAAATTTGAGCGGAATGAATGGGCGAAGTTTCTTTGAAGAAGATTCGCAAATAAGATTCAATCCGTTGTCAAGAGGCATGTTTTGAAATTTGTATGAGGAAGATTTAGACTGCAGAAGGTGTTTGAGTTCCTCACAAGATGACTGAGCTTGCGCAATTTCTTGGAGTGACACAGTGGAAGAAAGTGAAATTGTTTCAATGCGAGAACAATAGTCTGCGGGAATGTTTGTAGGACCTGGTATGTAGCGAATGTCTGTGGTAAATTGACCTAGGAAGTCTAAATGTCGTAGTTGCCTTGGAGATGCTTTATCGACGCGTTGTTCAAAAGCGTATGTCAAAGGTTTGTGGTCCGTATAAATGGTGAAATGGCGACCTTCTAGGGTATATCTAAAGTATTTAACTGCCTGATAAGCAGCTAGAAGTTCGCGATCGTAGGTGCTGTAAGATTTTTGGGCTGAAGTAAGCTTTTTGGAGTAGAAACCTAGGGGTTCTAGTGTTTGATCACGTAGTTGTTGGAGGGAAGCGCCTACGGCATAATCAGAAGCATCGACATGGAGAATCAGTGGTAGCGAAGAAGACGGATGAGCTATTAGTGTAGCGTTTTTTAGTGCCTCTTTCAAACGTTCGAATGCTTCTCGAGTCTGAGGAGTCCACTCGATTTTACGTTTGTCGCGTTTTTTGGGATTCTGGCAGAGGTCGAATAGTGGTTGCTGAATTTCCGCAGCACGTGGAAGAGAACGACGGTAGAAATTTATGAGACCTAGAAATCTTCTGAGTTTTTCAATGGTATCGGGAAGAGGTAGGTCGGTAATAGCTTTGATGCGTTCAGGAAGTGGAAATAATCCAGATTTATTTACACGAAAACCTAAAAATGAAATTTCGGCCACTCCGAATTCACATTTAGATGAATTGATACGGATGCCGTTGTCTTGAAGTGTCTGAAAAAGTTTTGCTAGATGCTCTTGATGTTCTTTTTCAGAGGCTGATGCAACGAGAATATCGTCAAGATAGGAGTAGGCAAAGTCAAGATGTCTTAAAATTGAATGTAAATATCTTTGAAATGTTTGTGCTGAATTACGAAGGCCAAATGGGGTTTTAACAAATTCGAATAACCCAAATGGAGTTATGACTGCTGTTTTGGGAATATCTTGAGGTGCTACTGGGATGTGATGGAAAGCGCGAATGATATCTAATTTTGAAAAAATACGTTTGCCTTCTAACTGGGCATTAAAATCCTGCAAATTTGGAATGGGATATTTGTCTGGGATTGTTTTAGCGTTTAGTGCTCGGTAATCCCCACATGGTCTCCATGAGCCATCCTTTTTTTGCACCATGTGGAGGGGGCTTGACCATGGACTTTTGGAGGGTCTACAAATTCCCAAGTCCATCATGTGCTGGAATTCTAACTTTGCTTGAGCTAGCTTTTCTGGGGGCAATCTTCTAGCTTTTGCAGTGACAGGTGGTCCTTCCGTACTTATAGTATGGAAGAACTCAACCTCTGGAAGGTTGCTAGAAGAAGTTTCCTTAAAAAGGTCAGGAAATTGTTGTAGCAATTTGAAGTACTGGTGTGTCGGGTCTACAAGATGAATTTTAGAATTAATTCCTGGTGGTGGGTTAGCACCGGTCTTAGAGAGGTTTGTCTTTGTATCGATTAAACGTCTATGTTTCATATCCACAAGTAAAGCAAACTCTGCTAGGAAATCAGCGCCTATAATTGGTTGCTTGATATCGGCAAGTGTGAAGGGCCAGCAGAACCTACGGCGTAAACCTAGATCCAAATCTAATAGTTGTTCGCCATAGGTATGAATAGGGGTCCCGTTTGCAGCATACAAGGTACGTTTCGATTGAAATTTCCGTTGGTCGTGAGTGGGTGGAATAACTGAAATATCTGCTCCAGAGTCGATTAGAAATTTCATATTAGAGCGTCTATCAAAAATAAAAAGGCGGCGTGTTAGGTGGCTCTCGTCTCCTGCCGCGTGGAGGGAGTGCCTTATTAGTTTTCCGACACATGTTTTGCTTTGAAATTACAAGGTTGGATGCAACGTTTGGCCTTGTTGCCAAATCGTTCATGATACCAACACGTGGAGGTTGAGGAATTTGCGGTTATGGAATTTCGAGAAAGCTTGGGTCTTTCTCGGGAGGTAGAACGGGAACGCGTTCGCAATTCGTTGACTGATGCTGTTAGCTTCTCTAATTGCGCTTCTAATTTGGCTAGCTTGTCGGGCTCGCGTGACTGAATTTCAGCCACGTTGTATTTATCTCCGGAAAATTCCACGATTTTGTCTGCTGTAACCGACAAATTTTCTAGAGAATCGTTGCTCAAAGCCAAAATTGAACGAACGTTGACTGGTAAACGTTGTAGAAATAAAATTTTAAGGAAATTTTCTCCAATCTGACTACCAGCTAAAAACTTCATTTCGCGTAAAAGTTGCGATGGTTTTCTGTCGCTTAATTCTAATTCTGTTAAAAGTTTATTTAGTTTGCGACTATCGGACTCTTCAAATTCTAATAAAAGACGTTTCATTAGATCTGAATAGGGGGTTGATGATAATGGTTGGGTTAAAAAATCTGAAATTGACTCTGCGACATCAGGATCGAGTATAGCGAGTACATGACTGAATTTTGTCTTTTCAGAACTGATCTGCGATATATCAAACTGGGCGTCAACCTGCATTTGCCAGATTTTCACGTTACGTCTCCATATAGGAGGTAATTTTATTGCAACCCTTGCCATGATATTGCTGCTTGAAGAATCTTCGGCCATTGTGAAAAAAATCAGATAATTTTTAAATTAGAAAAGACTGACCTGTTTAGATATTCGTTTTCTGTAGGCATGAGCACGTGCGTGGAAGTTAGGCGACGTCGGCTGGAACATCAGGCTGGGCATCTTCGGCTTGCGGCACGGGGTCACCAATATGGATGTTAATTGCACTTGTTGATATTAAATCCATACGTAAACATTTAATATAACTTTATTACTTCACTAACTGGATAAACTATACGATACATTTAACTATAATACACTTTAATAACAGTACATGAGTACATAACAGATAACTGACCGAGCGTGGAGAGACGTATCTTCACTGAGTCGGTTGGTAGCGAGGAGAGAGAGAGAGATCCCTGGTGTCTCTTATATAGTAGTTCTTGACAGCTTGCTGTCGAATAACGTAACGTAACGTTTAGCTGTCAAGAGAAACATAGAGTAGTGTTGACGGAAACACTGCGGTCGGAACCACCGCCACACTATGTTACAAGAAAAAAAAGTTATAATAAAATATTTTGTGCCAGATCATTTCTATGAAAATTCACTACCATAACGCACTTGCTGCGTCCAGGCTTTTTAAAAAGTGGACTAATAAAGATGACCAGTGAACCGAAAATGTAACTAGAGATAGAGATCTTTCTAAGAAAGAATAAAAGCATTATGTAATAACAACCCATATGTACAGAATAAATGGAAATTTCTTTACCGAAATTTTATGAGTTTGTGGAGTTCTTAGAATCACTCCCTGTGTAACAATAAAAGTTCTAACGTCTAACGTCCCAAGGCGTGATAAATAATGATATATATTGATTCTTGCTGTGGCATTGACATTTACGTAAAGACCCCTCATAAAATAAACTTGTTAGAAATGACTAGTTTATAATTCCTAAAACATCTAAGTAAATACTAATATAAGACTCCTTTCTGATTTCTAAAAGTTTCACTTCAGAGTGGCAAAAGATTTACGACACGCTTATTATAATTTCTTAACCCTTTGTTTCCTTTTCATATCGACAAAATTTGAGATTTATACACTACGTGAAATAACGGGGTAAAAATACAATGCATTTATACTAGTGTGCTCGCTCTCGCTCACAGCTTTGGGAATGTAGGATACTATCGATCGACTATCCAGTTTAAAATAACTGAAGCCGTTATTTTCAACGGTTATTATTAAATAACGTTAACGGCTTCAGCCGTTAACAGAAAATAACTGTTTTTCCCATCACTAATAATCAGACAATAGAAAATTGCATAGATTTCTGCGCCTTCATGACAACTACAAATAAAAAATAGAACTGCTACGTTATGATATTTTGATCAAAAAATTATTTAAAAGGTCTGGACTCAGCAAGTGCGTTATTGCAGCGAATTTTCATTATAATGTTTTTAATAGCAAATATGTCTTTTTTCAATGAAAACATAATAATATGGTTAGCAGTATAACCTATATAGTAAAAACAATGCACCATATTTCCTCAAAATAACTTTATTGTTTGAAAAAGTACAAAAATTTTCCGAAAATAAACTGAAAATGTTCCCAACAAAACTGATACCATTTTCCTGGCCAACGAATTTCCAGCTATTTACCCACCTACCAAGATATAATTATTCACAAAAAGCTTTTCCACAAAACTTACAACAAAATTTTTTTCACGAAAATTTGCAAACAATTTTTTCCGGAAAATTCTAAAATATTTTTTGCAATAACTTATTAAACATTTATTATTAATTGCCAAAATTTCGCAAAAATTTTACAAACAATGATTTATGCAAAACACAAAAATATGTATACGGGACCTCGATTTTTTTCACGAATAATATAAACGAAAACCTCTCTGAATGCCTCATTTACATGGGACTGCCATATATTGGTAAAAACGACGTACTATAATTTTTGATATGTGCCAATAATTGAAATAGCTCGAAAACGATGAACGCCATCAAATTTTTGTTTTCAAACATGCATTATAATTCGATGGAAAATGCAGAAATGCAATAATATAGGAGGTGTTGGATTTAAAAAAATGTATCACCAAAACGGACCACCCTGTGATTGCCGAAATAATGTTGTAAGGCACCCTATAACTAACGTAGGTATACATTTTTTTCTAGTAACGGCAATATCGAACTTTACCGTAGAAATGCGTCACCCGGTATATATGTAAACAGATAAAAAAACTCTGGACGCAGCAAGTGCGTTATGGTAGTGAATTTTCATAAAAATGTTTTTATTGGAAATATGTGTGTTTTCTTTTTAAGAAAGCAGCCATCAATTTTGGTTACCAGTATAACCTATATAGTATAAACAATGTGCCATGTTTCATAAAAATAACTTTATTGTGTGAAAATGTACAAAAATTTTCAAAAGTAAACTTAAAGTGTTCCCGAAAAAACTCGTTTCTTGGTCAACCTTATGGGTTAATAGCAAATTGGGCTATTCAAATATGAAGCATTTGATCAAAATTCGCTACCATAACGCACTTGCTGCATCCAGAATTTCTTTTCTTACAAACATGCATTATATTTCGATGGAAAATGCAAAAATGCAATAACATAAGGCGTGTTTGATTTAAAAAAAAAGAAAATTTGTATCACCAACGACTTATGGGCCACCCTGTTATTGTAGAAATATTTTTTAAGACTAATAAATATATACACATTTTTTTCATATCTTGTATAATAACGGATATATTGAGGTTTATTGATTTTTTACGAAAATTCGCCAAAAATTATATACCATTAAACGATAAACTCTATAGCTAAGACTACTGCCAAGCATCAGAGAAAGGGTATATTTGAAATGAATTTTCTGGAAACATTTTAGTAAAATGAAGAACAATGACGGTTGAAACTAAGACTTTAGGGTTTGTAAAACATTCTTCTTGAGACATTTGTTTTCCATAGCCCGTATTAGATTCAAGTTATTTGCCTAAATGTTGCCGATTCTGACATTTTAAATCGCAACTTTGACGTTTTGTGGAAAACCCCAATTTATTTTTCTTTAAATGCCCATAACTTTTTGTCTTTTGACCTACACAGCTGAAATTTGGTAGGTAACTTACCTATAAGGATGTAAACCCGCGTACCAAATTTGGTTGCCCTTACTTTGTTAATTCCGGAGATATAATTTTTTTTCGATAGAAAACACAAAGTTTCCGGGAAAACCTGGACAGATTTTCCTGGCTAACGAACTTATCCAAGCCATTTGCAAAAGGAATTTATTCACCAAATTTAATCAAAATCGGCCCATTATTTTTTGAGTTATCGGCGTGATACATATATATATATATATATATATATATATATATATATATATATATATATATATATATATATATATATATATATATATATATATATATTATATATATATATATATATATATATATATATATATATATATATATATATATATATATATATATATATATAAATTGAAACTGACCCCGGATATGTGTTCTAGGGGGCCTAATTAGCGCTCATTTGAAGAAGTTTTTTCAAAATACCAAAGTCACGATCTCTTCATAGAGTATTAAACCCCACTAGTTGACCTGTGCAGTGGTCGAAATTCGATCGTAATTCATTAAATTTGTTACGTTATTTATCCTTTTGTCATATAGTATACCTCTAGAATCTCAGTGCCACGTGTTAGAAATTTCACGTATTAATTAACCGTCACTTGCATACTGGGTAGTCAGCAGAATACTTAACAAGTTTTGGCAAATTATTTACTGGTTTACTTTACAGATAATGAGAATTAAATCTGAATGCAACAACTGCGTTATGGTGGCGAATTTTCATACAAAGGATTTTCATTTAAAAAAATAGTTGGAACAGTTGATTCCGTACTAAAAATTCACTAATTATCGACCGTTAAACCATAAAGTTAACTAAACCCACAGCCAAAGCATCAATTTAACGAAACCTACAGTCAAAGCATCAGAGAAAGGGTTTATTTGAAATGAATTTTCTATAAATATTTTAGTGAAATGAATGACAATGGCTATTGAAGCTAAGTTTGCAGAACACTCTTCTTGCGACATTTTCTTTACATAAAGCGTATTTGTTGCAGGTTCTTTGCCTATATGTTGCGAATTTTGACGTTTCGAATCACGACTTTGACGTTTTGAGGAAAACCCGATTTTTTTTTAAATGTCTATAACTTTTTTTTTCTTTAATTTACAAAGCAAAATTATGGTGCATAACACCTTATAATACAAACACGCGTACCAAATTTGGTTGCCGTTACTTTGTTTTCTCCGGAGATATAATTTTTTTTCTGAAAAAAAAACGCAATTTTCACTAAAAACCTAGGGTTGCTTCGCACCTGAATTACGAAACACCCTATATAATTCAAAATTTCAAAATAATTTTAAATTGTGTGCCGTGCCCCCTATCAATTTTGTTGGGAAACTTTCTTCATATTTATAAAAACACATGAGTTATGGAACTTTGCATCTTGGTTGGTACACCTGTATATATATATATATATATATATATATATATATATATATATATATATATATATATATATATATATATATATATATATATATAAGTTTTCAACTATTTTTGCAAGAGTATTCAGCAGACTAAAGTGCCGACACTTTATTTACATTAAGATAATCCTGTATATATTCCTGGTTATGTTCGCACATCGATAAAAACAACAGGAAATATGTCCTTTGTCAAAACGTCCTCTGACCACCAGAGTCCCATAACCGAAACATCGCGATCTATATAATAGAAACGGAAAAAACTATATAAATGTTTGCTTTCTTTTTCTCGACTATTATATGATATGAAAGGTTGCGGAACAATATTGTTAAGCAAAACAAAAAAGTTTAAAACTATACGGATCCGAAATAGGAAAGTTCCTTTTAAGAGAGAGCTGGACAGGAACAATAAGAGAGAAAGGAATGGTAAGAGGAGCATTTATCTTTTGCCCCGGGGAAGAACGAGAAATGTAAGTTTTGTGGCTGGATGCACATAATAAACAGAGGACTTTCATTTAAATTTCTACATTTGCATTAAGTTTCTAATTCCCCTTTTCCATACTTGTGCAAACTACCATCTGCTTTGTGTTTGCAATAAGATTATGCAATAACTTGTTCTAAAATATAACTTCAAATAACTGCAGAGTTACAAAGTTCTCACAATTTGTCCGCAAGCTGAAGGTATTGCAGCTCATACATACCCCATGAAAATAGTAAACCATAACGCAACAAGAACATTGCAGTATACAGTTTTTTGCTTGTCAAGATTCATTCGTTATAGTTTTGCTTTATTTTTACAGGGTGGGCAATTAAGAATGGTCGTTGGTCATATCCCGGGAACGGTTTACTAGCAAGCATTAAAAAAAAACCTGACGTAAGGAAATTTGCCATGATAAATCGCTGGAAATCATTTTCAGGCTTCTAAAATCACTTCTGGACGACGTAAGAATCACTGCTGGTTAGAACATTTCGATTTTCATCACATTTTTGACAGTTAAGTGGTACCCTTGACATACGCAGAGTAATGGCCGAGCAACGGATGTCACTACTTGTTTAGTATATTTTTGATATCGAAATTAAAGTGATGTGTGGACGTTGAATGTATATTTTTTCCATTGCTAATTACTCCAGTTTAGTTCAACCGAACTTGATGAGGTTGGACTCGTTCACTATGTGAAAGCTAAAACCTGTGATGAGCACTAATAAGTACACTTGGAGAAACCCAAATCACCACAACACATATTTCAGAGACCTTACGATCGTTTCGTTGACAATGTCAACATCTTCAGATAAAGAAAATTATAAACTAAAAAACCAGCTCCGGTGTATTTATATCGCGTCAAGGTAAACGAACTAGTGTGAAGTAAAATTGTCGTCCAAGAACGATCGTTTGTTTATTGTGTAGTGAAACTACGAGGTCGAAGACCTGCTTTTAATCTTCTGGTCGACAACTTTATGAGCCCCTATCTAATATAGGTTTAAAGGAACCGAGTTAATTTAAGGAATCTGCACGTTCCCTTTCGATCTAGAAATTTACTATGTGGATATTGGATCATGCCGACAAAGACATCTAGTGAGATAAGAAACATCAACTCAACTCATCTTTTTAAAAAAATAGAAAACCAAACCCGGGTGTCTGTCTCACCATGTTAACTCTAAAAAAGGCTAAATAATTCAACTAAAATACTACATAAAAACTATATTTATATTGATTTTAATTGTTCGTGAAAGTATTTATAATGACAACATAGATACAAACACAACGAACGGGTCTTTAAGTCGAGACAAACGTAGAGGTTAGTATATGTATAAACCGGCTGAGTTATTGACAGTAATTTATTATTCTACCAGACAAATTAGGAGTGTTTAAGCGGTCAAATGCAAAGTGAAATTCAATTTGATTCAATAAAATTTACCCACGAAATAGAAATCAACTTTCTTTCCTAGATGTACTAGTTATTAAAAATAAAAATAATGGCTCGCTTGAATTCGATGTCTATAGGAAGGAAACGGCTACTATTAGTTATATTCCTAACGACTCACATCATACGTTTGCACAAAAAACGGCTAGTTTAAATTTCTTGGTAAATAGATTGATTAAATTTCCGTTGAGTAAAAATAGATTTAATACAGAATTAAAATACATAAAAAATGTGGCGAGATATAACGGTTACTCGGATGATTTAATAGATAAATTTGTTAACAAACACAGAACAAAGAAAATGATATCTGAATGTACGACATTTAAGAAAGATAAAATAGAGAAAAAAATTGTGTGTTTACCTTATGAACCAGGAATCACAAAGGGTTTGGAAAGTATTTTTAAGAAAGCCGATTTACATTTGACTTTTTCGACGAAAAGTAATTTAAAAAATTTGTTGGGTAATACGAAAGACAAAGACAAAGTCACTGAAATGTCCGGTATTTATGAGATTAGTTGCAAATATTGCGATCTTAAATACGTGGGCCAAACTAGGAGAAACATAGCCACCAGATTTCGTGAACATCTCGCACAGTTACGATATGGTACGGTGAACAAATCATGTGTGGCACAACATATATGGGATAATAATCACCACATTGACAAAGAAAATTTGAAACTTGTCAAAAATGTTAGACATCAAACTATGCTTGATTCATTAGAAAGTATTTTTATATTAAGGTCTATTAAGAACAAAACTTCATTGAATCGTGCGGCACCTTTAATTTCAAGTCCTTCATTTTCACATTTCACCACTTAAACACTCCTAATTTGTCTGGTAGAATAATAAATTACTGTCAATAACTCGGCCGGTTTACTAATCTCTACGTTTGTCTCGACTTAAAGACCCGTTATTTTTGTTTGTATCTATGTAGTCAATATAAATACTTTCACGAAGAATTAAAATCAATATTAATTTGGTTTTTATGTAGTATTTTAGTTGAATTATCTAGCCTTTGTTAGAGTTAACATGGTGAGACAGACACACAGGTTTGGTTTTCTATTTAAAAAAAAGATGAGTTGAGTTGATGTTATTTATCTTACCAGATGACTTTGTCGGCATGATCCAATATCCACATAGTAAATTTCTAGATTGAAAGGGAACGTGCAGAATCCTTAAATTAACTCGGTTCCTTTAAACCTATATTAGATAAGGGCTCATAAATTTGTCTGACGCGATATAAATACACCGGAGCTAGTTTTTTAGTTTGGAAATTTCTTAATCTGAAGATGTTGACATTGTCAACAAAACGATCGTAAGGTCTCTAAAATATGTGTTGTGGTGATTTGGGTTTCTCCAAGTGTACTTATTGGACTCGTTGACAAAAAGTTTTCTTGCTCTACCATTTTTGCTCATTCCAGGTTTCCTCTGAATCTTATATACACATGGCGTTGTTTGAAAAGTTAGTTTATGTTGATGTTTTTCTAAAGAAAATCAAATAGAATGGTATATCAATAATACCACAGTATAAGAATCCACCGGAAACTTAAGCTACCACTGAAAACCGCAGTTTGATATAATTGGTCTAGCGACAGAAATTAGCGATCAAAGTTGGAACTACGAATTACCACACAATATATGAAAAGAGTGCTGCAAATTGAATCATAACTTGCACATAGCTGTGATAGTCTACTGTCTTCAGAAAGGCATCCTCATGAAATTAATTCAGGGTCCATGATTTGATCACACAGAAAATGTTCGTATTCCTGTACCCATCAACTTCTCAAACGTTATATTACTCGAGTTTTAACGAAAACGTGTCAATTTTCACCAAATCTTCCCCTATTTATCCCCTACCCCCTGAAGCAATCTTACTCAAAAACAATTCGACGCGTTCTTTTGTCGGGTGCTAACTAGATACCAAATTTGAAGATTGTATCTCAATTCGTTAAAAGTTAATGCGCCTTCTAACATACAGGCGTACAGGCCGACAGACAGACCGACGGACAAAAAAACTCGTTCCAGAATAAAATTTTCTGTACGTTTTGGCCTTTTACGCCGTTTTAGCAAAAAAACATTCGAAATTTCTGTCACCGATATTTCACCCCACACATTCAACTTTTAATTTAATTTCAGCACAGAATACCCGATGTTTGATGAGATTGAAAGTTTTCTAATAAACAAACGATAAAACGTTGTATTACCCCAGTTTTTCGAAAAAAACTCAATTTTCACCAAATCACCTCTCATTCATCCACTACCCCCTCGAGAGACTTTACCCAAAAACAACCCGAACGGTTCATTTGTCGGGTGCAAACTGTATACCAAATTTGAAGACGACATCTCAGTTCGTTCTAAAGTTATCGTGGTTACAAACAGACAGACATACAAACCGACAGACAAAAAAAATTTCGACGATGTGAAAGTAAAATTAGAATAGAATTTAATCTAACCTGGTTGAGTGACACCTCTCGTTTGGTTGAGTGGATTCTCTCGTGTTTCAACTGCCGTCCATCGTTTTCAATACAAGACTGCAGTCTTGAAGGACTGCTTTAAAAGACAGTTTCAATCTCTGCCTGTGAAATATTTGTAACAGCATTTTTCAATCTGAGTGTCATTTTGACCCTTGCAGTAGATCGATTGCAGTATACTATATATTTCAATCGTCCCCATAAGTAAAAATCCTAACAACTCAAATGAGGCGACCTGGCTGGCTAAGGAAACAGACATCCCCTGCCTATCCATCTACCTGGCAAAACCTCAACTAAGAAATGTCTCACATCACAATAATGTTCTGGACAGCATTCGTGTTGAAAAATCATATTGTGACGAGTCGTTAGAGGTACGTTTTCCAATAACATCGGCAGTTCATTGCACAGAAAATCGAGATATCGTTGCCCGTTCAATAGTGCAATGGAAATGTAGGGTCCAATCATATGTCCACTGACAATATCACACCAAACTTTAACAGACCAACGGCCCTGATGCTATGCTTCATTCATCCAATGCGGATTCGTCTCCGCCTAAAAGTGTCTATTGCGCCTATTCAGCCTACCGTCACTGTGAACTGAGGCCGCATCTGACCACAAAATCCTGGAAAGCACTTCCACATCTTCTTTCAGCATGTCCAACAACCAGTTGCAAAAGTTCAACCGTTCATCGAAATCGCGAGCTTCTAAACTTCGAAGGAGAACAATGTATAGTATGGAGGCAACAAAAAATAAATTATTATTATTAGCATTACTTCCATCATTAATTAACACCCACTAAATGTTTGTTTACTGTTCACTTTGTAACTATACATAATTAATGTATATTACTTTAAACCATAACTTACCTCTGGTCTTTCAGAATATTTCGAATAGTTGCTCGAGTTACTCCTAAGTCCCTCGATTTTATATAGATAATCAGATGTGGAGTGGATTCGACATAGGCCAACATATTGTTGACACCCGTGGGGGTTCTTTGACGAACAGGAAGGTGAACGTTTCCAGTCGGAGAAAAACTTCCTTAGAAAACCGACGTCTTCCCAGATACTTCACCTAACAGCAACAGTTGCATTTCGCATACATTCAAAGTCTATATTTGGCAGTATACTGGGTCAGTTTTTTGTTACACATATCGGAATAAATTACTAAGGGTATATATATATATATATATATATATATATATATATATATATATATAAATTAGCGAATTTTAAACTTCCGGCCTCTGGCCTACCACCAAAACTCTGTACCTGAACAGCAAATTTCCTCTCCAACCAGAGCATTTCTGTTGTCGTGGATGGCCATTCCTCTAAACTGTATTCAATTAATGCAGGAATTCCTCAAGCTTCAGCTTTAGCCCCTACTTTGTTTCTTCTCCATACCAATGACCTCCTCTCTAGCACATTCAACCCAGTTCACAGTTACGCGGACGACAGCACCCTCCAATCAAATATACAATATTCTAAGCCTGTCTCTTTAGCCCAATTAGATGATGATCGCAGACTCATGGAGGGTTCTGTCTCCGTGGATCTCCAAAAAATATTAGACTGGGGAAGTATAAATCTTGTACAATTCAACCCCACCAAATCTCAGACTTGCTTTCTTTCTCATAAAAGATACACCAGCTCTAGACCCATCACAATGAACAACCAAGTTATTCAAAGTAATCAGTTCTTTTCTCTTGTTGGCATTTCTGTGGATCGAAATCTCAATTGGCGCGAACATGTCACATCAATTGCGGAAGCGGCTGCTAAGAAATTAGGTTTCCTCTTCCGGACTCGAAAATATTTCTCACCAGCTAATCTTTATACCTTATATACTTTACAAATAAGGCCAAACCTCGAATACTGCTCCCACATCTGGGGTGCCGCTGCCGCTTCTACACTCGCTATCCTGGACTCCATTCAGAAGTGAGCTATACGTCTAATCAGTGAGCCTACCCTCACCCAAACGCTGCCATCCCTTGCCCACCGACGTGCCGTTGGTCACCTCTCTCTCTTATATATATATCTACACGGGCACTGCTCAGAGGAGCTTTCTTCCATAGTTCCTTCACCTGTTGCCCCCAACAGATCTACCAGGGGAACAGAGCGAATGCACCCTTTTACTGTCCAGGTCACCATAGAACATCTTGTTATGACCGCTCTTTTGTCCCGATGACTTTCAAGTTGTGGAATTCATTTCCGGCACATGTTTTTCTTTATCCTCCGAACCTCCAAACCTTCAAGTCCAGAATTAACAAGTTGCCTCTTTCCCACGGTACGTTAGTATTTAGGCTGTATGCCCACGTAGTGTGTTGTTGAAATATAAAAAAAAATTACACAGCTATTTTAATTAAATTTGATAGATATGTTGCCTCGGAAAAGACCTTACTACGTACCAAAATTCAACTTTCTACGCTTATAGAAAATTGAGTTATTAAAATATTCAAATTTGAAGCATTTAATAAAAATTCACTACCTAACGCACTTGCTGCGTCCCGAACTTTTTTTTCATTTGTTTGGTTTTATATTACATTATTTCATGGGGGACATTTTCATAAAAATTCGTTACTAAAATGCACTTGCTGCGTCAGGACTCTTCAAACTGTGACTACTTTGCAAAATGGATAAAATATTTCTGCTAATTTGTGTATTAGGGTGTTAATTGGTTAACATTTATGTAAGATAAAATTTACTTGCTCCAATTTTTATATCTTGGTGGAACCGAGAGGCAGTATTTTGTTGCGGTGAAAGCTTTTACTTCATTATCAATCAATACTTTTTCAGATCTCCTAATGCTTGCCCCTATACCGCTTAAAAGCCTGGCATGTGATTGATTAAGATAAATTGCATCATTTAAATTAATGATTTGGCCACAAAAACACACATCAGAATATATGTCGTTTGAGCAGTAAAATTAAATTGATTTGCCCTCATTTTAGCCATTCGCCATTCTCATATAAATTATGATATACATATATAAATTTGGACTACAGCTACCAATATTAGATGTGTCTATTTAGTGACAACAGACTGAACATAGGCTCTTTGTAATAAGATCAGTAGCGGCTCGTGCCTTAGTAAATTGGGGGTGCGCAAGAAAAAAAAATGAAGGGCTCCCCTCTTTTTCCCCGAAAATGTATTATAAAAAACCTACTTACTAAACTTAATAATTATTAACTACTTACCAAGTTTTTCTCTAGTTAGTTATAGGTTATAGTAGTTAAAAATCATTTTCTTTGATAATTACTAACTAACTATATAATTTCAAATGTTTTGTTTGGCATAAAAACATGAACAATATGTGATCTTTGTCGTTTTATACTGCACGTATCTTTTCAATTTTACTATATATATATATATATATATATATATATATATATATATATATATATATATATATATATATATATATATATATATATATACTTTTTTTAACTTGAATTTTAAGATTGAATGAATTTTATGAAAATACGCCAGAATGCCGAACTTGATAGATGCAAACTTATAAATTTTGACTAAATAATTTAATATACTTTAAAATGTCTAAATGTGAGATGCTATTCACGAGGATTTAATCTATTGTAGTTATATTTCTTCTACTAACACTATATTTTGGACTATATTTAATTATCGTTGTTTCAATTACGTAATATTTTGAAGAATACAAATCAATAATAACATTGCTTTAAGAAAAATAATACGATCCTGGCGATAAAATGAGCGATTACGCCTGTGATTAGAGAATAGCATAACTGTATGCCGAGTCCCACCCTGGTCCGTTAAGCTGGAGCGATGTGAGCAAGGTCAAATATTCTATTCTCATAAAATCAAAGGGCCGCCCTACAAGATTCAGTGCTGGCTCTTATTATGCTGTGCTGCAAGTGTGGAACTTTAAATCGCACAACGGGATTGCTTATTCGGTGGTTTTTGACAAAGATAGTCGATCATTTCCTATTGAAGTTTCCCATTTAGGTAGAGCGCCGAAGAATACACACCGACGCAAGACTGTGTATATGGATGTATATAACGTCGGCAACCATTAACACACTATACTTCTTCTGATTCTGTATTAATGGCTGCAGACTCTGCGATCCTCGATATACTAATTTTATTTGCTTAGAATGCAGGAGGTAAAAAAATAAAAATTTATTAAAATATAGCATAGCAAAAATATTATTTTTCCCCGGCAGGCGGCAGTGCGCGCGCACGGGCGCACTTATTGAGGAGCCGTCCCCGAATAAGATGAAAATATACTGTAAATATGGCAAACTTTTATACAAAATTAAAATGCGACGCCAAATGTTTTATTTGAACGAAGACTATTTGAGTACTTCGTGTTTTTCCCGAAAACTGTGTAAGAAGTGAAATACAGCTTTTTGCAAGAGAGACAGGAGAACGCTCCCATCCCTACTCCGTGCTGTTTACGGGGTGAGAAGTGACACCGGTAGACCCCTGGCGGGGATAGTTGATCAAGTGTTAATTGATCACCTATCCACCGGGGTTAAAAAATATAAAATGCTATTAAAAAGTAGGGGTTGGCGGTAGGAGGGTGAAAATTAAGGACTGAATGTATTTTTTAATACCGCACCATAAAAAAAATAACCAAAAAAAAATTGTCCGAAAAATGAAAACAAAAATCTGGGGTGAGGCACTCTTAGCACTTAGGGGCATAAAGATTAGTTATAAACCTATTCTCAGACCTACTAAATATACAAATAAAATTTCATCATAATCGGTCGAGCCGTTTCGGAGGAGTATAAGCACTAAAACTGTGACACGAGATTATATATATATATATATATATATATATATATATATATATATATATATATATATATATATATATATATATATATTTTATGTCAACAACACACCACGAGGGCTTACAGCCTAAATACTATCGTACCGTGGGTGTTGACAAGGAGGAAAGAGGCAGCTTGTTAATTCTGGACTTGAAGGTTTGGAGGTTCGGAGGAGAAGGAAAAACATGTGCCGGCAAGGAATTCCACAACTTGGAAGTCCTCGGGACAAAAGAGCGGGCATAACAAGATGTTCTATGTCTGGTGACCTGGACGTTAAAAGGGTGCATTCGCTCTGTTCCCCTGGTAGACCTGCTGGGGGCAGCAGGTGGGGGAATTATGGAGGAAAGCTACTCTGAGCAGTGCCCGTGCAGATATCTATAAAAGAGAGAGAGGTCACCAACGGCACGTCGGTGGGCAAGGGATGGAAGCCTTTGGGTGAGGGTAGGGTCACCGATGAGACGTATAGCTCTCTTTTGAATGGAATCCAGGATAGCGAGTGTAGAAGCGGCAGCTGCACCCCAGATGTGGGAGCAGTATTCGAGGTTTGGCCTTATTTGTGAAGTGTATAAGGTATAGAGATTAGTTGGTGAAAAGAATTTGCGAGCCCGGAAGAGGAAACCCAATTTCTTAGCAGCCGCTTCTGCAATTGATGTAACATGTTGGTGCCAATTAAGATTTCGATCCACAGTAATGCCAACAAGAGAAAAGGACTCATTACTTTGAATAACTTGGTTGTTCATTGTGATGGGTCTAGGGCTGCTGTATCTCTTGTGAGAAAGAAAGCAAGACTTAGTTTTGGTGGGGTTGAATTGTACAAGATTTCTACTTCCCCAGTCTAATATTTTTTGGAGGTCTACGGAGACAGAACCCTCCATGAGTCTGCGATCCTCATCTAATTGGGCTAAAGAGACAGGCTTAGAATATTGTATGTTTGAGTGGAGGGTGCTGTCGTCCGCGTAACTGTGAACTGGGTTGGATGTGCTAGAGAGGAGGTCATTGATGTGGAGAAGAAACAAAGTAGGGGCTAAAGCTGAACCTTGAGGAACTCCTGCATTAATTGGATACAGTTTAGAGGAATGGCCATCCACAACAACAGATATGCTCCTGTTGGAGAGGAAATTTGCTGTCCAGGTACAAAGTTTTGGTGGTAGGCCATAGGCCGGAAGTTTATTAAGCAGCGCTGCGTGCCAGACCTGGTCGAATGCTTTGGATATGTCTAGAGCAACAATCTGGGATTCACCGTGTTGTTCCATAGACTTGTTCCAAGAATGGGTGACAAAGGAAAGGAGGTCGGCAGTCGATCTGCGCTGACGGAATCCATACTGCCTGTCGTGGATTAGACTGTGTTTTTCAAGGAATTTTAGTAGTTCGGTGTTTATATACTTTTCCATCACTTTAGAGATGACTGAAAGGAGAGAAATAGGCCTGTAGTTGCTAGGAAGCGCTTTGGATCCTTTCTTGGGGATGGGTTGTACTCGAGCAGTTTTCCAGTTACTAGGGAATATGCCTTTATTGTAAGATATCTGAAACAGACGAGTCAGGACAGGAGCAAGTTCTGGTGCGCATTTTTTGAGAACAATTGCTGGGATCTCGTCAAGGCCAGAGGCTTTCCTGGTATTAAGAGAAGAGAGCATCTTTCGTACCTTTTTAGTTTGGAAAATGATATCAGTCATTTTATGCGCGACATTGGGGACTGTTGGTGGTTGAACATTTGGAGGCGGGTTGAGAGTAGAATTTCCGGCGAACAACGAAGCAAAAAGTTCAGCCTTGCCCAGGGCGGTAGAAACAATTTCATCACCTGAGACAAGAGGTGGGAACGTGCTCTTGCAGAAATTATTCCCAATAGACTTAGCAAGAGTCCAGAAGGGTTTGCCGCCGTTGGAGCTTGAGAGGACTTTGTTTTTGATGTGGTTATTAAACGAGTTTTTTGCCTCAGAAAGAATGCGGACATAGCGGTTTCTTGCGTCGTTGAATGCCTGACGATTTTCTTGACTGGGATTGTGTAGAAGCGTTTTGTGAGCTTTGACCTTTTCAAGTCTGGCCTTGTCACAGGATTTAGAGAACCAGGGCTTTTGAGTGGCTGAAGAGGTTTTCTGTGTACGTGGAATAAATAATTCCATGCCAGCTTGGATAATTTCGGTGACGTTTTGTGAGATATCAGAGGGGTCAGGATGAGAGAAGCAGACAGACGCCCATGGAAATGAGGAAAAGTAATCCCGCATTTCGTCCCAGTTTGCGGAGTTGTAGTGCCAAACGATACGTGGGTGTGATGACTGTGTGACCTCGGGTTGCATTGCACAGGAAGCAGTGACCATGCCGTGGTCTGAGCGACCAAGGGGGGCGGTGACTGATATCTTATAGCATTCAGGATCTGTAGTAAGAAGGAGATCCAAGGGATTTGAGCTGTGTGTTGGGATACGAGGAAAGTAAGTAGGTTGCTGTACCATATTGGCCAAAGAATTGCTGACTGCTCTCCCTTGTGGATCGGTTTTTGAAGATCCTAGCCATTCCTTATTATGGACATTGAAGTCGCCAAGAATAGTGACCTCGGAGGAAGGATATTCAGAAATCAGATAGTCGGTTTTTTCAGAAAGGTAGTCAAAGAGCTGGACAAAGTTGTTGTCAGAAGGTGACCGGTAAATGCAACAGATGAATTTAGTTGCAGTCCTGAGAGAGAGTTTTGTCCATAGTATGTCTTTTCTTCCAGCTTCTAAATTGGGAAGTCTGGTGCAGGGTAGATTGCTACGGACGTATGCGCACACGCCTCCATGCAATCTAAAGGCAGTAAGGAGCTCATACCCCGGGAAATTAAGGTGATTAGTGGCTGTTTTGGCACTGATTTGGGTTTCGGTGAGGAAGAGGAGTTGGGGCCTGTTAGCCTGGAGGAAATGGTGGACGGAATTCAGGTTAGAATTGAGGCCACATATATTCGAAAAGGATATGTTAAATCTTGATGTTGGCGCCCCCTGTACACCCCTCTCCCGGAGATCCGAATGGAGGGGTATTTTGCCTCCGGAATATTTTATACAAGGAGGAGCCATCATCATTTTTGTTTATAAATATATAACTTTGTTTATAAATATATAACTGATTTACCCTAAAGTGGTCATAAGTTTTCCTTCGTTCCAGTTTCTGCCCCTCCTCTCCAAACATTCTGCCGCCGCTTCGTACCCATATGTTCCTTAGTGTGCCTCTATACCCTTTTCGAACATTTCTTGCCTGCCACACTTTGTTCAATTATCTCTCATCTCTCATCGGTACCAAGTATCCGAACCACTTGAATTGTCGCCTCTTTATACTGTTCCCTATTGGTTGTATCTGCAACTCTTCATTACTCCCTTGATCCCTCTCCGATGCTTCATATCGATCGCTTGTGTACTTCTCTTCTGCTGTCTGTTTAGTACCAACTCTCACGTCCATATAACAAGGTAGGCTTAAATACCGTTCTATCTACAGTTATTTTTGTTCTGTATGATGGTCGTCTTTGCCTTATAAATCCGTTGCTCAGTGCATGAAACAGCTTTTTTGCATTTTCTATTCTTTCCTATATTTCCGCTTTGTTTCTTCCATCCTGTCGTATTTTCACTCCCAGGTACTTAAAGATATCCGTTTGATCTATTGCTATATTATTCAGTACCACCGTTGTCGCTGCATTAGTTTTTCCTATCACCATTATATTTGATTCCTCTATGTTTATTTTCAAATTTCTTTAACTTAGCGCTGGATTCCATTCTTGAAGATTTTACTGTAGTTTAACTTCGTTTTTTGCACAGATCAGAAGGTCATCGGCAAAGGCACACTTTATCAACGATATTGTTTCCATGTTTCTGTATCCCACAATTTGTTTCTTGATTTTGCCTTTTACCTCCTTCATTCCATCTTCCAATGCTACGTTGGATCGAGTAGGGCTCAAGACGCCCCCTGTCTTAGTCCCTCCCTAGTCTCAAATTCCCCTGAACGCATATTATTTGTTTGCGAGTAATTTCTAGTGTTCTTGTATATACTGGTTATATTCCTAGCCAGTATTCTATCCACCCTTTTTCTTCTTAAACTATCCCATATTAACTTTCTCGGGATACTATCAAATGCCTTCTCGATGTAAATGAAGGTATATGTTATGGTTTGGGTTTTTTCTATAATCTGCTTTATAGGAAATATATGATGTTGTAATCCTCTACCCTTTCTAAAACCATGCTGGGATTTTTCCAGTCTATTATCACCTTTAGTCTGTTTTCTAATACTTGTTCATACACTGTGCCCGATATGATTATTCCTCTATAATTCTTGCATTCTTGTTTGCTACCTTTTTTCGCACTAAAAATAGTTAAAACCTTCATTCCCCCACTTCCAACATTCGGGAGCATTTCAGAAGTAATTTTGTCATATCCCGCCGCTTTTTCCATTTTCAACATCTTCACCGCCTCTCTAACCTCCTCCACCTGACTTTCCATCACCCCATCTTGTTCTTCAGGTTTCCTTTATTGGTTTTCGTCATTAACTTCATTAATATCCACTGGTACTTCTTATTCCGTTTTAGGTACGTCCTCTTCGCATCACACTTAATAGTTGTGGAACCTCTTGGTGATATATTCTGGTGGCAGTAAGGTTTCCGCTACCTGAAGAAGTGAACGTTACTATTTGCAGCTATATAAAATAGTAGTCACCTTTCAAAATTATTATATATTTTTCACCCTACAGTGCCACATATTTACAAACGATGCTTGCTCCAGCACAACAGCATGTCGTGCAAGGTTGTGCAAGTCTGGTAGGGTATGTAAAGTGTGTGATCCAATAATAATGTCATAAGTTAATAAAACAAGTCACTTGATAAATAAATCTTTACAGACATCCTATATTATCTAAATCATAAAAATTGTTTAAATAAAGGTTCATTTTTCTCCAAGCACAAACAACATCTTTTAAGCGTAGAATGTGAAATTGTACGCAACACGTCTGAAGTAATCGTTTGAAAAGCTTGAATGATAAGTCTTCTTCAGTCTCAAAAATATGACCGAGGAGAAATTCTTGATATACTGCCTAGAGAAAAAACTAAAGGTGTTATCTCTGGCGAAAGTGCTGGCCAAGGAAATGCTGAATGTGTAATTATGCATTTTTTTTTAAATATGTGCAGTAGATATTGCCGTACGACTCTGGCATTGTGCATGGACGCACCATCTGCTGAAATCACCAGTTTTGATAGTCTGGAAGTGATATGGTTTCCAGAGCTTTTTCCAAACCGCGAGTTTGGATAAGGCCCTTTTGGCACCTTAAAACCAAACTAACTTTATTTTGAAAATTACAACAAGTTTAATTATAATTCAAAACAAAGGAGATATACACGATGTTTAATGTGAAAACAATCGTAATATATTCTGCTCTAATATTGTACCTTACCTCTATATATAAACTAGATTCTGCTTATTTAACATTATGACATAAAACTACTTAAACTAATAATTATAATAAATATAATTAATCAGCGGCTTTCGTATTTCCGCGGTGGACGACTGTTTCCATCATATTGCTACACTAATGCGTGATATCAATCCAGCATTATACAAAGTGGTGATAAATAAACGGGCCTATTGTTTTTGTTCCGAGAATGCCAATCCACATGTTAATGCCAAATCGGTTCTGCTGTCTAGAAATTCAATGTAGGTGTTTAGAATATGAAGACAAATTAATCAAATCTTTCTTTGATTCGCTCTGTATGAAAAAAGCAATATGTAATTTAAATAAAATATGGTAACTTATGTTATGAAATTAAAGTTATTTTATCTATTTTTGCAGGTTGGAACATGGGTGGCGTTTTACAGAAGCTTTTGCGGTAAGTTTTATTTCAATAAATTAAAGGGAATATGTTGGTACTCGCTTTCATGGAGATCATAATTTGGTTTTGTAGTGTACTTTTGCCAGCTTGGCTCACTATGCTTAACTATTTTATTGTCTAGTATTATATATTAATTTCATAATTAAATTTCAAACCAAATGGATTTAACGTTGATCACGAACAGTTAATTGCATCTTTATTCTGGCACATTACATTTATTTACGTTTACTGTTTTTATTAAGCCACCAAGGATTTAAAAAATAAATATGCACAATCGTCTTTAAAATATAAATAAAAGTTACAGTACAAATTAAAACTCCAGATAAACCTACAGTATAATAAAATATATAAAACTAAAATTGTATGACATTTTAAAAGAAAAAAATAATGCACCTCTATCCTTCCAATACAGAGTACAGCTTTCTTTATTATAATATTGTTGAATCTACACTACCAAATGCTTTTTAGTGAATTTTCTTAAAAAAATTCACTAATGAGGAGATCCCGACTTTTGAATTTTGAAAAAATTTCTTCAAATGAGCGCTAATTAGCCCCCCCAGAAAACATATCCGGGGTCAGTTTCAATTTTTATATGTTTATATATATATATATTATATATATATATATATATATATATATATATATATATATATATATTTATATATATATATATATATATATATATATATATATATATATATATATATATATATATATATATATATATGTATCACACCGATAACTCAAAAAATAATGGTCCGATTTTGATTAAATTTGGTGAAAAAATTCCTTTTGCAAATGGCTTGGATAAGTTCGTTAGCCAGGAAAATCTGCCCAGGTTTTCCCGGAAAATTTTGTGTTTTCTTTCAAAAAAAAATTATATCTCCGGAATTAACAAAGTAAGGGCAACCAAATTTGGTACACATGTTTACATCGTTATAGGTAAGTTACTCACCAAAATTTAGCTATGTAGGTCTAAAGACAAAAAAGTTATAGGCATTTAAAGAAAAATAAATTGGGGTTTTCCTCAAAACGTCAAAGCGGCGATTTAAAATGTCAAAATTGGCAACATTTAGGCAAATAACTTGAATTTAATACGGGCTATAGAAATAAAATGTCTCCAGAAGGATGTTTTAGAAACCCTAAAGTCTTAGTTTCAATCGTCATTGTCCTTCATTTTACTAAAATATTTGCAGAAAATTCATTTCAAATAGACCCTCTCTCTGATGCTTGGCAGTAGCCTTAGCTATAGAGTGTATCGTTTAATGGTATATAATTTTTGTCGAATTTTCGTAAAAAATCAATAAAGCTCAATATATCCGTTATTATATAAGATATGAAAAAAATTTGTATATATTAATTATAGGGTGTCTTGAGCTACATCTTAAAATAATATTTCTACAATCACAGGCTGGCCCATAAGTCGTTGGTGATACAAATTTCCTTTTTTTTAATCAAACACGCCTTAAGTTATTGCATTTTTGCATTTTCCATCGAAATATAATGCATGTTTGTAAGAAAAGAAATTCTGGACGCAGTAAGTGCGTTACGGTAGCGAATTTTGATCAAATGTTTCATATTTGAATAGCTCAATTTGCTATTAACCTATAAGGTTGACCAAGAAACGTGTTTTTTCGGGAACACTTTAAGTTTACTTTTGGAAATTTGTGTACATTTTCACACAATAAAGTTATTTTGATGAAACATGGCACATTGTTTTTACTATATAGTTTATACTGGTAACCAAATCTGATGCCTGCTTTCTTAAAAAAACACACATATTTGTTTTTAAAAACATTTTTATGAAAATTCACTACCATAACGCACTTGCTGCGTCCAGAATTTTTTTAGGGTCTATAAAAGCAATAACTTCTTTTACTTTTGTCGAGCCTCTTTTTAGTGAATTTTCTTAGAAAAAATTCACTAATGAGGAGATCTCGACTTTTGAATTTTGAAAAAATTTCTTCAAATGAGCGCGATCTAGGACCCCTAGAACCCATATCCGGGGTCAGTTTCAATTTTTACATGTTATATATATATATATATATATATATATATATATATATATATATATATATATATATATATATATATATATATATATATATATATATATATATATATATATATATATATATATATATATATATATATGTATCACACCGATAACTCAAAAAATAAAGGGCATGTACCTTTCTTTTGTAAATGGCTTTGAAAAGTTTGTTAGTCAAGAAAATCGGACGAGGTTTACCGGGAAAATTTTGAGTTTTCATTCGAAAAAAATTTTTATCTCAAAGAATAATAGGCCGATTTTGATAAAATTTGGCATGTACCTTCCTTTTATAAATGACTTTGACAAGTTTGTTAATAAAAAAAATCGGACGAGGTTTTCCGGGAAAATTTTGAGTTTTAATTTGAAAAAAAAATTTATCTTAAAAAATAAGATATCTATGATAACCAAATTTGGTAGGTAGGTTTACGATATAAAAAGTAAACTATACACCAAAATTTAGATTTCTATGTTACAAGAAAAAAAGTTATAATAAAATATTTTGTGCCAGATCATTTCTATGAAAATTCACTACCATAACGCACTTGCTGCGTCCAGGCTTTTTTCTATTGCTTAAGTGCCCACATTGCTTTTGCAGTTTCTCGACCAGCTCTAAATCTAAACTGATATTCATCCAGGCAATTCTCACTTTCGCTTTTTATTCTATTTTTCAGTGTTATTAGTATAATAACAACAATATTTTTACTCTTTATAAACATAAATTCATGTGACAGTTTTCCCGTTTATTACAGGATGGCCTAAAAGTACACAAAGCAGCGGTAGATTCCTTGTATCAAAACATTACATTTTAGTCAGATTTACTCCAATCCAAAAGTCAAAATTAAAAAACTCGAAGACGCAGCAAGTGCGTTATGGTAGTGAATTTTCATAGAATGGCACCAAATATTTTATTATAACTTTTTTTTCTTGTAACATAGAAATCTACATTTTTGTGTATAGTTTACTTTTTATATCGTAAATCTACCTACCAAATTTGGTTATCATAGCTTTTTCATTTTTTGAGATAAAATTTTTTTTCGAATGAAAACTCAAAATTTTCCCGGAAAACCTCCTCTGATTTTCCTGACTAACGAACTTATCTAAGCCACTTACAAAAGGAAGGTACATGCCAAATTTTATCAAAATCGGCCCATTATTTTTTGAGTTATCGGTGTGATACATACATATATATATATATATATATATATATATATATATATATATATATATATATATATATATATATATATATATATAAACATATAAAAATTGAAACTGACACCGGATATGGGTTCTAGGGGTCCTAGTTCACGCTCATTTGCAAAAATTTTTTCAAAATTCAAAAGTCGAGATCTCTCCATTAGTGAATTTTTTCTACGAAAATTCACTAAAAGAGAGATGGTGTTAAAATGAGAATATGAATTTCGATATCTGGAAAAGCATTTAGTGATAATTATTACAATATGTACACACAGAAATATATATAGTGTGTAAAAGCCAAATAGAATAAATTCATTATTTCGGTTACTGTACATTCTTATAAAAAATCCAGAAATACGTCAAATTTAAATTATAAATTGACATTTTTCAACGTGAAAATTCGATCCCTACTTTCATCCACCTTCGAATGACAGGTATAACCCCTAATTTTTTTAAGGGGAAGTATAGGCTTGTGATATGTCGTTTGAAATGTCTGTTCATTCTCTATTCAAAAATGTTATTGTTTTCAAGTTTATTGCAACAATTAAGATAGAATAAAAGTAAATCCTGTGGTTACCTAAATTCGCTAAAAAATTCTCAAAACTTATTACAATATTGTAATTAGTATACTCAAAACATATTTCCCGTCTAGGTCTTGAACATAAAAAAGTAATCAAAAACCATAATAATGTGAGTTTTACATTGTATCCATTAAAAATACATTAAAGAGTTTCCGAGGCAATGTTAGTTTGTTTGAAACGCCTAAGCAAATTGTTTTGTAATTATAAGTTGTCATTTAAATTGTGAGTATTATAATTTTAGTTTGAATTTTGTTAACTTCAATTCTGAAAAATGGTTAGATTAACGGAAATGCATAAAATAACAGTTATACAAATTATTGGTTACGGAGATAGAACCCGAACACAACATGAAGTAACTCGCCTACTTTATGAGAAATTTCCTGATTTACCGCCTATATCCCAAGGAACAATTAGTAAAATAGAGAAGCAGTTTCGCGAGTTTGGTCATGTAAGGCAGATAAAAAAAGCAACTAATGCACTGAGTGATGAAATGAAATTAGATGTGATGCTTGAATTTGTCGAAAACCCACATACATCGGCTAAACAGGCATCCACTACATTTAATGTTAGCCATGCATCGATAGTTAACATATTAAAAGAAAATAAAATGCATCCCTATAAAATGATACCTACTCAGGAGCTCATGGAAGACGATTTTGATAGGAGAACTTATTTTTGTGAGCGAATGATGGACATGTTGGATAACAATATTATCCAATTAGAAGACGTTATGTTTTCTGATGAGTACACTTTTTCACTTAACGGTTATGCTAATCGGCAAAATTGTCGCTACTGGGCAACGACAAATCCTCACAAATCCTCACTGGATGAGAGAAGAACACACGCAATACCCTCAGAAGGTTAATGTTTGGGCAGGGATTGTCGGAAACCATATCATTGGTCCCTTTTTCATTGAGGGTAATTTGAATGGCGATAATTATTTGGCACTACTTCAAGATGATGTCATTCCAACTTTAGCAAATTTATATCCTGATCCAGGAATTCCTCAAGTTCCAGTGAATGCGATATGGTTTCAGCAGGATGGAGCACCACCACATTACCAACTCAATGTCCGGCAATACTTTGATGCAATATTTCCCAAACGGTGGATAGGGAGGCGAGGATCGATAGAATGGCCAGCGCGATCACCTGATCTTACCTTATTAGATTTCTTTTAATGGGGATATGTGAAGAGCATTGTGTACAAAACTAAACCTTTTGATTTAAATGACTTAAAAGAACCAATAACGCTTGAGATTAGGTCGATCACACCTGATATGTTAAATAATGTTAGAAGACAGTTTTATTTAAGATTAGGGTGTTGCCAAGAAGTTCGCGGTGAACATTTTGAAGATCTACTTCATTGACATTCATAGTTCTTTTTAGTGTTTTACATTTTATTACATTTTGCATTACATTTTAGTTTTTTTGTATTGTAGCGAATTGCGGTAACCAAATGATTTTATTTTATTCTATCTTAATTGTTGCAATAAACTTGGGACGATAACATTTTTGAATAGAGAATGAACAGACCTTTCAAACGACATATCACAAACCTATACTTTCCTTTTTAAAAAATGGGGGTTGTACTTGTCATTCGAAGGGGGTTGTAGGGATCGCATTTTCACGTTGAAAAATGTCAATTTATAATTTTAATTGAAGTGTTTCGGGATTTTTTATAAGAATGTACAGTAACCGAAATAATGAATTTATTCCATTTGGCTTATATATATATATATATATATATATATATATATATATAATATATAAATATATATATATATATATATATATATATATATATATATATATATATATATATATATTATATATATATATATATATATATATATATTATATATATATATATATATATATATATATATATATATATATATATATATATATATATATATATATATATATATATATATATATATATATATATATATATATATATATATATATAAATGTTACAACGCTCGTCTTTTTGAGCACATAATTGAAATAAGTTTATCATATACTCTCTAGTTTTACCGCACGATTTTAAGTTGTAGGAGTGCCGTCTTGGATGTCACAAGAGTCTGACATAACTACAGTGTATTGTGCACATGTTCCACCTCTCAAAAAAGGTACTTGCAGCAATCAAGACCTGTAGAGGTTCTATTCGTTCGTGAACTTCGAAGAGCATGACAACCTAATTATTTATTCGTTCCCAAGTGTTTGTACCTAGTGCAACACTAATAATTCGTACACAACCCGCGTTTATTCGTAACTCGAGTGCCATAGTTTAGGTATGTACAAGCCTATTCATTCGTTAGCTCTGAGAGCTACATATATTGTTACCTCCTTCTAAGACAAACAAAGACTAGAGAACCGTGGTATATTGTGATTGACCTCAGGTGGATATAGATCTGCTCAATAGTGAGGTCTCGATTGCCCATAACACCCTACTCTAAAATATCTATCTATCAGATTATCATATTCATTAAGATTAGCACTACTTTTAGGAGGTTGACAGATCTGGATATAGTTTGATACTCACGTTATTTTCCTTTGTTTGTTTCGCACTGCCTGGAGTCCTATATTTGTGGGCGACCCAAGCTAGTGCCAGGTTATATAGAAATTTAGATATCTCGATAATCGTTAGTTAAAATTAATTGTTTGTGCAGACGCAAAAAAGGAGATATTAGGGAGGAATTTCTCTTCAATCAAACAGATATGTTAACATAACAAAGTAGTAAATTTATTCATGTAAATTAAATTCGGAATAGCGAATAAAATGAAATAAAAATGGTTGGTAAATCTCAAATAAACATTAACTGCACATAAATAGAAATCAAACAAGTAGCAAGAACTCCAAGAAAAAGAAATTATCAATTCCCATACATATGACAAAACAATAAGATAAAGATGGTTGCATGCTACTAAAATATTAATGTTAGCCACTTGAGGTTTATATATAAAATAAAATACTGTATTTTACAGCTCAAAAGCAAACACAAATTACTAGGTAAATCACTTGACGTTTGTCAATCAATTTGATTATTTTTCAATTAGTTAACTGGCCAGTTCTTTAAGTGAGGCTCCATTTAAAAAATATATATTCCTACGTGAAATTTCTACATTAATAATTGAAAATGAGAGATATTAAAAAGAATGTATAGGTTAGATATTTTACAGACAAAATTTGCTAATAACAATTTCAAAAACTATGTGCTTAAATTTACAAAATTTACAAAATTCTAGAGATTAAACAGGAAATTTATAGTTATTCTGACAGCACCTCCCTGACATTGTTCAAGCTCAAACTTGATTATGTGATTTTGAAAGTTCAGGTTATAAAGCTTAAGATGTTAGATTGCTGAATGAAAAATTCTATTGGTTCAGAGAATAATTTTATATGGACCCACCAAGTCTTCCTGCATTGAGTTATCTGATGACCCTATGAAGATACTTTCCAAGTGGGATCTGCTATGAGTGCCTGACATGGGTTCACAGACTCCAATAAGAGAGGAGAAGCTGGAGAAAATGAGTAGTACATCTCATTAGCGATTATTGGGCCGGTGGATATTATTGCTCCAATACTAGGAGATCATTTGACACCTATGTCGATGTTCTGAATTCGTTTGACGGAAACTTTGCAAATCGCAATTAAAACGTGAATTGGCCCAAGTGAAACTCACTGCCAATTGACACAAAGTTTGATAATAATCAGGAACTGTTTCTGATTAACGTAAGAAATTTATTAGGTCGGAAACAAAGAACACAACTTAACTCGCGTCTTTATGCTAAATACGACGTTTATTTCAACTCGAAAATCGTTTAAATTACTTTAGACAATCTCTGACAATTATTATTAGGTAGTACAGATAACAGAAAGGATTTTATCACCCCTTTTTAAGATAATCTTAGCCACAGAAACTAAAAGGTGTTTATTCCACAAGCGCCAGGCAGTGACTCCTCGAGCCCGCGTGCTGTGCCGTTAAGCTCTCACCTCTCTTTGCTGCCGTCTCACCTCCCGTGTCTACAGTTGAAGGTTTTGCCGGGAACTTGTTCAACAAACGGTCATTCTTGGGTGACATCACCGATACGGAAAATTACAGACCCAGTAGCAACGATATTTATTTCTTGGAAATATTATTCCAGCAAAATGCGACGCATCATTTACTAACAAAGCTATATTGCGTCTTTAGATATTTGAATTTTAACGTACACATTTAAAATGCATTACGGTGTTCGGGGTAGTTAAACATTGGCGACTTTTCATCAAAATAACTTTGAAATTAAAAACTTAAAGTACTTAATATAGACAGGGTTTTTATTATTATTTAGATGCTTGGGGGCTTTCTAAGTGTTTTTAAACCAGTGATGATTCCAGATAACAAGTGAATCGTTACACTATTCGTTATTCGCTTCCAAGTGATTGCACTGAGTGCAGCACTAATAATTCCTATTCAACCACGCGTTTTAGTATTACACGTGCCGCCTATTTTAATGTACAGGGTGATTTTTTTAAGTGTCTCACCCCTGTAATTTTTTTATTATCAGAGATATCAAAAAAATTCCAACGCCATCTGACAAACTATCATGAGATAAGTTAAAATATTGCGACAGAAAAACAATTGCACATCGCCTTCATAGAAATCCGTGGCCAACGTTGATTTTCTTAAATGGAACGATAGGCCTCAGATACATACAGTCGATGCAGAATCGAAATCTGCGTACAACGATGTCACGCTCGCATTTCTGAGTCAAGCCGTTTAGGATACATGACGTCACAAAATTTCCAAACGTGTGTGATTTTTTAAGTGTCTCACCCCTGTAATTTCTTTATTATCAGAGATATCAAAAAAATTCCAACACTATCTGACAAACTACCATGCAATCAGTCAAAATATTTTGACAGAAAAACAATTGCACATCTCCTTCATAGAAATGCTTGGACAAAGTTGATTTTCTTAAATGGAATGATAGGCCTCAGATACATGTAGTCGATGCAGAATCGAAATCTGCGTACAATGATGCCACGCTCGCATTTCTTAGTCAAGCCGTTTCGGAGACATGACGTCACAAAATTTCCAAACGTGTGTGATTTTTGTCACCCCTGTAATTTCTTTATTATCAGAGATATCAAAAAAATTCCAACGCCATCTGACAAACTATCATGAGATAAGTTAAAATATTGCGACAGAAAAACAATTGCACATCGCCTTCATAGAAATCCGTGGCCAACGTTGATTTTCTTAAAGGAAACGATAGGCCTCCGATACATACAGTCGATGCAGAATCAAAATCTGCGTACAACGATGCCACGCTCGCATTTCTGAGTCGAGCCGTTTCGGAGACATGACGTCACAAAATTTCAAAATGATTTTTTAAGTGTCTCACCCTTGCAATTGTTTTTCGGTCGCAATATTTGAACTCATCGCATGGTATCTTTTGATATGTCTCTCTTAATAAACAAATTACAGGGCTGAGACAGTTAAAAAAATCACAAACATTTTGAAATTTTGTGACGTCATGTCTCCGAAACGGCTCTACTCAGAAGTACGATCGTTGGACACAGATTTCGCGATGTGCAACTGTTTTCCTGTAGCAATATTTTCACTCATCGCATGGTAGTTTGTCAGATGACGTTGGAATTTTTTTGATATCTCTGATAATAAATAAATTAGTGTGAGACGCTTAAATAAATCACCAACATTTTAAAACTTTGTGACGTCATGTTTCCGAAACGGCTTGACTCAGAAATGCGAGCATGGATCGTTGTACGTAGATTTCGATTCTGCATAACTGTATGTGTCTGAGGTCTATCGCTCCTTTTAAGAAAATCAACGTTGGCCATGGATTTGTATGAAGGCGATGTGCAATTGTTTTTCTGTCACAATATTTTACTCATCGCATATTAGTTTGTCAGAGGGCGTTGGAATTTTTTGATATCTCTGATAATAAAGAAATTACAGGGGTGACAATTAAAAAAATCACACACGTTTTGAAATTTTGTGACGTCATATCTCCGAAACGGCTCAACTCATAAATGCGAGCGTGGCATCGTTGTACGCAGATTTCGATTCTGCATCGACTGTATGTATCTGAGGCCTATCATAACATTTAAGAAAATCAACGTTGGCCACGGATTTCTATGAAGGCGATGTGGAATTGTTTTTTTTTGTCGCAATATTTTAACTCACCGCATGATAGTTTGTCAGATGGCGTTGGATTTTTTTTGATATCTCTGATAATAAAGAAATTACAGGGGTGAGACACTTAAAAAAATCACCCTGTACATAAATAGTATATAGTTTATATTACTTTAAATATATAACTAAGTTAAGTGTTTCCAAGTGATTTTATTTTCATAACACGATACAGTCCACTTTAATACGTAACCGCAGTAATTACAATCCACGAACCAGACACACACTAACATATACTACGTCTAAAAAAGTGAATAGAAACTCGCCACCAACAAAAACATAAGTAGTAGTATCTCAGAAATATATTGCCTTTAAAATAAACAAGTAGTTCCCAAAAAATATAAAATACTGAAATTTCATAAACATCGACCATCTCATCAAAAAATAGACGGACTACCTCAGCTGCCTGTTCACAGAGACGAAACACTGGTCACGTGAGCCTAGGTAGCCAGTACGAAAAGGGGGTTTGAGCCGAATACTCGAGTATCAGATGAATTTAGAGCGGCACTTGCACAGCGAATGTTAAACGAGCATCATGCTCAGATGGTGTGCACTTTTACTGTATGCATTCTAGCGCCAGCGCGTGTGAGATTAGACGTTCAGGTGTCAATTGCATAAACTGCTGTGTCTCAAAGCCTCTGCTATTAAAAAAGAAGCTAATTACTTATCGCGCAAATTATTAAACCATATTATTTTATGCATAGGGCTTTTCGGGAATATGGGAAGGAATTTTTTTCGATTTTTTAATAAGGCTAGCTTGGAAAAGATATGTCTAACCCTGCTTATGATCTACTGAAAATTTGATAATCGAAAAATAATATTTTACCGGGCCCCCGAGTCGCTAAATTTGAAAAAAATAAAAAACACGGGCTAGTGAGTGATTACTTATGGTATTATGAAGATGTGGGAACAAATTTGAAAGAAAATTAACAGTTTTGTCCAAGCCCCTCAACCGACAAAATTCAATGTAAATTTTTCGTAGTAAGAATTCGTGCAGCTCTTCGCTTGAATCAATATCCAAAACCACAGAACCGTTATAAGAGACGGTATATTGGATTGTTCTTTATTTACTGAATATTGAATCAACCCAGAACTCACCACAGGGAGGTGGCTGCACCCAGAGTTCCGTTCACCCGCCCACCTACATTACTATTTCTCACTCCTTTCGTACTGCAAAGTATTGTCTCTTGTTGTCGAATTTCGGTAACCCTTTCCTTGCTTCTAGCTTGGCGCGAATGTACGCATATCTAGAATTTTCTTCGCATACTCTTGAAGATGCTTCAGTAATTAACTTGATACATCTCTCAACTGCCTAAGTGTGGTAAGGAAAATGATCTAATGTCACCTGGCCTTCCGTTACAATATCTTGCAGTTGTTGTTGAGATAAATGTTTCGTAAGAGGAGGTTCTGTCACATTGCAATTGATTCAGTCTATGAGATCAATATAATCTTCAGCATTGAAATTGATCTTCGGAACTTGAAAAACTCGATTATTCAAAGTGGTTTTCCTGGCTTTGTGGATCCTTCTGGCAGCTAATGTCGTGCATCTGTCAACATAGATAGAAGGACGTTTTCGCGGTGTGCGAAATAACCATTGTCTTGTAAGACTTTATGAACGATATCTTTGACGAAATTCGGTAATTCTCTCCAAATTTCAATCGCCTTCAACAAGAGATTTGCTCCGTTCTCTAGTCTTGTATGTGTCTTGATTTCGAACCACATTCGCTAATATACTTCCACTACAAATTCCGTTAGTATTTTCGAGTTTTCGGAGGGCTTTTCATCTGCCACATATAATCCGAGGATCCGGTTTACTGTCGTCAACCACCTTGAATGTGACATTTTTCCGGGATTTTTATCTGGTAAGCTCTTTGAACAGGTTCCTTCACCGATCGCTTGACACATTTTTAACAAATATTGTTGATCAGTACTCAGACTGTTTTCATCAACGTGAGGCAAACTAGTTTTTATTGTTCCAAATTTGACAACGGCCATATTTTCGCAATCAGCAAGGCGACGGCCAATCGGTCCTGAATAAGTATAAGGCCCCTTTGTGTGGCCATCTAGTTTCTGTAAGGGATGTCGCAGTGGTAGCTCATTGGTATGTAATAGACACACACTCCACTGTAATGGTCTGTTCAATTGAATTTCCATTAATAGAATCACACCTCCTCTCCAACCTGTATTCACATTAGTTCCATCACATCATATAACAGTCAGTTGTGATAAATTCACGCTCAAAGCATTCAATAGGATATGATTCCTTCAGCGACTGTGTGAGAACCATATGTCCAAAAAATTAACTTCCTGGTTCTTAAAGTAAAGCGATGTGCTCTTCTATTTTGATGATTCTACGTTCATTCTTCTGGAACATAGTCTGATGTTTCCTTCCATCAAAATAGAGTCCTCTAATAGAAATATTACCCGTAGTAGCTTTCTTAGCGTCTTAAAGCTGGCGTCTATTCTTACTGACTTCTCTCCGTATTTTATTTTTGTCGGCAACCAATTTATCATCATCTATCGCGATCATATTTACATCTTTCAAGACAGCGTTGCAAATTTTGGCTACGGCACGACTTGATACACCTGTCAAATCTGCAGTTTTCGCTGTATGGGACAGATATAGTCTTTTTTATAACAGTGCTCTGTCAGTTTTGGTCGCTTATCAAGCGAGTAAGACCACACAAATCCATCATGGTGTCATCACTCAAACCTGCACTAGCGGTTTCCGTTGATGTTAGGGTTGTGCCTGTTACTTTATCATTAAGTCCACTGGTTCCAGTTACCGGCTCTTCAATATTCTTCGAAACTTAATGTTTAGATTCTTTTACTTTTCTTTCTATTTTCATTTTTCGAACTGGCTGTAACTGTTCTGAATATCTTACCGAAAACCATCGTCTAGGAAATGACCCACTTTTACTTTTAGAACTGTTTTAAATCTATTAATGAAAAGGTCCGCAATAAATGGTAATATGGGGTTGCCCATTGCCGTGCCTTGGATTTGTTCAAAAAACTCATTGTTGAATTAAAAAATATTTTGTTTAATACAAATATTTGTTAATGTTAGATATTCTTTGCAGGCCTTTTCATTTATGTTATTCATTTTTAACAACTCTTCTAAATAAGTTAATGTTTGCTTCGTGGGAACGCTAGGAAACAATGAGGTTTCATCAAATAAAATCAAAACTTTGCTTTCAACCAACTTAAGATTTTTAATTCTATTAATAAATTCAAGTGAATTTGATACTGCAAAACTTGTTTGTTTGACAGGAAAGCCTTTAAACTCATTTGTCAACCACTGTGCTAAATTGTATGTCGGAGACTCTTTATCAGAAACAATAGGTCTCATTCTTTTTCCCGGTTTATGGATTTTTTGAGCCAAACTTTTTGGGGACGTTTGGATTTGCGACTTGTAACTTTCTTCCTAAGTCTTTTGTTATAAGGGTGTGACAATTCTTTAGACTCTTTTTAACATCCGAAATAATTTTTGGAAGAGGGTTTTTTTTTATACGGCCCTGTCTTTATTGCGTTATAAACTCTATCTTTATAATCGTTTTTGTCCAAAATCACAACCCTATTACTTTTATCTGCTTTAACATAAAAGCATAGCAAAATTAAGATACGGTACTCTAGATGGATCTTCCGTTCCCCGGCATATTTAGGATAATAATCACCACGTAGATAAGGATAATCTAAAATTGATTAAAAAAGGTAGGCAGTCTGGACAACTAAGCGCTTTTGAAAGTATATATGTTGCTAAATATAGTAATAATAAAAAGTGTGTGACCTTCGCTACGCCGCCTATGGTAAGTCTGTTGATAGATCACTATACAAGAAACACCGACAAAAGCACGTCCGATAGATAATAAAATAATTTAGGTTTTTCCGCCAAACGAAATATGTTAATTTTTGTGTTGTTGGACCACCCTCTATCGTTATGGACAGACTGCCTGCGCAAAATTATAAGAAGAGCTGTAGGTGTAGGATGTTTAGAATTATTAATCCTCTGATGACGCTAACTTGGTTAGTGAAACGATCTCCTCGTTTTTTTAAATGTGTTGCGGTGATTTGCGTTCTTCAAGTGTACTCAATTATATTCATAAGTTTTTTCATAACTTTAGACAAAACTGATTGAATCGAAACTGGACGATAGTACCCCACATCGGGCTTGTCTCCCTTTTTAGGACTAGTGCAAAGCTGTAGCACCTTCACAGTAAACATTTGTCATGACAGGGCGTTTAGTGCCGTGGCTAGGTAGAGTTAATTCTAATCTTCCCTCGTATTTATTTAATGTATTCGGTTTAAGAGAAAAAGGCTAGATTAATTTAATGTATTATGTTTAAGAGAAAAAGGCTAGATTAATTTTTGCCGTACACCAATCTTGGGCTACATTTTTTTCGGTTAAACATTGTTCAACCTTATTAGCTTAAATATTTCTTAAAAATTGAAGCTGTTCGTAATTTGCGGCAATATCTATAGGTCTATGTATATAGTAAATTAATCAATAAGCCTTTAGTCTGTGTCCAGTGTTTAGTTTGGTAGAGACATGGCCATTGTGGTCTAGTCAGACAAGCTGATTCCCTAAATTTGATGCCGACCAGTCAACTACAAATAATATGGTATGCTTGACGAGCTCCTTGTGCTCTAAGGATATTGGTCCAATTACTTCTATCAATCTCTAGTGGCTCACGTAATGATTTAGTTGTCTTAGGGACGGCAACTATAGTAGCCTAAGTTAAATAACTTAGTAAAAACAGGCATTTGAGAACCGTATACTGCATACACTGATAATAGTACGTTGATAAGAATATGTAAGTTACGTATTTTAGGGAATTTTTTACTAATAGAGAGGTAACGATGGCTAGACTTTCGTAAAATTTTTCAAACGAGTGTGAATTAGGGACCTTATAACCCAAATCTAAGGTCAATTTTAATATATATATATATATATATATATCTGTGTGCTTCTGTGTGTGTGTGAATGAAACCTGACACATACCTTTATTGTATTAAGACCACGGACAAGTTCGTAAATCAGCTACAACGGACATTTTTTCCCAAAATCTATACAAAAATATTTTTGGAAACGCTATATTTTTGTAAGTATTAGAGTCACTTTTTTTTGTCCCCTTAGGGCTCGTCCGCGGCTTTGCCGCCCCGATAGCACTGCAACCTTTGGTTGATTGTGCATACCCTTTGTCTTACTCCACCCATTCCAAAATCACTGTGCCTTGAACTAGTCTGCACAGCGATTGGTAGAATGAAGTTTTATATTGCTCTGCCTCCGGTCTAGACTGACCATAGATCAGTTGTCTTTTGCGGTCCAGAGCTTTACACTCGCACAAGATGTGCTGGGCTGATTCCTCCCCCTCGCCACAGAGTCTGCATGCGAGGTGCCCTTCGAACCGCTCCATTTTATGCAGGTGTTTCTTGACGGCCATGTGTCCCGTCAAGAGACCTGTTGTGTTTCTGAGCTGTCCTCTGCTAAGATTTAGCAGCTCCACAGCTCTCTTTGAACTGGGTCCGTCAATTATTGACTTCCCATGTCTGAGTCCTGGACAGTCCGCCCAGTACACCTTGTGTTGGTTTCTGACTCAGGACTTAATGGCTCCCCTGGCAGTGCTCTTTGACACGTTCAGAGCCGGTTCTGGTCCCATAAATGGTTCTGCTGACCCTCTCTTCGCGAGACTGTCAATTTCTTTATTGCCTTTGACCCCCGAGTGACCCGGCACCCAGATGAGGGTCACCTCATTCTGCCCAGCCAGGTCGCTCGTCTCGTCTTGGCGCTCACTCACCAGCCTGGAATTTACCCGTGGGCTACTTAGGGCTGCCTGGCTGTCTGTGGCTATGAGGATCCGCTTGTTGGTGTAGCCCCTCCTCTTGTTCTCCCGCACACAGTGCAGGATGGCGTACATCTCGGTCTAAAACACCGTTGCATGCGCTCCGAGGGAAATACTATGACTTACCCTCGGTCCTTCCGAGTAAACACCTGCCCCCGTCTCACTCTCCCCGCCGGATCCGTCCGTGAATCAGACGAGCAAGCGCGTTCCGTGGTATTCCCGGCGTCTCCTCCCGCCATGCTTCGCGGTCGGGGATTTCCACTGTAAAGTTGTTTTCCCTGCACATTCGCGGGCTCGCGAAGTCTGACCTCATTTCAAGCATGGGCTCCTTCATGATCTCCTGAATTTGCAGTGGCCCCTGAAGCCTGGGTTGATCTTCAGTCTACCATTGCAGGCTAGTCTGTATAGTCCTAGCCTGGCCTCCCCCATAATAACTAAGTGTAGGGGGGCAGATCCAACAACACCTGCATGGCGGCTGTTGGGGTTGAAGACATGGCCCCTGTGATCCCTAGGCAAGCCATCCTTTGGATCTTGCCTAGTTTTTGTTTGGCACTGGAGTGTGTCACCTTAGGCCACCAGACCAGTGCCGCATATGTTAACGATGGTCTCACCACCCTTGTGTACAGCCAGTGGGCCATACTAGGTCTTAGTCCCCACGTTTTTCTATATAGCCGCCTAGTGACGGCTAGGGTCATGACTGCCTTACGCAGTATGTTTCCAATGTGACCATTCCAGGTTAGCTTAGAGTCCAATACGACCCTAAGATATTTTACCTCCCTGGCCATTGGAACGCTCCTACCGTATAGAGTGAGAGTTATGTGGCTGTCGCACTTCCTCCTCCTCGTAAAAGGCACGACGGTTGCTTTCTCGGGGCTCACCCCGAGCCCTTGATCAACCGTCTACGCTTCCACCACTTTCAGTGCAGTCTCCATGCGCTCGCACACTGCCTGTGTGACCTTTCTTTGGACTATGATGACAATGTCGTCTGCATAGCCCTGTACCTCATACCCCCCTCCCGAGAGCCTCCCCAGCAGGCCGTCCACGATTAGGCACCAAAGCAAGGGAGACAGAACGCTCCCCTGCGGACATCCCGCCGCGACCCCCGCCAGCATAGTCCCTCCCGCGAGTGAGGTGAACACCGCCCTGTCGCTGAGCATGGAACCGATCCACCTGCAGCAGGCCTCCTCTATTCCACGCTCCCAGACAGCTGCCAGAACTGATCCGAATGAGTTGTTGCTAAAGGCCCCCTCCATTAGAGTAACTGGAATAAGACTTAGGGTGGGCCGAATTTTTTTTTTTTAGAATTTCAGCTAGGGCTATATTGGAAAAGTTGTCGCTTATAACTCGCATGCTCCCAAAGAGTTGATTAATTTGCCTTCATATTATAAACACCTACATTGAAGACATCAGAACCGCCTTAGCTTCAACATGTGGATTGGGATTCTCGACACAAAAACAATAGGCCCGTTTATTTATCACCACTTACGGAGAGCTGCCGTTTTATACTTCAGCGCGGTTTGGAAGAAGCTCTGGAAACGATATTACTTCCAGACTATCAAAACTGGTGATTTCAGCAGATGGTACGTCCGTGCACAAGGCTAAAGTCGTACGGCAATATCTACTAAACATATTTCAAAAAAATGCATAGTTACACATTCAGCATTTCCTTGGCCAGCACTTAACTGTAATACGAAGAGGACGTACCTAAAACGGAATAAGAAGTAGCAGTGGATATTAGTGAAGTAAATGACAAAAACCAATAAAGGGAACCTGAAGAACAATGTGCAGTGATGGAATGTCAGGTGGAGGAGGTTAGAGAGGCGGTGAAGCTGCTGAAAATGGAAAAAGCGGCGGGATATGACAAAATCACTTCTGAAATGCTCCTGTATGTTGGAAGTGAGGGAATAAAGGTTTTAACTATAGTTCTAAATAAGGTCTCAGAACGGTATCAAATATCTAAAGACTGGGAGATAGGCTTTTTAGTGCGAAAAAGGGTAGCAAACAAGAATGCAAGAATTATAAAGGAATAATCATATCGGGCACAGTGTATGAACAAGTATTAGATAACAGGCTAAAGGTAATAATAGACTCACAGCTGGAAAAATCCCAGAGTGGTTTTAGAAAGGGTAGAGGGGTACTACATCATATATTTCCTATAAAGCAGACGATAGAAAAATCCCAAACCATAACATATACCTCGCCTTCATTTCCATCGAGAAGGCATTTGATAGTATTCCTAGAAAGTTAATATGGGATAGTTTAAGAAGAAAAGGGTGGATACAATACTGGCTAGGAACACAACCAGTATATACAAGAACACTAGAAATTACTCGCAAACAAATAATATGCGTTCAGTGGAATTTGAGATTAAGACTTCTATTCAACGTAGTATTGGAGGATGGAATGAAGGAGGTAAAAAGCAAAATCAAGAAATAAATTGTGGGATACAGAAACATGGAAACAATATCGTTGACAAAGTGTGCCTTTGCCGATGACCTTCTGATCTGTGCAAAAAACGAAGTTAAACTACAGCAAAATCTTCATGTATGGAATCCAGCGCTAAGTTAAAGAAATTTCAATAACTCGCATGCTCCTCTAAAAAAATTAACTGTATCAAAAGAAAATTAGCCGGGCCCCTGCGGGATCAGAAATTAAGGCTAGTGAGAAAAGTGATAATGAACTACCCTAGAAGTGTCAAGAACATTTCCTTCAATCTATAGGAATATTTAAACCAGCCCCGTTAACAAAATATTATTTTAAAATTTCCCCTATGACACTCTAGGAATTTAGACACATGCTGGCAACAGCGCTAGGCATTCAAGTCTGAACACGTTCAAGTGCACGAACGCATCCGGTCGGAATCCTCATCACTCAGTTGATTTCTGCATTAGTGTTCAGATGTGTCTATGTAATGTTTTAAGTTCTAACTAGTTAATTATTAGAGTTCTGTGTTGTTGAAGTTTTCTAGATACGTGTAGCAATTGACAATGTTGAAACAAAAACGTGCAAATGTTAGCATGTACTTATTTGGAACGGAAAAATATATTTTACCGGAAACAGCTAATATGTTGGCAACATTCGAGGAAATGATGAGGTGTTTCCAAAGTGTTCGTTTGAAACTGAAGGGGGAAGGGGCTAAGCAACCACCAATGAGAGAGGTTGCTGACATTGTGGCCACTTAAATTGAATCTATTTGGAATAAGGCATCTTTCCCAACTGTGTGTCACAAAAGATCATAGATATGATTGTACAATACAATAATAAATATCAAATCACCAAACCCCTCAAAAATAGAAAATCTGCATCCTTTGACCAAAAACCAAAAACTTTCGAAACTGACGCCAAAGCATTGTTTCATATTTGTTCCTGCAAATGTGTAACCAGGAGATATGGCAACTGCGAGAAGACGAAAAAGATACATGAATTACAATGGAAATTCATAGAGGATCAGAGAAGTGGAAGAAAAAAAAAAGAATCTAAACATTAAGTTTCGAAGAATATTAAAGAGCCGGTAACTGAAACCAGTGGACTAAATGATAAAGTAACAGGCACAACCCTAACATCAACGGAAACCGCTAGTGCAGGTTGGAATGATGACACCATGATGAATTTGTGTGGTCTTACTGGCTTGACAAGCGACCAAAACTGGCAGAGCACTGCTATATAAAAGACTATCTCTGTCCCATACAGCGAAAACTGCAGATTTGACAGGTATATAAAATCGTGCCGTAGCCAAAATTTGCAACGCTGTCTTGAAAGATGTAAATATGATCGCGATAGATGATGATAAATTGGTTGTCGACAAAAATAAAATACGGAGAGAAGTCAGTAAGAATAGACGCCAGCTTCAAGACGCTAAGAAAGCTACTACGGGTAATATTTCTATTAGAGGGTTCTATTTTGATGGAAGGAAACATCAGACTATATTCCAGAAGAATGAACGTAGAATCATCAAAATAGAAGAGCACATCGCTTTACTTTAAGAACCAGGAAGTTAATTTTTTGGACATATGGTTCTCACACAGTCGCTGAAGGAATCATATCCTTGGAGCGTGAATTTATCACAACTGACTGTTATATGATGTGATGGAACTAATGTGAATACAGGTTGGAGAGCAGGTGTGATTCAATTAATGGAAATTCAATTGAACAGACCATTACAGTAAAGTGTGTGTCTATTACATACTAATGGGCTAACACTGCGACATCCCTTACAGAAACTAAAAGGCCACACAAAGGGGACTACTTATTCAGGACCGATTGGCCGTCGCCTTGCTGATTGCGAAAATATGGCCGTGGTCAAATTTGGAACAATAAAAACTAGTTTGCCTCACGTTGATGAAAACAGTCTGAGTACTGATCAATAATATTTGTTAAAAATGTGTCAAGCGATCGGTGAAGCAACCTGTTCAAAGAGCTTAGCAGATAAAAATCCCGGAAAAATTTCACATTCAAGGTGGTTGACGACCGCAAACCGGATTTTCAGATTATATGTGACAGACGAAAAGCCCTCTGAAAACTCGAAAATACTAACGGAATTTGTAGTGGAAGTATATTAGCGAATGTGGTTCGAAATCAAGACACATATAAGACTAATATAGAGCTGGTAAAACTTTCTAAGATAATTCTGGATAATTCTGGCGCTGCTCTGTAGAATTGAAGGTATTTTGCAGATTGATGGGCCCCATCTTGAATGGTGGTTACTTTCGGGCTGATGACATTAGCACGTTGCTTTGTGGTAACGTGCCCGTTCATTAAATCAAGTAAAATGCAGCTTAATTTGCAGGTAAATGATTATAATAATAATAATAATAATAATAATAATAATAATAATAATAATAATAATAATAATAATAATAATAATAATAATAATAATAATAAACTTTATTGATTACAGAATTAAAAAGTCGCCAAAAAGAATTAAACCTAAATCATGAATATAAATAAAAAACATCTACTCTACAAATAACATCCAGAAAAAGAAAAGAAAAACAAAACTCAGCATTCCTAACAATCAGTACCATAAAATGTAAACATTTGTAGACTAACATGACTTCCTCTCTGTTTTCCCTTCTTTAGCGTTCGTATATTAACTTGTGCCTGCCTAACCCCACCCACTTATACCCTATTAGCCAGCATACACACATCCACCCAACTATCCTGCAAACCGTCAAATAATCTAAGTAAACGATAACAGAAGTTTATTCATTCATAATAAAAGCCATCAGCCTCAAGCTTGCCGATAAGTAATGAACAATCGTTTTAATCAGGCAGCATATGGGATCAGCAAGAGCAGCTTCCAAACTTCCAACAGACTTTAAGTCCTTTAATAAAGGCGTTCTAAGTGGCTCATATATAGGACAATCAAATAAGACGTGGATGAGCGTCTCATCCCTCTGCAGGTTGCATATTGTGCAAATCTCTTGAAATTTTAAAGAATAGTGTCTACCAAAAATAGAAAGAGTTAAAGACCTCTTGTAGGAACAACTTATTTCGGCGATCACTCTCATATAGGTAATGGGAATGGTTCACCGCAGATAAGTATTGTTAAAGCCTTCAAGAATATATAAATCTCTGTACTGCAAAGTATAGCGTGAGTTAGAAATAGCGTCCAAATCGTTGTCTTTAAGGGTAGTTAGATATTTATCAAGAATACTGTCCTTTTTACTTTTAAGAGTACCAAAAGAAAGATTTACCCACACGTCTTCGAAGCCTAGCTTAACAACAATGTCCCCAACTTAATTGAGCCAATTGTACTGTGGCGCAACATCCCTAAGTTTGCAGTATTCGAACCAAGCATTTCTTCGGCAAACGACTATCATCAAAGAAAGCAACTTTTGCAACCATTCGAGTGTCTGCTTGAAAACAGTATATTCAAGATGGATTACGCCAGCTTCACTTCTAACTATAGGATCGGGAGTTGTTTTAGGTAGATGGAGGATATATTTAAACAAGCCTACTTCTACCTTCTCTACAATATTGACATATCGTAACCCCCAGCTTGGGAGGCAATGTCTAAGGGCGCCTACAGTAACAGAGTTGGACAACTCCAGAACAGAAGTCCATGAAACACCCCTATGCTTTCCCAGAAGTGAAAATGCTGCCCCAAATGAAGCTTTTGACGTATTGTAAATAGACTTTGACATCTCCAAAAAAAAAAGGATGATGTGGAAAACAAAACCCACAAGTAAGAAAACGAAGAAACAGTATTAAAGTCTTGCCACCATAATAAAATTTTACGCTATTATTAGTTGCTCCTGATCTACCAAAACGCATCACTTTAGTTTTCTCAATATTGACTACTAGATCGTTACCCACACTGTAGGCTTCCAGCATATTGATATTTTTCTGCAGGTTAATAGGAGAATCTGCCAACATAACTAAATCGTCCGCGTATAAAAGCATGACAACATTGTTTTGACCTTCGAGGTCGATACCTCTAGCCCCCCTAGAACGAAGAAAAGTCTCTATATCTGAGATAAACAAGGAAAATAATAATGGACTCATAGAATTGCCCTGCATAACTTCTGAAGTCAATTCAAATGACTTGGTCAACCTATCACTACCTTGAACCCTAAAACAGGCCCTACTATAGAGATTTGAAATAATCCTCAACATTTGAACACTATCTCCAAGTGCAAACAACTTATTCCAGCAGCTTGATGGGCCCCATCTTGAATGGTGGTTATTTCCGGACTGATGACATTAGCATGTTGCTTTGTGGCAGCGTGCCCGTTCATTAAATCAAGTAAAACGCAGCTTAATTTGCAGCTAAATGATTACAGTTACATCAAATAATTATAAAAAAAGTCTCGTCAAATTTAAGAAGCAAGTGTCATTAAGCATTACTACAGCATTACCAAATATGTTTAATCAAAATAAAAAAATATACATATCCAAAATAAGCAGGCAGATTAAAGTACATATAAAACCCCAAAAACCAGGAGAAAATACATTTTAGGTTAGATTTTATCTCCTGAAATGATAGAAGTGTTTCATACCTGGATGAAACTAAAACATCAAGCCTACGGCAGAATTCTGCTTGTTGTGCACACTAGATGTTAAAACGCAATTTAAATGCAACAAAAGAGGAACATGGTAAATATTGTGTCGTATATATAGCTGTCAGTGTCAGAGATATTTGACGACAGTTATTTTTTAGGACAGTAGAACATAGAATCACGTTAATTTTAGATTTTAGAATTTCTATATTAAACCACAAAGTCAGTTAGTTATTTGTGGTAAGTTAGAAGTGATGATGTCATACATGGCAATTATGTCTATTATTGGAAATCTAACAGTGGAAAATAAGGATAAACGCGTGTGGCGTTACAATATAAGGATACATATTCCAAAACCACAAATCGGCATACTCAGAATCAAGCTACGGACTACATACACGCTATATAAATCGACCACCTACAATAATCTATTATTACAACCTAGTAACATTCCCAGAGCAAGCTGGCCGAGTCATCGGAATTATAGAAGGCACCTTCAAGTCAGCAAGATAGAAGACACCTTGGGAACGACGCAATATAGTGAATCTCACACGTGGGAAGCTGTGTCAGATAAACTGAAAATCACCTCGGGATAACAATAGTGGTACGTCTAGGTGACATGTTATAAATAGACAAATCGCCTTCAGCGGGGCGTTCATTCTTGTTTCTAGCTTAAGACTCTGCACATCGTGTGCTAACATTAATATATCACATTTATGTTGATATTCGTATTTGTCTTTATTTTATATATGTAATTTTATATTAAGTATTAATTGTGTTAATCAGTCATATACTGTTTAAAAAATTCAAACGTCTTAACCGTAAAGTTAAGTCGCTAAACAAATATTTTCCAAATGCTTGTTTGTTACAGGCTATAATTTTATAACTAAAGTCATTTCATATTTTGTACACTATATACGTAAAATACTTCTCAAAAATAGATAAACTATGAGCGGATGTTGCAACCATATCCTTTCTGCTGAAGCTGAGATTATGTATATATGTCTTGACAAATCTGAAAATTAGAACAGACAACCGCCAAGAATATGCTGAAATAATAATAATAGTTTTAGGACACACTCCTTGAGTGCAAACGTAAACATAATCATACCTGACTTATATTTTACTCACGGACGTTCCATTTTAACAGGGAATAATTTCCCTAATGTTAGCTTGGAGAGAAGTCATTTCTGTGGACTGCGAATGCACGCTGATAAGTACGTCGAACGGTTTGCTTAATAGTTCTGATCCATAAGTTTGTTTTCGCTTTGACTGGGATAGGTGAATTAATATTCTATACATAAACATGAACTACTCCGTGCAGATGAATAATTCAAGACCATTTATAATCCGGGAGTTTCAGGAAGACCGGGAGCTCCTCACTCAGACACTTAATGACTATCAAGAAAGCGTTCGCAGAAAGTGAGATTTTTCGAAGGATTTAATCATTAAATTGGATGGATACAACGTAATATTTGCTATTTGCTAAATACTTAAAGTACATACTATATGACATAATGTTAAAATAGGGTCGGCGTAGCAAATTATATCGTGGGCTATACTAACACCATCTCCCTTCCAAAGATATATGGATAAGCGCATATCTGCACTTATAATTACATTTACAAATATTCCAATTATTATAATATTGGTGTAATTCGCAAATTATATATATATATATATATATATATATATATATATATATATATATATATATATATATATATATATATATATATATAGTACTAAATTTTTGTGACGGTAATAGTGTTATTTATCAAAAAATCGTGGGAACGCCGTCAGTTGTAGAATAAAACTCTTCATTATAGGCCGAGCTTTCGGGAAAATGTATTCCTTTATCAAGAATATAACATGAGTTCTACTAAACTAATTATCTAATAACAAACATAAAAAGAAAACCTTTTGATGAATTTGAGTGAAGTCTAATAAATGCTAAACTGACTTCACTCAAATTTATCAAAGGTTTTCTTTTTATGTTTGTTATTAGATAATTAGTTTAGTAGAACTCATGTTATATCCTTGATAAGGGAATAAATTTTTCCGAAAGCTCGGCCTATAATAAAGAGTTTTATTCTACAACTGACGGCGTTCCCACAATTTTTTGATATATATATATATATATATATATATATATATATATATATATATATATATATATATATATATCTCGTGTCCCAAACTTAATGTGCTATCTCCGATATTATTAGAGATAGGGAGGCGGTTAAATTAGCGACGTTTTGTAGAATCTCATGCTCGTTCCAAATGTGGCTTGTATTGTGCACTGCCTCTTTTCGTTTTCGACTTATTTTGAAAAACCAAAATTTGTCGACTTTTGTTTCTTTTTTTTTAAATTTAATATTATTGGCTGCGGCATCTCAGGCCATTAGCACATTCATTTCCCATCATTCAATATTTTTTACAAATTTTTCAGACAAAGTCAACTTGGCTCGCCCAGGAATCGAACCCGGGACCTCTCGCATAGCAGGCTGGCACCTAGCAACCTGCGCCACGAGGGCGTCGATTTTTGTTTCTTGAATATCTAAGTAGGTGTTGATCTGATATGTCTAAGACTTGCATATTATTTTACAGAGTAATCTTTTTGTGCTATTCTCAACTTTGGATTGTCATTTGTTTTTGAGATACAGGTATCAACGTTTGTTTTAATTATCGCAGCCATATTGGATTTTTTGCAGACGCGAAAAGAGCTTTCCAATGATGTACAACATGCTTGAGAAATCTTGTAATTGCAGCGAAAATTTTGAGAAAAACCGTTTTGAGGATAGTAGGCTATGAAATCTAATACCAGAAAACAAATGACAAAAGAAAGTGTTCAAAAAGCAGTAGGCCATGGAGTCTAACAATAGACTTCTACTTTTAAAATAATTTTCCGTAATGATTCACAATAAAAAAATAGGAACTTTGAGCACATCAATGAATTGGCCCATTATTACAAATGATATTTTACATTACAACATTATCCTAAAAAATTGGTATAATTAAATTAAATAGGTAAACCTAGTAAACAACTAAATTTACTAACAGAACTCAATAAAAAGCAGATTAATGATTTACGAAGACGCCTTTGAAAATTGTTTGATTTTTAATAGTCAACTGAAAAACAACAGTAGAAAGGTTGCTATGGATATAACACTATCGCGACAATTAAGAATACTGTCATTCTTAATTATCTGCATAATTTCAGGTGTATTTAACACAATGCTTAACGTTACTTAAACTTTTGTACTAAGTATTTTGTTTCCTGTTAATTTTAAATATTATTCAACAATATGTTCAGTAATGAAGAATATTTCGACATGTTGGAAGCTTATATTCGTTCTAACCGAAATACTGAGGCAGATGCAAATTCATATCAAAAGAACTACCCAGAAAGACGACAACCAAACATTAAAATATTTCGCAGAATAGTGACCAATCTGTTAAACGACGGTAGCTTCCACGCAAAGAAACTACTAATGCCTAGAAATGTAGAAAGAAATCAAGCCGTCTTACAGGTTTCAAACGAAAACCCTCCGCAATCTGTTCGGTTTTATGGTGAACAAATTGATATTCCAAAAAGCACGGTACATCGTATATTAAAACAAAGTCACACAAGGCCTAAATGTTGACGATTGCCCTAAGCGACTTCAATTCTGCAGATGGTATCAAGACAATATCAGCAAGATGAAAATTCTCCTTTGAAAATAATATGGACTGATAAATCCAGATTTACAAATTTTTGTGTGTATAATTGCCATAATAGGCATTATTGGGCAAATGAAAATCCCCATCTAAAAGAAGAAAGACGATTGCAAGACAGATTTGGTATTAATGTTTGGTGCGGCTTATTAGGCAAAAAACTGTTATTTTTATTTGCAGATTAGACAGTTAATTTTAAAAAGTTTCATATAACTTCACCGTTGGCCCGTTCTTTTTTGAAAATAATTTAACTGGGGAAAGGTATCTTAATCTATTGAGAAATGATATCTTGGCAACAATTAGAAGAGTTCATGATAATTTACACGAGATTTGGTACCAACAAGACGGTTGTCCAGCTAACAATGCTAGGATCGTCAAAGAATTTTTGTACCAAAATTTTAATAATCGTGTCATTTGTAACAATGCGCCGGTTTATTGGTGTGCTCAAAGTCCTGATATAACACCCATGGGTTTTTGTTTTTGGGGTACTCTGAAGAATGATGTGTATAAATTCGATCCAGCACAAAATATCAATGAATTACGAAACAGAATCACAGAAGCTATAAATCATATTAACCAAAACAGCCACACCAGTGTTTGCAGGCATGTTTCAAAAAGGTGTATAAAGTCCATTGAACAAAGTTATATTAAACAATTTTCTATTTCGTGCATTTTTAAGTTTCTATTTTATTATTTGTTGAGTTCCGTTTCTAATTCTGTTGTTTTGTGGAGTTTAAGTTTATATTTGTTATTTCCGGGTTTCGTTATTAAACTGTTTCACATAATATTACCTAGCATTATTACCTAATTAAGTATTGTAAATTCAATCACAATATTTTTTTATCGTTAAGCATTACGGAAAATTATGTTAAACGTAGAAGTCTGTTGTTAGACTCCATGGTCTACTGCGTTTTGAACACTTTTTTTGTCATTTGTTTTGTGGTATTGGATTTCATAGCCTACTATCCTCAAAATTGCCAGTGTGATTACAATATTCCTCAAGCATGTCCTACATCATTGGAAAGCTCTTTTCACAGACTGTCACACGAGCAAAAAATCCAATATGTCTGCTATAATAAAAACAAACGTTGATACCTGTAGCTCAAAAACAAATGACAATCCAAAGTTGAGAATGGCACAAGAAGATTACTCTGTAAAAAGTGTCCTGATAAGGTGCAAATCTTAGACATGTCAGATCAACGCCTACTTAGATATTGAAAAAAAAAAGAAATCGACAAATTTTGTTTTTTTTTCAAAATAAGTCGAAAACGAAAAGAGTCAGGGCAAAATACAAGTCATATTTAGAACGAGCATGAAATTCTACAAAACATTGCTAATTTAACCGTCTCCCTATCTCTAATAATAACGGAGATAGCAATACATTCCCATGCAGTTTGGGACACACTGTATATATATATATATATATATATATATATATATATATATATATATATATATATATATATATATATATATATATATATATATATACAGGGTCGCTGATAAGTCTGGAAACGGTCGATTATCCGGGAAAATATACAAGGTGTCGAAAAAAGTTTTATACAAAAGTTTTTGGGTTCTTCAATGTCTACTAGGCGGTGATAATTTCATTTATACAGGGTTGGTCATACAGGCGTGGCACACCAATATTAATTTTTTTTTAATGGAACACCCTATATATTATTCGATATTTCAATCCTTCTCTTAATTTTGAGCAACATTTATGAGAAGCATAATGTACCTAAACTCAATCGTTTCCGGGTAAAAAAATAAATAAAAATAAACGCTACTGTTTTTAAAATCTATTGGATGAAGAACAAAAATAAATGAAAAGTAGAATATCTCTTGAAAACAATCTATTTTATAAGATGTTCAAAGTGTTCTCCATTGACCTCCTGACAATAATGAATTCGCTTAACAAAACATTGCACTGCATTTACAAGAGCGTTTTGAGGAATGTTATTAATTTCATGCACAATCCTTGCTTGCAACTCTTCAATATTCTGCGGTCTATTTTGGTAAATTAAATTTTTTACATGACCCCACAAAAAAAAGTCAAGCGGCGTCATGTCGGGAGACCTAGCTGGCCATTCAATAGTTCCCCTGCGCCCTATCCATCTGCCAGGAAAGGTTTGATTCAGATATTCCCGTACCTCAATTCCAAAATGAGGGGGTGCCCCATCCTGCTGAAACCATATTTCTTCCGCTGGTAGATTTGGGTCGTTATTGTTCGGAAATAATCGACTTACGTCTGGAACAATTGATTCTTGCAAAAGTGTCAAATATCGAGCAGAGTTCAAATTACCGTGTATAAAATAAGGTCCTATGATATGTCCACCAATAATAGCACACCAAACATTTACTTTTTGCGGTCTTTGGGTGTGAATTTGTTCCATCCAATGTGGGTTTTCGTCTGACCAGTACCTACAGTTGTGTCGGTTGACTTGTCCATTCAAACAAAATGTAGATTCGTCGGAAAACAAAATGTGGTTGGCAAAGTTAAAATTTTGGCGTAACTTCTCCATAATAAGTTCACAGAACTCGATTCTGCGATCAAAATCGTCTTCACTCAGTTCTTGCAATAAATGAATTTTATATGGACGGAACTTTTCCCGCTTCGTAATCTTTTGAATTCAATATCGACTCATATTGTGATTTAAAGCCAATTGATGTGCCGAAGTTTTCGGATTTTCCACCACATCCAATATTACATTCAAAGAATTTTCTTCATTTGTAACGGTTACTGGCCTTCCAGTTCTAGGTTTATCCTTGATACCGCCAGTTTCGTGAAAACGATGCAAAGTTTTCGAAACTGTGGATTTGGAGATCGATTCCCACTCAGGATGCAACTCATTGAACATAATCACCACTTGAGCAAAACTTCGTGTTCTATCATCGTACCCTATCATCATTAAAATTTCGATACGTTCGGTTTCACTTAAACTTGCCATTTTGCACAAAAACTGTTGACACTAAATTACTAATGTTTCAAAACTGTTGACACTGAATGAATGTTTGACATTCGTTGTCCTGGAAACATTTTAAAACAAAAGAATAATACTGCGTTTCTTATGGGCATCTTATCTTATCTTGGGATTCCAAACAATGTTAAAAACATCGCAACCGGTTCTTTTCACAATCACAGATTGTTTTCAAGAGATATTCTACTTTTCATTTATTTTTGTTCTTCATCCAATAGATTTTAAAAACAGTAGCGTTTATTTTTATTTATTTTTTTACCCGGAAACGATTGAGTTTAGGTACATTATGCTTCTCATAAATGTTGCTCAAAATTAAGAGAAGGATTGAAATATCGAATAATATATAGGGTGTTCCATTAAAAAAAAATTAATATTGGTGTGCCACGCCTGTATGACCAACCCTGTATAAATAAAATTATCACCGCCTAGTAGACATTGAAGAACCCAAAAACTTTTGTATAAAACTTTTTTCGACACCTTGTATATTTTCCCGGATAATCGACCGTTTCCAGACTTATCAGCGACCCTGTATATATATATATATATATATATATATATATATATATATATATATATATATATATATATATATATATATATATATATATATATATATATATATATATATATATATATATATATATATATATATATATATATATAGGATATCCCATGACTAATAAGTACATGGAGTCTCACGTATATACAGGCTGGTATAATTAAATTTTACACCTCAAAGTTATGTTATTTCGGTTAAAACACCAGGTATTTGATAACGACTTTGAACTCTACGGAAAAAATAGGCTAAATTTTTTGAATATGTAAGATAATATGGAAAGGAAAACTCACTGGGCAGCGACGATAAACTTGTTACTCTATCCACTCCTGTAGTCAATACTTTGCTAGAATTTACAGTGTGTTCAAAAATTCAAGCTCAATTTTTGACACATTCAAAGTAAGTTATTTTGTTTATGTTAACAGCCTGTATTTTGTTGATCCATCTTATAGAAAAAATAACTACCTTCCATATGACGCTAGACTTCCCTATACCCAAGTCCAATGTTTTTCTTGCTATTCATATTTTTATGGTTGTAAATGCCATTTTTACATCAAAACGAAACTTGCAAATACAATCTATTTCGCTACAGTCATTTTTTGACAGATCTTTTAAATCAAAATCAAATCAGAATCTCTGAACAGTCATAGTGAATATTTGTGAATATATTTATATATGAAACAGCACCTACTCCAAGAGAGGAGAGACATGTTATTCTGCATTGGAGAATGTATCGAAAATTGCCTTCTGGCGTCAAGAGTTTATGCTCAAAAATATCCCGATCGGGAACATACAAGAGAACAGGGGTTTGACAAATTATTGAGATGAGTTGGTGTTAGTGGTAGTGTTGCATACGAAAAACTAAGCAAAACTAATCCAATTACTGGTGATAGTGAGTCTACTACTACTGTTACGGAAAACCCAACCACCAGTACTAAAAAAAAATCCAATGAAATAGGATTAAGTCGAATGAGCGTATCTCGAATTCTTTGGAAAAACCAATGTCATCCGCATCATATTGAGATGCACCAACATTTGAGTGAAAGAAATAATTATACGCGTTGTGATTTTTTCTTGTCGGTTTTCGATAATTTTGGAGATGATCTTAATTTTCCCAACTCTGTATTATTTACTGACAAATCTACTTTCCATAATAATATACTAGTAAATAGACATAATTTTCATTATTGTGATACAGAAAACAAACAATTAGTATGCCCTACTGACGAGCTCTAATTTGAGCGAAACCGGTCTACGGTTCTAATTGTGGTGAGAATACATCTAGCCTTACATACTTTGTCCCTATATTAGGATAGAAATGGGCTAGGGCTGACAATTTACTAAATTGTTAGTTGGTTGTATATAATCTCTATTTTTTAACATTCTGTGTTATTTGAAGCTGCCGTTACAAGGCACTACTTGGTTCCGCAACGAGATGGCGGCACGTGTTTCGTGTATTTTTTTTTCTCCCTCAGGGCTCCTCCGCGTCTTTGTCGCCCCGATAGCACTGCAGCCTTTGGCTGTTTGGTGTATTACGTCTCACTTAGTTTTGGAAGGCTGGCTACTATGGCCGTATTACTTTATAGGTGTATTTTCGCTGCAATTAGTATGCCGTACTGACGTGCTCTAATTAGAGCGAAACCGGTCTACGGTTCTAATTGTGGTGAGAATGCATCTAGCCTTACATACTTTGTCCCTATATTGGGGTAGAAATGGGCCAGGGATGACAATTTACTAAATTGTTAGTTGGTTGTATAGAGTCTCTATTTTTTATCATTCTGTGTTATTTGGAGCTGCCGTTACAACATACTACTTGGTTCCGCAAAGAGATGGCGGCACGTGTTTCGTGTCTTACATCTCACTTAGTGTTCGAAAGCTGGCTACCATAGCCGTATTACTTTATAGGTGTATTTTCGCTGCAATTAGTATGCCGTACTGACGAGCTCTAATTATAGCGAAACCGGTCTACGGTTCTAATTGTGGTGAGAATGCATCTACCCTTACAAAGTTCTGGCACTTTAAATCGATTACTATTAATTCGGTATCTAGATATCACTATAATTATATAGCCGATGACCTTAAGAAAACTTGGTTAGGAAATTTATTTTAATAATAAACAGAAGTAAAACACAAAAATGTTTTTTTTATTAATTATTCAAGACATAGACAGCGAGATAAATGTTAATTTGTGATGTTGTAAATAAATCACTTACCAAGTACTGAGTTTTAAAATGGATCTTCTATGGAAAATTGCTTGAATATAATAATGTATGTAACAGGCTGAATGGCTCAGTTCGCGAGGTGAGTAACCTCTAGAATTGGACTAGGCGGTCGCGGGTTCGAGTCCCGTATTCGGACAGTCAGTCTTTTTGACTCGAATGTGGAAAGGCCGGCTTCCGATAAGTTGTGGGTGGTGTAGTTTGTCTATATGTGTATGTAAGCTCCTCCGCGCAAGTCAAAGATTTCTGGGTGCGGAGTTTGTCTACTGTGGTGTTATTATTTTTTTTGTCGTAAGTGCATTCCCTGCTCCACAATAAATAAAATCGGAGCCTTATGCTCCTTGTTTGTTTTAAGTATATCATTTAAATTTGAAAGAATCAAAAGATAAAAATGTTCTAGGTTTTATTTAGTTAAAAAATAACTAAATATATATATATATATATATATATATATATATATATATATATATATATATATATATATATATATATATATATATATATATATATAGTAGATGTTATAGGCGCGTTTAGCGAAACCATTCCTCATGTATTTCTTATGGGGATTATCTTTAGCTCCAGTGACCTTGAGAATATGGTCGTCGGTCTCCCAGTGTATTTCTTATGGAGTGATTTGACCTTTGCAACAACATCTCCGGATCAGACGTCTGATGAGGTAATCATCTGACTAATTAAAAATTAAGCTTTTTTGTAAGATTGGGGTGGGGGGTGTCTCCCCAATGTATTTCTTGTAAACATTAAAAAGGTCAATGGCCTTCCAAGGTGATTGACCTGTTATTTCTAGGAAACTTTGGCCAGACAGTGACGTCACATGACTTGGGCCAGACAGTCACATGTAACATGCAAACATTCCAAAATGTCTGACCTATTATTTCTAGAGAAATTATTCTAGGTATATTTAAAAAAAAAACATTCGGATCAGGTGAGCTATAGAAGCACTTATTATTTTATTGTTTGAGGTTTGTATATATACGACTAAAATGCAATTAATTAAATTGTTTGAACTATACATACTCAGTAAGTGGTGGACGTGCCGCCACCTAGTTGCGGAATCAAGTAGTATGTTGTCACGCCAGCTCCAAATAACACAAAGTGTTAAAAAAATAGAGACTGTATACAACTAACTAACAATTTAGAAAATTGTCAGCCCTGGCCCATTTCTACCCCAATATAGGGACAAAGTATGTAAGACTAGATGCATTCTCGCAACAATTAGAACCGTAGACCGGTTTCGCTCTCATTAGAGCTCTTCAGTACGGCATACTAATTGTAGCAAAAATGCACCAAAAGTAATACGGCTATAGTATAGCCAGCCTTAAAATAGTCAATCAACATATTTAAAGCTTTTGTTATTATTACACATTGGATGATTTACAAAATAATAATTAATATTAAACATATTATATAGCATAGTTTTGTATATATAAATGCTAACATAAAGCAATTGACATAGGACGCAAAAATTAGCCCCATCGCTAGTCACGGTCTCTCCTCAGTTGCTGAGAGAGACGAGAGAGTGTGCCCCAGCTCTCCGTCTGCCGCACTACATGCTACTTTCTAAAAACTAACAAGGTCAGAACAGACGCGAAATATGTGAGTATTTATGTAACAAAATGTATAGAAATCAGATGCTATTAATATACTGTGTTGAATAGTTTGAGTCAATAACATTTAACATAAAAGAACACATATGCAATAGAGATCGCTCCTTAACTTATTAATGCCGAATTTAAAAACTAACAAGATCAACAAATACTGAATAACTAAATAGTAAGCTCAGAAACAATAGTTGGGTACAGGTTCAAATCCTGATGTTTACAACTTGTTTAGTTTTTGTTTGTGCCTTATCTGTGAGGTATCATTTTACTCAGCTCGATGTATGCTCCTTAATATGGTAGCATCAAACAAATACTGAATAACTAAACAGTAAGCTCAGAAACAATAGTTGGGTACAGCTTCAAATCCTGATGTTTACAACCTGTTTAGTTTTTGCTTTTGGCCTTAGTGTGAGGTATCATTTTACTCAGCTCGATGAGTAGAATACAAAAATTTAGCATACGAGCATGCGCAAACCAATTTTAGAGTTTTTGTTTGTTTTAGACCTGAGGGCACTGAATAAGTGTAAACATCAAACTTAGGTTTTGAAGTAAAAGTAAGAAGATATGCAATCAACACACAGTCGGTCTGACCTGCTAAAAATAATAGTCTAACATTTTGATTTTATTTGAAAGAGATACAGGTTCGATTCCTGATAAATGCTCCTTAATATGGTAGGGTCAAACAAATACAAACGGGTACTGAACAACTAAACAGTAAGCTCAGAAACAATGGTATGCATGTGTGATTACAGGTTCAAATCCTAATGTGTGCAAGTTATTTAGTTTTTGCTTTAAGCCCTAAATGTGAGGTATCATTTTACTCGGCTCAGTAAGCAGAATTAAAAAAATAACATATGCGCATATGCAAACCAACTATAAATCATTTTGAAGTAACTAACAACTCAAACTGAATGCCTTGAAGTGTAGAGTTCAAATTTTGGTAAACCAGCTCACTCTCCATCATTTCAGACTAAACTTAATCATGTGACCAGTCCAATCATTTGGTTGGAGGTGTAGCTTTCAAGTTTGTAAGCCATCACATGTCATTCGTTTTTAGAGCAGCAACGTATCCATGTAACCCCTTAAACTTAATTTGTATACTTACAGTTCATTCTGCTAACATTTATTATGTATCTTAAGTCTATTTAGGTAACATTAATTTAATTTAAAAAAATATGAAAATAATACCAGGGGTTATAAAGTACAACTCTAAGAAAAGAACAGTTATTTGTTTTGAAACATTCATGCTAGTTTACCTAATAAGTCAAACTGAATGTTTGAGAGTGTAGAATACAATTTTTGTAAACCAACACATTCAAAGAAAATTCACTAATTGCGATTAGTACAGGTGTAATTCCAACAGCACTGCCTGAAAACCTACAAAAGCTCGCCCCAGACACTGGTCTGTATACCTTGATCCAGAAAGCCCTAATATTAAACACATGTCGCGTGGTTAGAAAATTCCTACAAGACACCAAGAAATCAATCTGTCTTGAGTAAAATTCGCAGCCCCAAAATTTAACGAAGAGTATCTTGGTACATCACTGTAGACCATAATAATGATAATAATATGACTGAGTTGTATTCAAATTAAAATACTTTAGGTACGATGTTACATTGTTATATAGTTTTAATAACTGGCTGATAGCGATGGCTTGCTAAACGTTCTATTTCAGTAACCGACATTTGCAGTGAGAAAGTTTATAATACCACCTTGTCGACATACGGAAACTACAGACAACTGCAATAATTGCAGTGCTAGAAAGTTTAGTGATAAATCCTGCCAGATCTTTCATTACTGAAATTATTCAAGAGATATGAGGAAAGTTGTCCGCTTCCCAATTACAAGGCGACTGAATCTTGGAAACAAAACGATTATTGGAAAGTTCACAATTTTAAACCCACTATAATCAAAATAGAACTAATTTAATGAAGATTCCATTTAAATGAGAGACACAGAACAAATAAGAGCAGCACTTTATTAAAAATCTATCACAGTGAGGTTAGAAAATCAATGCGACTGACTGAAAAGAAACTAAATTAAATATGGAATGAATTTCTCAAACAGAGACTAACAACGATCACCAGGTATATTTTGAAGATTTCTATTATCATAACACATATTTTCAGTACTGAATTTAGACGTAAAGACTATTTCTCTGGCTTCACAAATGTCCGTTTTCTTCTCTGTAACCGGTTTCGCTGCTTAGTAGCATCATTAGACGGAAGATAAATAAATTCTTTTATTCGTATTCATGACAACTACAAATACAAATCTTTAAAACATAAAAATAGAACAAAAACTGACAGACGACATAATGCATATTTTCAGTACTAAATATAGACGTAAAGACTATTTCTCCGGCTTCACAAATGACCGTTTTCTTCTCCGTAACCGGTTTTGCTGCTTGGCAGCATCATCAGGCGGGAGATAATTAAATTGATTTATACGTATTCATGACAACTACAAATACAAATCTGTAATATATGTGTGTGTGTGTTTTTGTTTCTTTAACTTCGGCCTATTTCCGCGACACAATCACCGACGCCAGGGAGTAGTTTCACCTCACTATCCTGGGAATTTTGCCGAACCCGTGCCTTTCTGTAAGGAGGGTAGGGATCTTTAACGTGCCCAACATCGCATGGACACGGGACCGACGGCTTTACGCCCCCTCCGAAGGGCGGACCGTGCAGACATTCAACTTGCTCAAATACAATGTCAGAACCTCGGTGATGTTAATGTTACAGTTTGTACTGAAAAAGTGAAAGGAGTACGCTGGGATCGAACCCAGTACTCTTCGGTTCAGAGGCACACGTTCTTACCCCTGATCCACCGAGGTTCTGTAATATATGTAAATAGGAATGTATATATTTATTGGGTAGTTTTATTAAAGGCTGTGAGTATATCTTGTATGTTTTTATAGAGCGATAAGAAATGAGATCGCCGTCACCAAAAATACAGGATGTTTCAAAAATGATGGTCTATGTTACAGGTGCACATTCAGCACAAAAAAATAAGACTATTTTTTTCATATAAACATGGGTCCGCAAATGCTTAGTTTTTTAAATACAGCGTGTTAAAGTTATTTGTTTTTGTCAGTTTTTCACGAATAAGTCCGAGTCATATTAAAATTTTGACGTGAAAATTGGCATGTGGGTGTTTTAGAGGGCAAGAAATTTAAATATGTTATTGTAAATAACACTGCTGGCAGAGGGCGTCACCTGTAATACATGGCTTGCATTCAATTGGCTATAATTTTTTGACACCCAGTAATAGCGACCTACCGTATAGCTGCATTGCAGCCCTTATCAACAGAAAATGTATACTCGAATTAAATCTCTCAGACACACCATTTTCGAGATATTTCAATTTGTGTATGTCGATGTCCCGCAAAAATTAATTTTGCGAAAAATCATAGGAATACATTTTGTAAAAAATCTTACCAGAAAAAAGAACTGACAAGACACAATCATGAAGATAAAATAAAAAGCCATGATAACAAACTTTGAACAAACCATTTAACAAAGTGGTTTCCATCGTTACGGGACTTGACTTTTGCGTTTTCTTCGTGACATATACTACATTTGACTTTTACGTTTGAGACTACTCACTATTTTTAAGTAATTAATTGTATTGTCCGTAATTTTTCTAATTAAATATGGAAGTCTTTACCAACAATGAACTAACAGACATGGATGTTATGTATCCACGGGCTTTTGGTAACTGTTATGAGACGAAACGACTGTATGAACAAGCCTTCCCAAATCGGAGAATTCCAGACAGAAGGATGTTTCAACGGATTGACATCCGTCTGCGAGAAACAGGTACATACTTACATTATCTAATACATCGATCTGTCTCTTTCGAATATATATTTTTTTACCAGGTACCCTTAATCAATTTACTGCTGATCGAGGCAGACCACGAAGTGTATATATCCTGATTTTGAAGAGGCTGTTCTGGATGAAATTGAAGAAAATCAAAAAATAAGTACTAGGTAAATGGACAATCATCTGGGAGTGTCCAATGCAACGATATGGCGAATTCTTCACGAGCAAAATTGCGTCCATATCACATCCAACGTGTGCAGGCACTATCGCCTGAAAGAGATTTTATACATCGCCTTTAATTTTGCCAATGGTTTCTTCAACATAATAATGTAGAGAATTTATTGAATTGTGTATTATTCACTGACGAGTCTGGATTTAGGCGCGACGGGATCGTCAATTTTTGTAACAGGCATATATGAGCTGACGGAAGTCCCCACGCAGTTTTTGAAAGGCATCATCAACATCAATTTTCCTTAAATGTATGGGCTGGAATTGTAGGGTGTAATTTTGTAGGACCAATTTTTTTACCTCACAGACTTAATGCTACAACTTATCTTGAATTCCTTCAAAACCAACTAAATGGGTTATTATAAAATGTACCTCTTGACATAAGACATAACCTGTGGTTTAGGTATGATGGACCCCCCCCCCCGCATTTCGCGCTAAATGTCAGAAACTACCTATGCAATACTTTTGAACGCAGATGAATCGGACGCGGTGGATCTCAGCCATGGCCGGCTCGATCCCCTGATTTAAATCCTATGGACTTTTATTTATGGGGGGCATCTCAAAAGTATTGTTTATGAAGCAAATGTTGAAAATGTTGATGATCTGCAGCACAGAATTGTACTTGGATACGAACAAATTAGAAATACGCCAGAAATATTTCACAGGGTACGACGTATGCTCCGCAGAATACGAAAGTGTATTGATGTGGAGGGTGGTAATTTTGAACATTTATTGTAGTCATGTATCATAAAATGTTATAAACTTTTTTATTTCTTGTTAAAATTTGCAGACAATACAATTAATTACTTGAGAAAAATTAATTTTTGAGCGACATCGACATACAAAAATTGAAATATCTCGAAGATGGTGTGTCTAAGAGATTTGGATCAAATATACATTTTTTGCTTAAAATTGATAAGGGCTGCAATGTAACTATACGGTAGGTCGATATTACTGGGTGTCAAAAAATTATAGCCAATTGAATACAAGCATAGTCTTACATGTGGCGCCCTCTACCAGCAATGTTATTGACAATAACATATTTAAATTTCTTGCCCTCAAACACCCCCGCATGCTAAATCTCACGCCAAAATTTTAATTTGACTCAGACTTATTCGTGAAAAACTGACAAAAACAAATAATTTTAACACGCTATATTTAAAAAACTAAGCATTTGCGGACCCATGTTTATATGAAAAAAATAGTCTTTTTTTGTACTGAATGTGCACCTGTAACATAGACCATCATTTTTGAAACACCCTGTATTCACAGTCCTTTGGCTCGTGAATTGTAGCAGCAGTAAGTTTTACTTAAAGCGATTTGTATTATGTTAATGTATGTTTTAGAATAAAGCTCATTTGGGGTTAATAGGTAATTAATTTACTTGTAAAAAGCCACCACAAAACGTTACAAAATCTTTAAAACATAAAAATAGAATAAAAACTGACAGATGAGGTCTTAAAAAGGCCTACGTGCTGTGTGTCAATATTTAACATGAAAATGGAATCAAACTATAACAATAATAACTATAACGACAATTAAATAACTAAACAATAACAGCAATAAATCAGACTCTCTACAACGAAAATATCGACAGACATCAATTTTTTATCTTATTACAACTTTTAGTGAATTTTCGTAGAAAAAATGAAAAAATTCACTAATGGGGAGATCCCGACTTTTGAATTTTGAAAAAATTTTTGCAAATGAGCGCGAACTAGGACCCCTAGAACCCATATCCGGGGTCAGTTTCAATTTTTATATGTTTATATATATATATATATATATATATATATATATATATATATATTTATATATTTATATATATATATATATATATATATATATATATATATATATATATATATATATATATATATATATATATATATATATATATATGTATTACACCGATAACTCAACAAATAATGGGCCGATTTTGATAAAATTTGGCATGTACCTTTCTTGGCTTGAATAAGTTCGTTAGTCAGGAAAATCGGACGAGGTTTTCCGGGAAAATTTTGAGTTTTCATTCAAAAAAAATTCTTATCTCAAAAAGTAATAAGCCGATTTTAATAAAATTTGGCATATATCTTCCTTTTGTAAATGGATTTGACAAGTTTGTTAGTCTGGAAAATCGGACGAGGTTTTCCGGGAAAATTTTAAGTTTTCATTCGAAAAAATTTTTTATCACAAAGATTAATGGGCCGATTGTGATAAAATTTGGCATGTACCTTCCTTTTGTAAATGGCTTTGACAAGTTCATTAATCAGAAAAATCGGACGAGTTTTTCCGGAAGAATTTTGAGTTTTCATTTGAAAAAAATTTTATCTTAAAAAATAAAAAATTTATGATAACCAAGGTAGGTTTACGATATAAAAAGTAAACTATACACCAAGATTTAGATTTCTATGTTACAAGAAAAAAAAGTTATAATAAAATATTTTGTGCCAGATCATTTCTATGAAAATTCACTACCATAACGCACTTGCTGCGTCCAGAGATTTTTAAAATATAGTTAGACGTATTTTGTTTCAAGTATTTGGTTAGAAAGAAGAACATCCAAAAAAATCCATTAGGTAAGTTTGGTCATTTAAAATAAGGCAGGTATTGTAGTGTGTGCTTTTTTACTTTTAGAGCTTAAAAAAAGTCGTCAAGTTTGCGCTTGCCATTACAAAAATGTTGTGGCCCTATGCGGTTATTTACCGTGGGTCTAAGTTGAGTATCAATAATATGTTTTGCAAATGTAGATTTCTCAGCGTGGTTATTTCTAAGTACAGAAATATGTTCTTTGTATCTGGTATTAAAGTTTCTAGAAGTTTGACCAAGTAAGATTCAGTTACGGTGTGTACAAGCTAGTCTATAAATTCCAGCTTTTGTCAAGAAACATAATTTTTCTTTAGCGGCAAATAAAAAAAATTGCGTTGTGTTGTAAGATTTAAAAGCTATCTTTGTATTTCTACAGCCATTTCAAATATTTGAAATCTTTCTGAAATGTCTATGACATTTGGATATATGAAATAAGGCGCTGATTTGCATTCTTTTATCTTTATGATTTTACGTACTGTTTTAACTGAGTAGCCATTACTAAAAATAATATTTGCTCAATTATCGAAATATCTTTTTGAAAACTGAAGATACTGCACTGAATCAGCAGAAAGAAAAGAATATTTGCTATACAATTGCATGGCTTACTTCTACAGAAGGCTCAAATACCTTCTTCTTTTTCTTCAAGTGCCGTCTCCTCTTAGGAAGTTGGCTATCATCATGGCTACTCTCACTTTTGATGCTGCAGCTCTGAACAACTCAACGGAACTACAGTTGTACCATTTTCTCAGGTTATTTAGCCAGGAAATGCGTCTTCTTCATCTGCTTCTCTTTCCCTGTATCTTTCCCTGCAAAATATTCTGCAACAATACATATTTCTCTCCCTCTCATCACGTGGCCCAGATATTGCAGCTTCCTTATTTTAATTGTGTTCAATATTTCTTTTTCTTTTCTCATTCTTCCCAGTACCTGCTCATTTGTTACCATGTCTACCCAACTTATCCTCAAGATCCTTCTATATGACTACATCTCAAATGCCTCCAGTGGATCACTTATATTTTTCTTTAACGTCCATGATTCCATCCCATATAGCATCTCAATATTCTGACTTTAAGTTGTAAGTTAAGATCTCTACTGCATAACACGCTCCTCATTCTGTTAAATATGGTTCTGGCTTGTCCAATTCTTGATTTAATTTCTTCAGTGTACTCATTATTTTCATTGACAGTTGTTCCCAGGTACCTGTACTTACTAACTTTCTCTACTAATTCTCCGTTGATCCACAGGTTTTCCTGTTGCTGAACTGATTTTGTAATGGTCATAAATTTGGTCTTTTTGATATTTAAGGTAAGTCCGCTCTCCTCGCTACTCGTCACTACTTGATCTGCTAAGCTCTGTAAATCTGTTTCGCCAATGAGTATGGTGTCGTCTGAATACCGGATATTGTTAATGGGTATTCCATTGACCTTTACTCCTATTGTTGTTTCTTCCAGCGCTCTCTGAATGATTTCTTCCGTGTAAAGATTAAATAATAGCGGCGATAGTACACATCCTTGCCTTACACCACGTTGTACTTTTACTTCTTCTGAGAGTTCATTGTCCACCTTAATATTAGCCGTCTGGCTGTAGTATAAATTATTTATTATTCTAATATCTTTCATGTCTATATTTTTACTTTTAAGTAACTGAATGAGGTGGTTGTGGCGGACTCTATCAAATGCTTTGTTGTAGTCAAGGAAACGGACATACATCGGCTGATTAATGTCCATGCATCTTTGAGTCAACACATTGAAGGCAAACAAGCCTTCTCTTGTTCCCATTGCATTTCTCAAGCCAAATTGGGTTTCGCTAATATCTTGTTCTAATTTACTTAAAATTCTCTGGTGTATTATCTTTAGGAATATTTTGAGAGCGTAACTCATTAGACTGATGGTTCGGTGGTCACTACATTCTTTTGCATTAACCTTTTTTGGTAATGTAATCAAGGTCGATCTCAGCCATTCGCGGGGAATAATTCCTGTGTTGTATATTGTGTTAATCAGTTTCACCAATATGCCCATTTGATCTTCAAATACCTTAGAAGTAGGTAGGCAGACATTCAACTTGCTCAAATACAATGCCAGATTGTTGATGTTAATGTTACAGTATGTACTGAAAAAGTGAAAGGAGAACATTGGGATCGAACCCAGTACCTTTCGGTTCAGAGGCACACGTTGTTACCACTAAACCACCGACGTTCTGATTTTATACTAGTTATATCAAAATACCATTTTTGTAATTTAATTGTTTACAATTCATTGCTTTTAGTATGGCATAATATAATCAATATTAATTAGAAACTATACTAACTTTGAAAAAAAAACGAAAACCCAGAAGTGTTAATTAATTTTAGTAAAATTTTTACATAATGTGTGTTTAATCAAACTTACAAAATGGTGACATTTTCAAACTAAAATATTAAAAAGTAACTAGATTACAGCGAGTAACCAATATAGCGCACTGACGAGCTCTAATGAGACCGAAACCGGTCTTCGTTTCTAATTATGGTGAGAATACATCTAGCCTTACATACGTTGTCCTGGTATTAGGGAAGAAAATAGGCCAGGGCTGACGTTTTAAAAAAATGTTGGTTTGTTGTACACAGTCTCTATTTTATAACATTTTGTGTTATTTGGAGCTGCCCTGACATACTACCTGATTTCGCACCCAGATGGCGTGTCACAATGCTCGTAATTAAATGCTTTTGTAAATCATATTAGAAGGCTATTTTGGCAAGCTATTGTTCCTGAACACAAGCATATGCGGACATATTCTCACAATTTTAATGAATTTTCTTTAAAAAATTCACTAATGACGAGATCACGACTTTTGAACTCTAAAAAAAATCTCTTCAAATGAGCGCGAACTAGGCCCCCTAGAACACATATCCGGGGTCACTTTCAACTTTGATATATATATATATATATATATATATATATATATATATATATATATATATATATATATATATATATACTAAGTGAGTGGTGAACGTGTCGCCACCTAGTTCGGAACCAAGTACTATGTTGTCACGCCCGCTCCAAATAACACAGAGTGTTAAAAATAAAGACGGTATACAACTAACTAACAATTTAAGAAATTGTTAGCCCTGGCCCATTTCTACCCCAATATAGGGACAAAGTATATAAGACTAGATGCATTCTCGCAACAATTAGAACCGTAGACCGGTTTCGCTCTCATTAGAGCTCTTCAGTATGCCGTACTGAAGAGCTCTAATGAGAGCTAAACCGGTCTACGGTTCTAATTGTTGCGAGAATGCATCGAGTCTTATATATATATATATATATATATATATATATATATATATATATATATATATATATATATATATATATATATATATATATATATAAGGGGGGCATCTAACGTTTGGAATTGGAACTATAGGTTATTTTGAGGTTGGAAGGTTTGATGACATTTTCGATGTGACAGAAAGTTAGTTTTATGTTTGACATTTATGAAATGGGTCGCTTTTCGCTTGAACAAAGTTGGGAAATATTACAAACTTATTTCCAAAATGGTGAGTCTTCTACTCAAACTGTAAGAAATTTACGAAAAAAAGTGACAAAATGTATGTGCGAAAAACGCAGTTTGTAGATCAATTTGTGAAGCGAGTTCGTGAAACTGGATCGTTGTTGGATAAAACAACCTGTGTACGTACTCTTCCAGTGCGCTCAACTGAAAACATCGCTGCTGTTGCTCAGAGTGTGCGTGAAAAACCATCAACATCGACTCGTCATCGTTCTCAAGAATTGAACATTTCACGCACTTCTTTGAGAATAATGTTGCATCAGGATCTCGGTATGAATGCGTACAAAGTTCAATTAGTGCAAGAGCTGAAGCCGCATGACTATCCGATGCGTTTTCAGTTTGCTCAATAGGCCGAAGACCGTTTGATCGAAGATGAGCATTTTTACCGACAAATCATCTTTTCAGATGAAGCTCATTTCCACCTCGGAGGATACGTCAATAAGCAAGATTGTCGTATCTGGGGCACAAAAAAGCCACACATCATCGTGGATAAACCAATGCATCCATAACGATTGACTGTCTGGTGAGCAAGGAAACGCCGTTACAGTGAATGGCGATCGCTACCGCGCCATGATGAGACTTTTCATTTCCCAAAATTGATGAGTATGACATAGACGACATTTGGTTTCAACAGGACGACGCAATGTGTCACACAGCCAACGTAACAAGCGATATTTTGCCACTGTTTTCGAAAATTGCATAACCAGCCGAAATGCTGATGTCAATTGGCCACCTCGAAGCTGCGATTTGACTCCGTTGGACCTTTTTTTGTGAGGAGCTGTTAAGGACAAGTGTTACGCTAACCATCCCGAGACGACTGACGACTTGAAACATGAAATCTAAGTTGTCATTGACGAAATAGAGGCCCAAATAATCCAACATGTACTTAAAAATTGGACTGATCGAATGGGGTATTGTAAGGCTAGCCGTGGTAGTCATTTGAATTATGTTGTCTTCCATTCCTAAATGGAAAGGTTCAATCTTTCTAATAAACTCATAACTTTGAAAAAATATTCATTAGTTTTTTTAAAGCTGATTCAAATTCCAAATCTTAAATGGCCCACCCGTTATATCTATATATGTGTGTGTTTCGGATAACTCAAAAAATAATCAGCCGATTTTGATAAAATTTTGTAAATACCTTCATCTTGTAAGTCGCTTGGATGGGTTAGTTAGCCAGGAAAATCGACCCAGGTTTTCCCGGAAAATTTTATATCTCCGGAAGTAACAAAGTAAGGGCAACCAAATTTGCTAGGCGGATTTATATCATTAAACGTAAGTTACTTACGAAGATTTAGACATGTAAGTTAAAACACAAAAGGTTATACGAAAAAAATTGCATAACCTAATTATAGGGTGCCTTGAGCTTCATCTTAGGAAAGTCTTTCTACAATCACACTCGTTGGTGGTACAAATTTTCTTTTTTTTTAATGGAACATGCCTGATATTGCATTTTTGCATTTTCTATCGTAATATAATGCATGTTTGTGAGAAAAGAAATTCTGGATGCAGCAAGTACGTTATGGTAGCGAATTTTCATCAAATGCTTCAAATTTGAATAGCTCAATTTTATATTAACCTATAAGGTTCGTTGGCCGGGAAACCAGGTTTTTCGGGAACATTTTAAGTTAATTTTTGGAAAATTTTTGTACATTTAAAAAAAAGTTATTTTGATGAAATATGTTACATTATGTTTCGCCTATACAGGTTATATTGCTAAGCTAATTTGATGCCTGCTTTGTTTAAAAAAAACATATGTGCTATTAAAAACAGTTTTATGAAAATTCACCACCGTAACGCATTTGCTGCGTCCAGACTTTTATATCTCTAACTTCAATAGTGTCGCCTTGGCGTTTATGATCAAATGAATCAGTCAGTAAGTAACTAACATTTTTAAAAGCTGAACATACACTGTGCTTTTATTTAAAAACTTTTTGTACCACAAATCAGATTTAGTGGTCTAATAACATTAAAATCAGTTAAATGCTCCGCATTACACACTGCAGCCAACCTATTCGCATTAGTTTACCTATTATTCTCTGTAACTGTGTACTGCCTGCACCTTACGACTTGTCCAGTCCACATTTTAAGCTAATTAGCAAGTTTTGTATCCATTTCTACATCACTTTGCTTATCCTCGAGCGATACAGGAAACAATTTGCGCTCTCAGGTGGAATTGTTACATTCAGTAAGAGCTAGACCCAGAGTGGAAGTTAGTTTTCCCTTTATACTACATACAACAACTGAGCTACACACGATGAAATCCCTTTGGAAGGCTGTTCGAAGGCAAACTGCATTTGATTTATTTACTAACTTCCTCAAAGAGCGATCACTATAGTAGCAAGTTTAAATACAGGATAGCCCACCCTAAACTTTCCATTTAGGCTTTCACCGTAAAAACAAAAGAAAAGAAAATAAGTCTGAACGCTGCCAGTTCGTTATGGTAGCAAATTCTCGATAAAATATTCTTACAGCCAATAAATCAGTTTTTCTTTAACTCATTGATTGTTGTTGCGCTTACTTGGTGAAACTTGTCCATGATACTACATACAGACTTGGAGACTACTTCTCTGGCTTCACTGTTGGTTTTCGTTTTTGTAGGTGTTGGTTTTCGTTTTTGTAGGTGAAGGACGTAGCCAGCGCGTAACCTAACTGGAGCAAGTGGCCCTTACGAATTCTGTATGTTCTAGGATGTTCTTTTTGACTATAGTTTCGCTGCTTGAGAGCATTCTCAGGCAGATAAAAATTGAATTAGTACGAAATCATGACAACTACAAATAAAGATCGGTTGCTATGTTATGATATGATGTTTTGATCAAAATTTTTTATCAAATTGAAAATAAAATGAAACACAGATGAGAGATGAGGCTTTCAAAATGTCTATGTGATGTATGTCAATATTTAACATAAAAATAGAACTAGCCTATAATAACTATGATAACAGTTACAACAATAAAATAACTAAACAGTAACTGTATAAAAGCAGTCTCTATACAACGAAAATATCGACATACATCAACTCATTATCTTATTACAACTTTTTTGAAAGAATAGTTAAATTTATTTTCTTTGACTTATTTAATTAGAAAGAAGAATATCCAAGAAAGGGGAATTCATTAAATCAGTTTGCTCGTTTAAAACAGGGTAGTTATAGTCGTGTGTGTGCTTTTTGACTTCTAAAGCTTCAAAAAAATATAGTTTACGTTTGTCTTTATAAAAATGTAGTGGTTGTATGCGGTTATTTACTGTAGGTGTATGTTCGGTATCAATACTATGTTTTGCAAATGTAGATTTGTCAGCGTGGTTATTTATAAATGCAGAAATATGTTCTTTGTATCGGGTGTTAAAATTTCTAGAAGTTTGACCTATGTAGATTGCGTTACAATGTGTACAAGCTAGTTTATAAACTCCAGCTTTTATCAGGAAACAAGATTTTTCTTTCGCGTTAAGTAGAAAATCACGTGTCGTGTTGTAAGATTTAAAAGCTACCTTTGTATTTGTACAGGTATTTAAAATTTTTGAAATGTTTTCTGAAATGGTTCCAAAAGAAGTTATCGAAACGTATCTGTTGTCTCCTTTGCGTCTAATATTTGGATAAATTAAATTAATAGCTAATTTGTATTCTTTTCTCTCTATAATATTATCTATTATTTTAACAGAGTAGCCATTATTCAATGCTGTTTGCTTAATTATTGAAATTTCTTTTTCAAAATTGTTTTGTGATATAGGTATTGAAAATGCACGATGTATCATAGAATGGTAGGCTGACAGCTTTTGTGAAAAAGGGTGACATGAATCGTATGGTATGGCTGTGTCAGTGTAAGTTGGTTTCCTATATATTGAAAAGTCAAATGAATTATTTTCTAACTTTCTAATTGTTAAGTCTAAAAAATTTATACAACTGTTAGCTTCTTCTAAAGTAAACTTAATATTTGTGTGAAAGTTATTAATAAAATTCAAAAACTCATTTAATTATTCTGTATGACTACCTTGGAAACATGCTAAAATATCATCTACGTATCTGTACCAAAAGACAATATTATGTTCTGATGTTAAAATTTGGTTTTCTAAGTTTTCCATAAATATGTTGGCTAATAAAGGTGACAACGGACTACCCGTAGGTAGACCTTCAATTTGCATATAAATTTTATTATTAAATTTAAAATAGTTTTGTTTTATACATTCGTTAAAAAGATTCATTGTTTCTTGTCTTTTTATGACATTTACGTTCTTTTCAATTAAAACGTTTTCTAATAGAGGTAAACATTCCCTAGGTGGTATCTTAGAATACATGCTACAAACATCAAAGGAGACTAATTTACTATTTGTGGGAATAATTAAGTTATTTAATTTTTGTGTAAGTTGATAAGAATTCTTAACTGGATATTTTGGAAAGTAATTGTATTCTCTAATAAGTGACACCAGTTTGCTCGCTATCTTATGACTACTGGCCTCACCGGTATATTTGGCTTATCAATTTTTAGGTGGTCATACATTTTTGGTGGTTGCGGGCTTTTATATAAAAGATGTTTCTTTTCTTGTTGACTAAACAGAGACACATTTTTAAGTTCATTTTTTAGTTTTGTCTGAAATGCGTTTGTTGGGTCTCTCCTAATTTATGTTAAATTTTCTGTAGTAATAAAATCATTAATTTTACTTATAGCTACAGTTGTATTTCCTTTATCAGCTTTAGTAAAAACTAGATCATTGTCTAATATTTAATGCTGAATAGATTTTAAAAATTTTAGTTTCGTTAATTTGACGTTTGTCATATTTTGAAGTTAAATGTCTTAAAAATTCACATATTTTTAATCTTTCATATTGCCTTATAGATCTGGAAGCAATTTCGGATTCAGAAGCTAATATCTCTTTAATTTTGTTTGTACATTTAAATTTTGGGCAGTATTTATATCCTTTATTTAGAAAAGAAATTTCTTCAGTTGTAAAAATTGTATCGCTTAGGTTTTAAATTTTTTTGTAGAACTTATGTGTTTGTGGGGGAGGTCTTTCTCGATTATGTAAATGTTATGTGCTTTCTAGGTTTCTAATTTTGCTTGTCTGTCTTAAGCGTTTTTTAAAATTTCAATTCACTAACTAAAATATGTATTTGGTCATCTAATATATCAAATTCTACTGGATGTAATTTATAAGTAAGTTCTGAATGTATTACCTTGATATAAAGAAGCAAACTATCACGAATTGAAAACCATTTCTTGGATTCTTCTTTCAGCCAAATGAAACTGGCTTTTTTAATAGCAATTTTTGATTGATTTGATGTTGCAGTAGTTGTTATGATTACGTACTTCGGGATGACCTTCTTAACGGTCTACCGTTAAGAGTTTTATCTATAGTTATACCATACAAAGTAATCTTATATTCATTAGAACACCCTGTACAGTATGTACCAGAAAGACAAAACTAGTATGGTATCTACGATATCTTGTCAATCAAAAGACCTAAGGTAATTTAGGGATGCGAGTTATTTGTTTGTTTGATTTTTTTGCAAGAACAGCTCAAATAACAAAGCTGTTCTAGGTTAGGTTAGGTTAGGTTAGTTTGTGAGTGGTCCATATCGGTCCCTCCACCGCGACCATAAGGTCTATTGTGGCTCACGCCTAATGTCTATATTTCGCCCAACAAATCCAGCCTCCTACAGAGGTCGATAACCTTTGCGGGCGAAAGTTGATCCAGATCCTCTGGAGCAAGCTTTACCTTGCCAAAGAGCAGGTGTCTAGTCCTGTCCGCTGCCGGACAGGAACACAGCACGTGCTCTGCTGTTTCGTCATTCTCCATACACAGCCGGCACTCGGTCTCCTGACCGATCCCAATACGGTGCATGTGATGCCGCAAGCGACAGTGTCCTGTATACAGGCCGACTAGGGTACTCAGTTGTTGTCTGTTCAACTCTAGAAGTTTCTTAGCCCTTGACTCAGACAGGCCATTTATGAAGGCCTTAGAGTGAGCTAATCCTGGAAGATTTTGCCAATATTGAATTGTCCTTCTATCTGTCCAGGTCTTTAAGGTGCGTTTTGCTGTGCAAGATGTTATTCCCAGCACCGGTTCTGGTCCGACAAAGTCACACTGGGCACCACTCCTGGCAAGCGCGTCTGCTGCAACGTTGCCATCATGGTCCGAGTGACCCGGTATCCAGACCAGCGACACCTCATTACAGCTGCCCAATTCGTTAAGGGCAGATTTACAACTCCATACCGTCTTTGAATTGCACCGGTAGGAACCAAGAGCCTTTATTGCAGCTTGGCTATCTGCAAATATCTTTATCGATTTGTTTGTGCATAGGTCTTTTAAGCTTTCCCTTGCACACATCTCGATGGCATAAACTTCTGCCTGGTGTATGGTTGCGTACTTGCCGAGGCTAGCTGATAGTCTAGCATCGGTGCTGCCCCCATATGCGCCGGCTCCTACTCCCATATTGGTTTTGGAGCCGTCAGAGTACCAGCAGAGGTCCGCTCTCAACAGGGTCGATTGGTTCCGGTCCCAGTCCTCCCTTTCCGGGAGGACGGTCTTGTAAGACAGATCTCTGCTGATTTTTGTAGGCATCAAGTCCGAGACCATTCCCAGAATCCTGTGACAATCACTGTCATCAAGGAGTCCGGACCCCCTCAGACTGACTTCCCTCGGCATGTTATCTGCCGTTTGTATTAGTCTGTACGTTGTCCACCTCGCCACCCTCTCCAGCCATATGTGAAGTGGGGGAATATTGAGGAGGACCTCCAGAGCGACTGATGGTGCGGTGCTTATCGCTCCCGTTATCATCAGACATGCTTGTCTCTGTAGATGAGCCAGTTTGGCCCTCGCGGTACCACGAAGTACCTTAGGCCACCAAACTATGGCTCCATATGTTATCATAGGTCTGATAACCACTACATAGAGCCAGTACATCTGTTGGGGGTTTGTTCCCCAGTTGTTCCCACAGATTCTCCGGCAGGTCCACAGGGACATCTTAGCCCTGCGGATAACATTTTCTAACTGTCTGTCCCAGTTGAGCTGCTTATCTAGGATAACTCCCAGATATTTTGCTTGGTCCGAAAATGGAATGTTTTCCCCCATAAGATTAGGTGGTTTTAATTTGTCCAACCTTCTTCTTCTGGTGAACGGGACAATGATCGTTTTGCGAGGGTTCACAGACATCTGTTCCCTACGGCACCAATCATTGACTACATTTAGTGCTTCTTGAAGAGTACTAGACAGTTCCTCCTCAGATTTGCCTCTAACTATTATGACAAGATCATCCGCATACGCCTGGACCTCAACCTCCCAGAGTCCGAGGATAGCCAGCAGGTCGTCCACAAAGAGGGACCACAACAGGGGGGATAGAACGCCCCCCTGAGGACACCCTCTCGCAGCCCTAACGCTGACCACCTCTCCCCGTAATGAGGTAATAATGGTCCGATTGTGCAGCATGTTTCCGATCCAGCCACAGATGGTAGGTTCCACCCCCCTAGCGATAGTGGCCTCGTAGAGGGAGATCGGTAATGCATTATTAAATGCTCCTTCTATGTCGAGAAATGCCGCCACCGCAACCTCTCCATTTTTCAGAGAGTGTGTGATCTTCTCGACGAGGTTATTGAGCGCTAACTCAGTTGATTTGCCAGTTTGATAGGCATACTGGTGGGTATTTAGGGGGTTCTTGGGTAAGATGTTCCCCCTAATGTGTCCGTCCAGTATTTTTTCCAATCCCTTCAGGAGGAATGATGTAATACTGAGAGGTCTCAGTGAAGTAGGTAGGAGGTCATTACGTCCCAATTTGGGAATGTAAACCCCCCTAACCACCGTCCAGCTGGAAGGAATATAGTTCCAGGCCAGACTGGCTCTGAACAGCCTGATAAGGAAGGGTAGGAGAATCTCCAGTCCCTTTTGTAGTAGGACCGGTACCACCCCATCCTCCCCTGGCGACTTGAATGGCTGGAAATGTTTCACAGCACACTCTACTACCGAGGCTGTAACTATTCTCCGACCAACTAGCCAGTCCTCCCTTTGGGGGCGTTTAGATCGTCCCTCAGCTGGTAGGACCTCACCGTTGCTCAGGATCAGACAATCTGGGAAGTGTGTGTGTGCTAAGAGCTCTAACGTTTCTTTCCGAGATTCAGTAAAGGAACCATCTGGTCGTTTTATCGATCCCAGTTCCTGTACACGGTCGCGTGAGAGAATCCTGTGGATTCTGGCGCTGCTGGGCAAATTATTAATGTCCCCGCAGAACCTCCTCCAGGACTCCCTCTTAGCGTTCCTGATCTCTTTATTATAATGTGTTAGAGCAGTTTTATATTGCTCCCAGTTGCCTGTAATCTTAGCACGATTGAAGAGACGTCTAACTTCTCTTCGTAGTTTATCGAGGTTATTATTCCACCAAGTAGACCCCCGACTGTCTCTCTTTGACCTCAGTGGACAGTTTTCGTGATAGGCAGAGACCACAGCTTCCCTAACCTGTTCGGCCGCAATCTCGATCTCATCACGATCCCTCACTGTGGGGATTGCGGACTCAAGTCTGCCGGCGAGGGACTGTTTGTATCCCTCCCTATCCGTCCTTCTCGGGTCCCGATACTCCAACACAGGTCTAGGGCCTGTTTCAATTTCAAATAGGATATGGGCATGGTCTGAACATGAGGGTTCAGACGACACCCTCCATTTGAGGATTTTTGAGCTCAAAAGCCTTGAGCTGATCGTAAGATCTAAAACCTCTCTCCGGTTAGCTGTAAGAAAGGTGGGTTCCGAGCCTATGTTGTTGACAACCAGCTCCTCCCCTAAAATGTATTCAAATAATGATTCACCTCGTCTGTTAGTGTCCGTGCTCCCCCAAGCCAAGTGATGGGAGTTCGCATCACACCCCATTACGAGGTGATAATTGTTCCTCTTGCAGTAGGCGATCAATTTCCGCACCTCTGCTGGAGGTGGTTGTTCTGCATCTCTGTCTCCAGGGAAATAGGCCGAACAGGCCACTACTTCCAGCCTGGTCCCCCCGGATGTGATCACGAGATGGATGGATGCCATGTCCTTGGTGCAGTACTCTGAAAGTGTAAAATACTGCAAGTTGTTTCTGATCCAGATACAGGCTCTGGGGTTAGTACCAGAGCCCACCTCTACTATCTTACCAGAAGTGTTACCCAGCCCTTTTGTTCGTTCCGAATTAGCGGTCCAGGGCTCTTGGAGAAGAGCAATATCTATTTGCTCTTCCTTTAATTTCATGCTAAGGAGGTATGTCGCAGCCTTAGCATGATGCAGATTAGCTTGAATGCACCTTAAGTTGGTGGGCATGGGGGTAGGAATATAGGAATGTATGGAGGAAAAAGGAGTAGTTTAAGCAGCTTAAAGGAAAAGGGAGTTATGGTGCAGGTTCCTCCTCCTTTTTAGGAGCTCGATAACCAAGCTTCCTATAGGAGGGTCTACCTTTGGTAGTCGTCCTAGGGGTGGACTTTCCTTTCCCCTGTTTTTTCCCTCTGGAGGTTCCAGTGGAAGGTTGAATCCTGCCACCTCCTCTATTGGGTCTGTGTAAGTCGTGTCCATGTTTGGTCCCACGAGCAGCAAGGGAAAATAGACCTCCATGGAAGAGCCCCGCATCCCATGAATAGGCATTTACACAGGGAGGTCGCCCGGTTTCCCTGGGGAGGGTTAACGTTAGCGACAGAATTACCATCCTGCCAATGCTCGGCCATATCGGCCAGAAGCATCATCGCCTCGGCACCAACCCGCCAACGACCTTGCGATGTGGGTTTTTTATAGAGGACTCTCCTCGCAATGCCGGCCAATTAAGGCAAGCATTCCCGGCCCTCCTAAGACATGACTAGGAAGGGTACGGTTTGGTTAGTTCATTTAGTTCACGTCTAATAGTAGACGCTATCCAGGGTGCACCACGGGGAGGCGAACTAACTTTACACCCCACAAGCTGTTCTAAGTATCTATGTAAGTTTTTATAACTTTTTTTACGCTTTTTAGAGAGATTATAAGTTGAATAAAGGGTTCTGAAAACAAAATGTATTTAATATTAACAAAAATCACTTTATTCATTCATTTAACTCTTTTTGTTCGAGTTCTTCAAATTTGCTTATTTATAAAACAATAAAATGTTAAATTGTGAGGTAGTTTATTACTTAAACTGCCTTATTACTTAGGTAGTAATTTACAATATTTATTTAATGAAACTAAAATTTGATCAAGCAATAAAATTAAGATAATTTTATCAAAGATGCACGCCATAAAAAGACTTATCTTAGATTTTAAATATCACTACTTTGTCAGTGAATGTTTTCCCAAACCGCTGCCAATCATAATTTATTTGCGCAACATGTGTCACTAAAAGTAAGATGCTTACTGGCAATTAGGCCATTGCTGACCCTTTTTGCTCATCTAAACTAACCTACCCTCCACCTTGAGCTCGATCTCAACGACGACAGTGATTTGAAAAATCATCCGCCGCCGGTGAGTCTCGAACCGTCGTCCCCCGAGTCCGTATTGGAAAGTCTGATTCGATTTCCCGGCGCGGCCATGGAGGCGCTCCTCCTAATTTGTAAGGATTTTGTGTTTTTACATTCAGTACGTAATTCTGAACCTATCTATTAAAAAAATAGCTCCTGTAGTTTAATGCATTTTGGACAAGAGTAACGGGCTCCTCTATTGCCTGTACTATTTGTTATACGGAAAAAAAGACGGTTTATTGCAACGAAAAGGGAGTTTCGTCACAAGAGTATTGAACTCATTATGAAAATACAATATCCAATTATAGTGAATGTATGAACGGAATAAGGTTTGTAATCTTTTATATAGACGACATTATCTTAACTAGATTTAGTGCACACTTGAGACACGGTAAATGACGGTATTTTTACCGTTTTCCTATAAATGGGGAGTTTTATTGTGGCTGGTTTCATAGTCTGTTTACTTATCTCGCGAATCGCGAAGGAGTGCTAGGTTCTTATGGCCTTTAGATGTTATATACATCCCTCTATCTGAATGCAAACAGCACCCAAACACTTCGGAATATTGGTCACGATTGAGGAGATTGCTTCTCTATGTGGATAAGTGGCAAATAAAAGCTGGCATTCTGATGGTTCCGTTCATCAGTCGTTAGACTATATACGATAACAATACACTAGTATTTAAAGCTACGACATGCATTTTACTACGTAGTTTTTCCTTTTAGTGAATTTTCTTTAAAAAATTCACCAATGCGGAGATCCCGAATTTTGAAAAAAATTTCTTCAAATGAGCGCAATTTAAGACCCCTAAAAATTTTCCTATGTTTATATAGGGTTTTTTTTTCTAAAGCGCACATTATAACTTTTTCAACTTCTGAAAATGTCACTGATTTGAAAATTTGCACACAGGAGTTATTGATTAATTCCTATTCAATGAAAGTATTTTCAAGATGGCGGAATTTCCGGTTATACCGGAGGTGGGTATCAACTTTGTTATTTTTTATGGAAACTGATATTTTTTATTGCGTTTTCAGATTTGTAAAGTCTTTCTGAAAGGAATATCATCAGCTTTCTTTATACCTAAGTTCAGCGATTTACGAAATATTTAGACTTTTTTGAAAATGTTCGAGTTTGCATATTCCTATTCAAAAATCGATAACTTCGTCGTTTTTTTAATAGTTTTAAATACAATTTGGCAATTTTAAGAAAGAAGGTTGGATCTTTCTTTTAGTGTAATCAGAACTGCACAAAATTTTATCTAACCTCTTTAGGAAACTTCAAGTCGTGCGCGAACATCAAAAACAGTTGGATGTGTACGATAGTGCTCTTGTTAAAAAGAAATATCTGCCTAACTTTTTGGTAAATATAAGTATCTTTTATTAAAAGTGAACTTACAAATATATAAATTGTGTGCTAAACAGTCATACTGCATACCTTATTAGGTCTCTCTCTGATGAGAGACCTAATTAAAGTTAATAACCATGCCCGGCAACGGGACAACAGTAGCAGCCGCAGCAGGCAATTCACAAATAGAGCTCACACAGACCCAGTTCACTAGAAAGCGTAAACGCAATCCCAGCTCGTTGATACCTGGATAACACGAAAAGCGCTACCTCCTGGGCGACCAGTCTCTAATACAAAACAACAAATATTTTCCACTTCAAACAGTCAATAAAGGCATAAATGAAACATTAAATATCAGTGAAAAAACAGTTAAGATAACGATACCACCGATATATTTACACGAAGCAAATAATTATCAATTAGTTGAACAAGATACTGAAAATATCGTAGAGAACGAATTTACAACTCAATATAGAAACAATGCCATAAAAATAAATTTAACAGTCATTACTGACTACAGAAACTTAACAAAGTTCTACGATAATAATAATTTAAAATATCATACCTTCAAAGACCCCCAAAAATCTAAATTAACAGTAGTCATAAGAAATGTCCTGTTATCACTAAAAGAAAAAGAAATATTAGAGGAATTGCAAGATAAGTACCCAGTTCAAAAGGTCGTTAGACTGCTTAATAGGGACAAAAGGCCCCTGCCTTTATGAGCAGTAGACCTCGATAAGGATGAAGAAGGCATGAAAATTTACGGGCTTACAAAACTAAGACACTCAATAGTTTCGGTCGAACCGCGTATAATCGCGAGAAATACCGCAATGTACACATTGCCAAAGATTTGGACATACAAAAAACTACTGCAAACTAACACCACGATGTGTTAAATGCAGTGAGAACCACCGTTACTCCGAATGCCAAAAGCAACCTAACGAAAGACGTACCTGCGTAAACTGTAATGAAGCGCATCCAGCCAGCTATCAAGGATGCAATTATTACAAAACTTTGAAGCAACAAATTAATAAAAGTCAACAAACTTACAAACAACATCGATTAGAGGAATCTCAATATAAAATTGAAACTAATAGCGCTAAGAAATTACATGCGCGTCACACGATCAACCATATTTCCCACGCAAATACAAACAAAACTTTCTCAGACACAGTAAGACCAAGAACACCAAGCCAAAGAAATAATGAAACCGACCAAGACACACAAGAATCATTAATAGAACTAGTCATATCCTTTATGACAGATCTAATAAAACCGTACGTCCAAAAAATAAAAAACTTCATAAGCGAACTAATACCAACATTTCTTTAAAATGTCTCTATATAATAATAGTATTATTCATAATTTACCAATTGTTAATTTTAATGCCAATTGTATCAAAAGGCAACGAACAGAACTAATAAACTTTTTATGCCAACATAACGTAGAAATTATGTGCATCAGCGAAACACACCTAATTAAAGAAGAATCCTTTAATATTACAAAATACAAAATATACAGGAAGGACCGTGAAACACCCCACGCTTCAGACGATGCGGCAACATTTTTCATTACAATAAAATGTTGCCAAACCTAGTATCTATGAAGGCTGTGTGCATCGAACTGTATATAAAAAAAAGCAACCAGTTAAAGGTAATTGCAGCATATAAGGCACCACATCTAAGTATATCTGAACAAGACATCACCTCTATCGTCTCTGATAGCAACCCTACTCTACTACTTGGCGATCTGAATTCCAAAAATACAATCTGGAGATGTAGAGCAAATAACCCAAACGGGGTCAGACTTAACACAATAATAAGTAAGCACAATATTTCAGTAGTCACACCTAGCGAACCAACATATACAGCATTCCGCACTAACTACCTAGGGGATATCCTAGACATTGCCCTAATAAGAAACACTATCACTCCAGCTCATCAAGTAGTACTCACAGAACTAGACTCAGATCATCTACCAGTTCTTCTATCATTTTGTGATAAGCCAGAACCCTTCAAACAACCACCAAGACTGATAAATGGTAGGGTTCATTGGAAAAAGTTTGAAGAAGATATCGACAGACGTTTGACACCCCTACGCAGACTCTCCACACGACAAGATATAGACAGCGCTGTAAAACATTTAACAACATGCATTGTGCATGCAGTTCACGAATCAACCATTGTTCCAAATCAACTATCAAGACCAAAGAAGTCATACATAACACCTCAATATATCCTAGATCTAATGAAAGAGAAAAACAGGGTCCGACGATTATGGCTTGATAATCATACTAGTCAATTGAAAACCAGGCTTAATCAATTGAGTCACCAAGTAAAAAGAGAACTTGATGAACATAGAATATCATAATATCAAATATATATATATAAGTGAACTAGAAGCCGCAGATCCCACAATGTGGAAAGCTACCAAAAAAATACTTCGACAACCACAAACTACATACAGCTTGAAAACTCACAACGAAGTTCACGATACAGATAAGGGCAAGTGTAGAATATTTGCCGAGCATCTCGAAAACGTTTATGTTCCAGCGCCCTTACCAAATCACACCTTCACCAAAGAAATTAAATCATTTAGTGATAATGTGCTTCCTATTATAAGCCCAAACAGCTTCTCGACAATTAACTAAGACGAAATATCTGATTTAACCAATATAATACCAATAAAAAAATCCCCTGGTCATGATCTCATACCGAACATAGTTCTTAAAAATATGACCAAAAAGTGTTTTGAGACATTAGGGCTTATATTTAATGCATGCCTGAAGACTGGCTATTTTCCACACACATGGAAACACGCTGTAATTATCCTGTTCCTGAAACATGGAAAAAACAAGATGCACCCATCAAGCTATAGGTCTATTAGCTTGCTATGCACTTTAGGCAAGCTTTTCGAAAAACTAATACTGAGGCAACTGAACGAATTTATGGAAGAGCATAATACCCTACCCCCCACACAGTTCGGGTTTAGAAAAAAGCATTCAACTCTTCATCAACACCTTCGTTTGAATTAAATTATTGTCAAAGGATTCGAAACCAAAAAATATACCACCGTAGCATTTCTTGACGCAAAACAAGCTTTTGATAAAATATGGATCGACGGGCTCCTCTTCAAATTAGCTAAAATCCAAGACTTGCCCTACTATCTACTCAACATCATTGCCAGCTGCACACAAAATAGAACATTTGCAGTAAGAATAAACGCTGAATTTTTCACAACTAAAGATATTCACGCAGGAGTACCTCAAGGTTCCATATTGGGACCTACACTATATAATTTATATGTAAGTGACATACCATGCGAGCAAGGCTCCTTATTGGCAATGTATGCGGGCGATACAGCGATAGCAACACAACACAAAAGCTTAATAGAATCCAGGAACCTTTTACAAAATTCCTTAAACAAAGTTACAAAATGGTGCAAGAGCTGGGGAATCACTATAAACTCATCAAAGAGTCAAGCAAAAATCTTTACGCTCTTAAGATGACCAAATCCGCCGCCGTTATAAATAGATAACAAAGCAATCCCTTGGAATCACAAACACGAATCCGTCAAATATTTAGGCCTACATTACGATCGTACCTTAACCTGGGCATCATATCAAAAACAGAACTCAGCAAGCTTATGGACGTCTAAAAATGCTGTACCTCATTATAAACAGAAAATCATCACTGAAGATTGAATGGGGAACTCTCATTTACAAAAGTATTCTTAGACCAGTTCTCACATATGGCTGTCCAATATGGGGAACAGCGTCAAATTCAACAGTAAATATCGCACAAACCTTCCAGAACAAAGTGCTACGAATCATCACCGATGCACCGTGGTTCACTAGGAACACGCAAATACATCGTGAATTAAACATACCAGTGATCAGTGACTTCATAAAAACAAGTGTAATTAACTTCCTGAACAAATTAACTGAATGTCCTGGAGCAGTACATTACAATCTTGGTGCAAGACTACAACAAAGAAGATTAAGAAAAAGACTTCCACAAGATATGTTTAATGGTCCATGATCAGAGTTAAAATATAATTTAAGTATGTATTTGGGCGCATGTGAGTGTCTGTGTGTGTGTGAGTATGGATGTGTACATACGAATGTAAGCCCACCAAATAATGTTACTAACTTATAAACTATGTTTAATTTATGTTTCTAACTATAGCTTCTTATCGTTATAATTTTTTTTATTGTTTCTTATATTAGACAATAGCTCATGGCAGATAAAACAACCATGAATAGCATACATGTTGCTGAACTGGTTTAATCTATAATAAAAAAGGAAACTTCAAATACTCTTAACTAAATTTTTTCAAACGAAGTTCCCCAATTTTTGCTTTTTCAAATAGAGGAACATTAAATTCTCAATCGATCTGTATTAACATTCCCTTATAACTATTTTTTATAGTTTTCAAGTAATTTTGGTTTCTTGATAATATTGCAGGAAATTCGTCACCAGCTTTACAACTGCACTCTTATATGAATCGTCATTGCCATGGAAATGGGAACTATCGTAACTTTAATTATCAAACGTCGTCTTTATGGTGATTCTTGTTTGTATGATTCGATATACAGAAATAAAAATTGAGGTTCAAAGTTATCCAAACCAAGATATGATGATTTTTTTCTGTATTTATGGAAGTTAACTGACAAAAAACTAGAAAAACACTGAAATCATGGTGAAATATTCAGATGATTATTAAATTAAAGATGTTCTATGTGCTGTCCATTATTTTCTAAACATTTCAAAATTTTGGTATGAACTTGTGTCGTTGCTCTTCTAATTGGTTCTGGACCCAACTCCCTGAATGTTGTTGTCACTCGCCGCATCAATTCTTCTTTGGTATGAACTGAAGTAGAGTACACAAGATTTTTTATGTGTCCCCATACATTAAAATCTAGTGGCGTTAGATCAGGAGATCTTGAAGGACATCTTAAGGGACCATATCGTCAAAACCAACGATCTTCAAAAGTCTCCGTTAATTGCTGGCCGACTTGATACGTGGAATGTGCTGGAGCACCATCCATCTGATACCGTCAGCTACTCAGCACATTCAATGGCAAAACTCAGACACCACTCCCCTCAGCAATCTAAAAATCTCTCACTTGTTAAATTTTGTCGTAAATTTCGTAGGCAATCCGATTATCCATCACTATACAGAACACATTGAAACTAAATGTATGTTGAAAATGCCCTTCTCTGGTGGGTCGTGGATTATTCTGTGCCCAAAAATGTAGATTCCGTCAATTGATGATCCCTTATCTGCTAAATTTTGATTCGTTGGTCCAAATAATTTTTTGTAGGAAACAAGGATCTGTATTCTTATTAAAATACTTTTACAATATTCGATTCTTCGATTATAATCATCAGGTATTAATGAACGTACTGTTATAATGGAATATGGATGCATTATATTTTTCTTCAAAATACTGTGCACAGATTTCGCTGAGAGATCCAGGTCTATTGCGGCTGTTTGACCCATGTGGATGTGCATGAAAATAGCCCAGCACAGTATCCTCAATGTTTTCTTCGCCAGTTACAGGTTTATTTCTCTTTCTTGTTGCTTTTTCCTGTCCAAACTGTACGAAAGTGGTTTTCAATTTTCCGAACTTCCATTAATTTAAGGGTGGCACGTGAGGATATTTCTCGTTGAACAAACGGCGTGTTCTGTATACAATGTTGTCACATTTTCCATAAGTACAGAATAAATTTATCATATCTTGGTTTGAATAACTTTGAACCTCAATTTTTATTTCTATTTATCGAATCATACAAACAATAATTATCATTAAGACGACGTTTGTTAATTAAAGTTATGACAGTTCTCATTTCCATGGAAATGGCGATTTATATACGAGTGCAGTTTTAAAGCTGGTGACGAATTTCCTGCAATATTATCAAAAAACCAAAATTACTTGAAAACTATATAATATAGGTATAGGGAGTGTTAATACAGATCGATGGAGAATTTAATATTCCTCTATTTGACAAAGAAAAAATTGGAACATTTTATTTAAAAAAATGGAGTTAAAAGTTTTATAGTTTCCTAAACGTATGTTAAAATTTTGGAGGTTAGATAAGATCCAACCTTCCTCTTAGAAATTCCCAAATTGTATTTGAAAATATAAAAAAAAAACGACGAAGTTATCGATTTTTGAAAAGGAAACTCTAACATCAAAAAAGTCAAAATATTTTTAAATTTAGGAATTTAGGTATAGGGAAAGCTGATAAGGCTCTTGAAAACGTAATAAAAAATATGGGTTTCCATTCAAAATAACGAAGTTAGTACTCACTTCCGGTATAACCGGAAGTGCCGCCATCTTGAAAATATTTTCATTGAAGAGGAATTAATCGATAACCCCTGTATACAAATTTTCAAGTTATACGTATCACACCGATAGCAGATTTTGATAAAATTTGGTAAGTACCTTACTTGTAAGTTCGTTAGTCAGGAAAATCGACCCAGCTTTTCCCGGAAAATTTTGCGTTTTCTTTTTGAATTTTTTTATCTCCGGAAATAACAAAGCAGAGGCAACCAAATATGGTACGCGAATTTATATCATTAAAAGTAAAACACGCACCAAAATTTAGATCTGTAAGTAAAAAGACAAAAAAGTTATAGGCATTTAAATTTAAAAAAAATGGTTTTCCTCAAAAAGTCAAAGTCGCAATTTGAAACGTCAAAATTGGTAACATTTAGGCAAAGAACCTGAAACTAATATGGGTTATGTAGAGAAAATGTCACGAGAAGAATGTTTTACAAACCCTGAAGTCTGAGATTCAACCGTCATTGTCCTTCATTTTACGAAAATATTTCCAGAAAACTAATTTTAAATAGACCCTTTCTCTGATACTTTGGCAGTAGTTTTAGCTATAGAGTTTATCGATTAATGGTATATTATTTCTGGCAAATTTCCGTAAAAATCAATAAAGCTCAACATATCCGTTATTATACAAGATACGAAAAATAATGTATACGTTAATCATAGGGTGTCTTGAGCTTCATCTTAAAATAATTTATACAATCATAGGGTGGCCCATAAGTCGTTGGTGATACATTTTTTTAAATCGAACACGTCTTATATTATTGAATTTGTATCGAAATAAAATGCATGTTTGTAAGAATAGACATTCTGGACGCATCAAGTGCGTTGTGGTAGCGAATCTTCATTAAATGCTTCAAATTTAAATAGCTCAATTTTCTATTCACCTATAAGGTTTGTTGGCAGGGTACCCGGTTTTATCGGGAACATTTTAAGTTTATTTTCGGATTTTTTTTTTACATTTTCAAAAAATATAGTTATTTTGATGACATTATCTTTCGCCTATACAGATTATACTGGTAAGCAAATTTGATGCCTGCTTTCTTTAAAAATACATATTTGCTTTAAAAAACATTTTTATGAAAATTCACTACGCACTTGCTGCGGACAGACTTTTTTGTCTTTAGTTTATTTCAGGCATCCAGTATATAGCCTAATATTTATTTACGAGGTTAAACAGCGGAATAAAATGTCACTAAACTTCTGTATTTGTTATTATTGTCACAGTCTAAAAGTTATGTCGCCTGTTTATCACCACCATGACACTCTGTGCAGCATTTTTTCCATGTTGTTAATACACGGGGTGCTTTATTATTAGGGCAAATTAAAGACTTGGATATTGAAGACTCGACCAGCTGTAGTGCCAAAACACTAAATGTTCAAAATAAAAGGTACTGATCAGCAAACTGTAAGAACAACACACTACACGTTCAAAAAAAAAGGTATTTTTCAAAGTATAGAATGAAGCATATATATATATATATATATATATATATATATATATATATATATATATATATATATATGTGATAGCATGTGATGGTAAAATAATAAAATACTTAGATGTAAAACAGTGGGAACCCGTGTATGTAGAATAATAATATTTCTATTTGATGTTTGATAAACAATTTTATGTTGCCTGATTCACTGCATTAGCGATTATGTGTAAAAACAAACTGGAGCAAGTTGATGAGTGGGTATATTTTTGTTTACTTAATTCAATACCTAGATTGCCAAACTAGTTTACAACAAAAGGAAATACATGCCGTTGCATTTGATAACAACATGTGATCATTAAACTGGGTTACAGTAACTGATGTCAGGAATTTGTTTGTTGACATGGTTTTTAATTTATGCATTCTGAAACAAATAAGACATTAAATTGCAACATCGAAATTGGAAAAGAAATGATACGTAAGATATAATTGTTCATGTTTGAATATCTTGGCATCCCCCATGAACTTGTTAGATGCTGAGGCTTCGGTCACTTTATGGACCATTTAAATTAATTTCAAAGTAACTATCAGACTACCGATTATTTAGACTTTAAATGAATGACATATGGAAATAGTTATATAAAATTAAAATGATAAGTGACTTAAAATACTTCACTTTTGCTTTAGTGCTACCTAAATTAAATTATTTAAGTATTTTTTATCTTACTCAATAACATTATCCAAAGTATTATTTATCCATGTTTCTTCTTTTTTTTCTTATTTTACTATTCTTCTTCTTTTCCTACGTTTTCTCAATCTTCTTTTCTTGATTATGCTGATCCAGAACAGGCATGTAAAGGTGGTGTTGCATGAATGGTTTGACCATTAGTTATGGAAGTCAGTTTGTATTCAATGAAATACAAAAGCTGATCTCTTAGAATATAATGTCTTAAGAGTTGGAAGCTACAACATTCAATTTTCATCCTTTGCCAAATTTGTTGGTGGTTACATCGACCAATATCTTCGATAACTACGTCTCTAGACGTGTAAGCTCAGTGTTATGGAGTCCTACAGTTGACACCCGCAATAATTAAAAACCGTGTTAATATCTACTACGCTCTTATTTATTCGGTGTTGTTATATCATGTGTTTTGGGGGGATAAGTATAGTCTAACCGAATATTAATACAATAAAATGATCCTAAGATTGATATTTGGTCGTAAATCAACCGAGTGCTGTGGGCTATTTATGATTAAAGGTAATATAATGCCAATGCCTTGCCAATATATTTATAAACGTTTGTTGCTTATTTACAATAATCTATCTTCAGTTGAGCGAAATATTCCTACCCTACCAGAAATGACTTAGAAATGAGTCCCCCTTTACATTAAACTGCTAGATTTAAAAGGTCTCCTCATTATAGTGGCATAAAATATTTCAATAAATTAACCAATGTTTGTAAACACTTGAACAAACGTATTTTTAAAAATAAAACTCAAGCAATTTTGAAGATAAATGTTACTATAGAATTGAACAATTTTTCTAAGATGTTATTTCATGTTTGCTTGTTGTCAGTCTTTTTCTTCAGTCTATGCACTCGCTGACATCAAATGTGTTATTTTTAGCCAGATTGTATTTTAAGATGTCAATTTTATTCATTTAAGAGTTTATATTTGTGCGTATATATGTGTATAAGTGCTTTTAGTAAATTTTCATTAGGAAAATTCACTAATATCACTAATATAGAGTTAAAGATGGGGAGACTTTCAGAAAATGTATTCAAATGGGCGCGAATTAGGGACCCTAGAATCCACACCTAAGGTCCGTTTGAATTTGTATCTGTAGACACACACACACACACACATATATGTATATATATATATATATATATATATATATATATATATATATATAAATATATATATATATATATAAATATATATATATATATATATATATATATATATATATATATATATATATATATATATATATATATACATATACATATACATATACATATATGTATCAGAGCGAGAACTCAAAAAATACTCAACTGATTTGAACAAAACTTGGCACATGTTTTCATTTCGTTACAATCGCGGACGAGTACGTAAATCAGCTATAACGGGCATGTTTCTCCTCAAAAAACATACAAAAATATTTTTGAATACGCTATATTGTTATTAAAGTAATTGAAATACGATTTTACATGTAGAATGAAGTAAGTAAACCTCTGTTGTGAATTTTAAGTAATTTGGTTACCAAAATGTTGAGTTTTTCACAAATTAAAAATAAAATCTGAAAGACATGAATTGAAACAATTTAAGTGGCTAAAGTATGATGCCAGAGTAGCCACCTGCCACGCGTAGCTTGATACATATACCATAGGCATACATCATAATGCAGCGATAACCAAACAAAATAACTCACGCCAGGCGGGATCGCCGCAACATCCGAATGTGCAACGAACGTCCACAGCCTAACTGTGGCGATGCCACCCTAATGACCGCCTTCGAGTATATTTCGATGCGCGGATTTGTAAAATGTTCAAAATTATCCTAAACTAAAAGTGAGAGGGGTCAATAAGGAAGTTTTATATCAGCTACTTGAAGTAAAAACCAGATGGGATAGTGTCTTTTGTTTATTTATTATGGTTTGACAGTTCTAGTCTGATGTTAAGTAAATTGTTGTATATGCTTCCAAAGTTGGGCACTAAAGAACAATAACGTGTTTTGTTTATTTATTATGATTTCTGTTTTGAGGTTAAGTAGCAATTGATTGTCATTGGAATATATATATATATATATATATATATATATATATATATATATATATATATATATATATATATATATATAACAATTTTTTATGCTTTTAAAATTGCAAACCAACTAATTATAACGATTCTGTTTATTTACCGTGGTTTAGCAGTTCTGTTTTGAGGTTAAATAGTAAATGATTGTATAATATGTCTCTAAAATTGGAAATCAAAGAATAAGAATATTGAAGTTAATATTCGTTGATTAATTTTTCAAGTAGGTACCTTAATTGAATAATGGATTGACTTATTCGCTTTTCTGAATTCAGTAGTAGGAATATTTTGTTTGTTTTCACTTACACTTCACTTCATAAGAGAATGAATACATTCTGAAATTCTAGATTTTTTTTATCCTCTGATAAAGCTAACGTTGTTAGCGAAACGATAGTTAGGTCTTTAAAAGATGTGTTGTGGTGATTGAGTTTCTCCAAGTGTACTTACAAGTGCTTATCAAAGGTTCCAAACTTCACTTAGTATTGCTAATCAGGGTTTAGTTCATCATAATGGATTCTTATATAAAATGAGCCTCACAGAAAATAACACAAGTTAGATAAAGTAACCATTTCAGCAAACATTTTTGTGTGTTAATATCAGTAAATTTCTATTCAGAAAATTTACTACTAGAGTTTGTTTTAACAAACATTTCGTTATTGGAAAAACCGGTTCAATTATGTTGACTAGAACGAAATCATTCAGGCGGTTAACAATGAAAAGTACCTGCCAGGTTTATAATTTGGCAGATACATTCCTTTTCTAAACATTTAATTAAATTAATTTTTAAATAAATTAAGTAAATTAAATTTTCTTCTGGAAAGCTTTTGTAACTTTCATTAAATTTGTAATAAAAGTTTCTTTTAAAGAGACTTACAGTACCCAGATTCACCAAATTTTAATTTTCTGGCATTATAGTTTTGCACATTCAAAGTTTTTGTCTCAAAAGGCGCTAGAACACAAGATTTGAATATTTTTTATGATAATAGAAATAGAGAAATTCTTCAAATGAGCATGTATTAGGACCTCTAAACCCGATCTTCGACGTGTGTTTAAATTAAAAATATTACTTTTAGTAATATGCCATACTAATAGGGTACAATTCTATGAAAATTTATTATTATAACAAACTTTCTGCGTCCCGAATTTTTTTTTCATAATATAGTCTATATGTGCGTTTACTTTTGTATTATATTTGAGACATGCCATACGTACATTGTGTACATTTATTGTGTAGTTATTTTGTATAAAGTTGGACAAATATATTATTATTATTATTATATATTATATAGATAATGGTAATGTATTAAAAAGTTATTATCTTTCGTTATGTTTATTAAATTTTCGTTAAAAGAAGACTATTAAATTAGTTTACTATTACTCAAAAGCTTGTCTTCAACTTGTAAATCAATAAAACGTTCTTTCACCTTACCGTTTCTGTATGCAACCAATGTTGTTATCGTTCCTACCTCACCTTTTACCAAGATTTGTTAGATACGCAGGTCAGTTTTACCAAGTGCTACTTTTTCGCTTTTTTTTGCAAGTATTTTTCCAGGCCACGTTCCAGCGCTCTTCATTGGCCACATAGGACTGCAAAAATAGATGTAAGCTAAACTGTCCATAACCTGAACCATCAGAAATATTCGCGTACCTTGGGAGTATTACTACGAATGATGGTAAATGTACCAAAGAACTGCGAAAGCGATGGAAATGCAAGCAAGCGATGTACTCTTCTTACCAATAAACATTTTAAGTTGTTGAGAAAGAGGTTCAAGTAGTACGTATGGACTGTGGTAATGGATAGCCCGGAAAACTGCACTCTGACTAAGAGGACGTGAAGAGAATATACGCTTTTAAAATATGGACATGGAAAAAAAATGAGAAAGAGAAGGTATGCCAATAGAAAGACAAACAAAATATGTTGAAAGCAACAGAAGAGGAAATATGATTTTCTGTGAGTGAAGGACGTAGCCAGCGCGTAAGCTAACTGGAACAAGTGGCCCTTCTGATTTATAGATGTTCTAGACTGTTCTTCAACGTCTCTGTAACCGGTTTCGCTGCTTGGCAGCATCCTCAGGCAAATAGAAACTTCAATTCCTTAACTTACAGAAACGAAACCAAACAGTGAAGCCTGAGAAGTAGTTTCCAAGTCTGTATGTATTATGGGCCAGTTTTACCAAGTAAGGACAACAACAATCAATGAATATTTGATGAAGGCCAGAAGTTACACGAAATTAAAAAGTCTGGACGCAGCAAGTGCGTTATGGTAGCGAATTTTTTTAAAAGTATTTTTAATAGCAAATGTCTTTGATGAAAGCAGGCATCAAACTTGGTTACCTATATAGTAGAAACAATGTACCATATTTCATCGAAATAACTTTATTGTTTCAAAATATAATAACATTTTTCAAAACTCTGGATGCAGCAAGTGTGTTATGGAAGTGAATTTCCATAAAAATGTTTTTAATAGCAAATGCTAGCAGGCATCAATCTGATTACCGGTATAGCCTATGTAGTAGAAACAATGTACTATATTTTATCAAATTACTCATGGTTTGAAGATATACTAGAATTTTCCAAAAATAAACTTACATGTTGGTTTCCTAACCAACAAAGCTTACGTTAGTGGCAAATTGTGTTATTGAAATTTGAAGAATTTAATGAAAATTTGGTAAATTTGCAGATTACCTCCCGAAAGCTTTTAAAAAACTTGTTTTCAGAAACATTACTAGGACCCCACCTGGATGCACAAACCACAAGAAAAAAATGTTGTTCACACCCCCCCAAGGAAGTTACGGGACTGGGAATGAATAGGGGTGCTGGGCGGGGTAGGTAGTAAAAAGAAAATATGAGCAGAAAATGCGAAGAAAACTGCTTGAAAGCTGTCTGTTTGAAGCCATATGCCCATTAAACCCTGCCTACCCCGCACAGCACTCCTATTTGCCGCAGGACACGCAACTTCTTTGAAGGGTATTAACAAGAAGTTTTTCTTGTGGTTTATGCAACGAGGGTGGTTGTATGCACACGAGGGGAGGGGGTGAGGAAATGCCTACGACGAATCAGACCCCCCCTCGATTCGACTTGTGGCAGGGGTTGGAGGGTGGCTGCTTCGTCGTGGGGATTTTCCTTTCCCCTCGCGTGCATACAACCACCCTCGCTGCATAAACCACAAGAAAAATGTCTTGTTCCTACCCGCCAAGGAAGTTACGGCACCTGGGGTGATAGTGGTGCTGTGCGGGGTAGGCAGGGTTTAAGGGGGATATGGGTGCTGTGCGGGGTAGGCAGGGTTTAAGGGGGATATGGCTTCAAGATGTGAAAAAGACAGCTTTTAAGCCCGTTTTATTCGAATTTTTGTGCTCATATTTCCTTTTTACTACCTGCCCCGCCCGGCACAAGTGAACAAGAAATTGTTCTTGGGGTTTGTGGATCCAGGGGGGGCCCTAGGCAGGTTTCTGAAAACAGGTTTTTGAAAAGCGTTCGGGAGCTAAACTGCAAATTTACCGAAAATTCGCTACCAAAACGCACATACTGCTTCCAGATTTTTTTCTTACAAACGCATCATATTTCGATAAAAAATGCAAAAATGCATTAACGAATTTGTTCTACGAAAATTAGCTAAAAAAACTATACACCCCTACTCACTCCTGGTCGCGTAACTTCCTTGGAGGGTGTGAACAAGAAATTTTTCTTGAGGTTTGTGGATTCAGGGGGGGGGGTCTAGGCAGGTTTCTGAAAACAGTTTTTTGATAAGCGTTTGGGAGCTAAACTGCAAATTTACCGAAAATTTGCTACCAAAACGCACTTACTGCGTCCAGATTTTTTTCTTACAAACGCTCGGGAGCTTAACTGAAAATTTACCGAAAATTCGCTACCAAAACGCACTTACTGCGTCCAGATTTTGTTCTTACAAACGCATTATATTTCGATAATAAATGCAAAAATGCATAAACGAATTTGTTCTACGACAATTAGCTTAAAACAATTATAGACCGTTAAACCATAAACTTCACTAACCCTACAGCGAAAGCATTAACTTAACTAAACCGACAGCCAAAACATCAGAGAAAGGGCTTATTTGAAATGAATTTTCTGTAAATATTTTAGTAAAATGAAGGGCAATGACGGTTGAATCTGAAACTTAGGGTTTGCAGAACACTCTTCTTGCAACATTTTCTTTTCAAAATCCGTATTTGTTTCACGTTCTTTGCTTAAACATTGCCAATTTTGACGTTTAAAAACGCGAGTTTGACGTTTTGAGGAAAACTCCAAAATTTGTTTCTTAAACTGCCCATAACTTCTTTGTCTTTAAAGCTAGAGACTTAAATGTTGGTACAGGGTTCAGTCTTTATAATACAAACACGCGTATTAAACTTGATTGCCCTTACTTTGTTATTTCCGGAGATATGAATTTTTTTAGAAGGAAATTACAAAATGTTCCGGGAAAACCTGGTCAGATTTTCCTGGCCAACGAACTTATCCAAGCCATTTGCAAAATGATGGTACTCACCAAATTTAATCAAGATTGGTACATTATTTTTTGAGTTATCGATCGGATATATATATATATATATATATATATATATATATATATATATATATATATATATATATATATATATATATATATATATATATATATATATATATTATATATATATATATATATATATATATATATATATATATATATATATATAAACACAGATCTCCTCATTAGCGAATTTTTTTTTAAATTCGCTAAACGAGCTGTTGGAGAGCTGTTGCGACAATAGGGTGTCATCGCCTTAACACTGTAATAATGATGATTTAAAATTAAGTACTTTTCCGCAAGCAGTTCAGTATTTGCGAAGTAAGAAATCGTAAAACCATTCTCATAATCACGTTATTTACTCTCCATATCCCACCTGTAAGTAAGTAAAACTTTGGTTGGCGTTCTGAAAGCCATTAAAACTTGTCATTCCCATTTCAGTAACTTTGAGGACTATTTGTCAACATGAGATGCTGACAGAACTGCTTAAGTGGATTTCTGTAGCTGCACTTCGCACCTATGAAATAGTTTCATATCTAACTTTCTTGTGCCCCACGGATTGCGCAAAGTAGCACTCGTTAAGCCTTTTTCGATGACGTTACGTGCTTTCACTATTACTGAACTGGTAAAAGGATATTGGCTATATCACGAAAGTTTTCCTGCAAATATGTTGCCGACGTAATCCTTTAGTATGTTTATTTTGACTCCCTAAATATGAAAACTTTTATGCCCAGTTTCACAAAACTCGACTGGTAAGTTAATCAAGGCTTAATACAACCAATGACAGCTTCAAAGTATTTGGTTGTCATGGCAAAAACGCTAATTATAATCTGTGATTGGTCGTCTGAAGCATTGATTATCTAACCGTCCGTTCAATATTTAAGCGAGATTTGTGAAACTGGGCGTTAAAGTTTTAAATTTTAAAGTAGTAGGCGATGGATAACATGTTACCATAGCATATGAGCCTACAAATGGGAAAAATCTTTTAATTTTAGAGATAACGCAAAAATAAAAGTTTCTTTCACAAAAGACTTTATACAGTGTGGAACGGCCAAATGGCATAAATTTGGTATCTCAATTATTGTGCATATTTATAAAAAGAAGCCTGTACGCAGTAAGTGCGTTATTGGAGTGAATTTTCATAAAAATGTTGTTAATAGCAAATATGTCTCTCTAATAGAAGCATGCATCAATCTGTTACCGTCATAACCTATATAGTAGAAACAATGTACTATATTTTATTAAAATAACTTATTGTTCCAAATGTAGAAAAATTTTCCGAAAATAAACGTAAAATGTTTCCGAGAAAACTGGTTTCCTAGCCAACAAAACCTTAGGTTAATAACAAATAAAGTTATTGGAATTTGAAACATTTAATGAGTATTCGCTACAAAAATGCACTTACTGTATCTTGATTTTTTCTTACAAACATGCATTCTATATCGTAAAAAAAATGCAAAAATGCAATAATATAAGGGTGTTCGAACTTTTTTTTTGTAGGTATCACCAACGACTTATGGACTACCCTGTGATTGTCGAAGTGATTTTATAACATGCAGCTCAAAACACCCTGTAATTAACGTGTACAACTTTTTCTCGTATCTTGTATAATAACAATTATATTGAGCCTTACCGTAGAAATGCGTCACCCTGTATATATGTAAACAGATAAAAACTGAAACTATATCGGGATGTGTATTCTAGGGGGGCTAGTTTGCGCTCATTTGAAGAAATCTTTTAGTGAATTTTCGTAGAAAAAATTCACTAATTAGGAGATCCCGACTTTTGAATTTTGAAAAATTTTTGCAAATGAGCGCGAACTAGGACCCCTATAACCCATATCCGGGGCCAGTTTCGATTTTTATATGTTTATATATATATATATATATATATATATATATATATATATATATATATATATATATATATATATATATATATATATATATATATATATATATGTATGTATCACACCGATAACTCACAAAATATTGGGCCGATTTTGATCAAATTTGGCATGTACCTTCCTTTTGTAAATGGCTTGGATAAGTTCGTTATTCAGGAAAATCGGCCGAGGTTTTCCGGAAAAATTTTGAGTTTTCATTCAAAAAAAAAGTTATCGCAAAAATTAAAAACTCTGGATGCAGCAAGTGCGTTATGGTAGTGAATTTTCATAAAAATATTTTTTAATAGCAAATATGTGTGTTTTTTTAAGAAAGCAGGCATCAAATTTGATTACCAGTATAACCTATATAGTAAAAACAATGTACCATGTTTCATTAAAATAACTTTATTTTTTGAAATGTACAAAAATTTCCGAAAGTAAATTTAAAGTGTTCCCGAAAAAACTCGTTTCTTGGTCAACCTTATAGGTTAACAGCAAATTGAGCTATTCAAATATGAAGCACTTGATCAAAATTCGCTACAATAACGCACTTACTGCGTCCAGAATTTATTTTCTTACAAATATGCAATATATTTCGATGAAAAATGCAAAAATGCAATAACATAAGACGTGTTTGATTAAAAAAAAAAGAAAATTTGTATTACCAACGTCTTATGGGCCACCCTGTGATTGTAGAAATATTTTTTTAAGATGTAGCTCAAGACACCCTATAATTAATATATACAATTTTTTTCATATGTTGTATAATAACAGATATATTGAGCTTTATTGATTTTTTACGAAAATTCTACAAAAATTATATACCATTAAACGATAAACTCTATAGCTAAGGCTACTGCCAAGCATCAGAGAAAGGGTCTATTTGAAATGAATTTTCTGGAAATATGTTTTAAAATGAAGGACAATGACGGTTGAAACTAAGACTTCATGGTTTGTAAAACATTCTTCGTAAGACATTTTATTTCCATAGCCCATATTGGATTCAAGTTCTTTGCCCAAATGTTGCCAATTTTGACATTTTAAATCGCAACTTTGATGTTTTGAGGAAAACCCCAATTTATTTTTCTTTAAATGCCTATAACTTTCTTGTCTTTTGACCTACAGAGCTAAATTTTGGTAGGTTACTTACTTATAAGGATGTAAATACGTGTACCAAATTTAGTTGCCCTTACTTTGTTAATTCCGGGAATATAAAAATTTTCGAAAAAAACACAAAATTTTCCGGGAAAACCTGGGCCTATTTTCCTGGCTAACGAACTTATCCAAGCCATTTGCAAAAGAAAGGTATTCACCAAATCTAATTAAAATCGGACCATTATTTTTCGAGTTATCGGTGTGATACATATATATATATATATACAGTGTGGAACAGCCAAATGGAATAAATTCGATAACGGATAAATGAGGGCGTGTTGGGAAAAACGCTTGGACACGTCGATTTGTATTTTTAACTGCGCATCTTTTTCAAGAAAAAAAAATTATATAGGGTGCGTCATGTGACAGTGGCCAATACCAACTTTCTTATTTTAAATACAAGCCCCTGTATATTATTAATTTTTTGGATTCTTCAGAAAATTCTAGACATAATTCATGTACAATGTTCTATACCTATCTTCAACTGTTTCGGAAATATTAAGTATTTTCAGATTTATTACAAAAATTAACATTAAAAATAGAAAATTATTTTATTTCACAAATTCGCTACATTGCATTCAATACTTATTTCCCATTCAGCTCTTGATAATGAGAAAGTAAACAAAAACCATTCCTGCGTTTCTTTTTACTGATATGAAATGAAACAAAAACAAAAACAGTTTTCTTTCTGTTCGTATAAAACTCGTAGCCTTAGCAACTTGTTGTCTGCCTGCATGACAGTAGTGATTAGTGTCAGTGCTATTGTCGTTTGAATTTCGTTAACTGTACGTAATAATATCAGAAAAATGGTTCATTTAACAGAAATGCACAAAATAACCATTCTACAAATGATTGGTTATGGAGATAACACACGGACACAGATGGAAGTGTCTCGCTTATTTCACGAAAAATTTCCAAATTTGCCGCCTGTATCCCAAGGAACAATTAGCAAAATAGAAAAGCAGTTTCGCGAGCTTGGTCATGTGAGACAGATAAAAAAAGTAGCTGCCAATGCAGTAAGTGATGATACGAAATTGGATATTACGCTTGAGTTTCAAGAAAACCCACATACTTCTGGTCGACAAGCAGCCCAACTATTCAACGTTAGCCACACAGCAATTTTTCGAACATTAAAGGAAAGTAAAATGCATCCCTATAAAATGATACCAACTCAGGAGCTCATGGAGGACGATTTCGATAGGAGAACGTATTTTTGTGAACAAATGATGGCAATGTTAGATAACAATGTGATCCAATTAGAAGATGTTTTGTTTTCTGATGAGAGCACATTTACACTTCACGGTCATGTTAATCGTCAAAATTGCCGCTATTGGTCTAATGAGAATCCTCATTGGATGAGAGAGGAACATACGCAATATCCTGAAAAAGTTAATGTTTGGGCAGGAATTGTTGGAAATCATATCGTAGGTCCCTTTTTCATTGATGGCAACTTGAATGGGGATAAATATTTAGAACTGCTCCAAAATAATGTCGTGCCAACTTTGACAAACTAATATCCAGATCCAGCAAACCCACAAGTTCCTGCCAATAAAATATGGTTTCAGCAAGATGGAGCACCGCCCCATTACCAAATCAATGTCCGGCAGTACCTGAACCAAATTTTTCCAAATCGGTGGATAGGGAGGCGCGGATCGATAGAATGGCCAGCACGATCTCCTGATCTGTCGCTATTAGACTACTTTTTGTGGGGATATGTCAAAAGTATTGTATACAAAACTAAGCCCCTCAACTTAGATGACTTAAAAAGACGAATCACGCTTGCGATTAGATCAGTCACGCCTGAGATGTTGAGTAATGTTAGAAGACATTTCTATACCAGATTAGCATGTTGCCAAGATGTTCGTGGCGAGCATTTTGAACATTTACTACATTGACATTAATTTTTTTTTGTTTTTTAAATTATTAAGAAATAATCAGTATTTCTTATTAGAATTTGTGAAATAAAATAATTTTCTATTTTTAATGTTAATTTTTGTAATAAATCTGAAAATACTTAATATTTCCGAAACAGTTGAAGATAGGTATAGGACATTGTACATGAATTATGTCTAGAATTTTCTGAAGAATCCAAAAAATTAATAATATACAGGGGCTTGTATTTAAAATAAGAAAGTTGGTATTGGCCACTGTCACATGACGCACCCTATATAATTTTTTTTTTCTTGAAAAAGATGCGCAGTTAAAAATACAAATCGACGTGTCCAAGGGTTTTTCCCAACACGTCCTCATTTATCCGTTATCGAATTTATTCCATTTGGCTGTTCCACACTGTATATATATATATATATATATATATATATATATATATATATATATATATATATATATATAAACATATAAAAAATTAAACTGACCCCGGATATGTGTTCTGGGGGGCTTAATTAGCGGTAATTTGAAGAAATTTTTGCAAAATTGAAAAGTAGGGATCTCCTCATTAGTGAATTTTTTTAAAGAAAATTCACTAAAAAGACATAATAGCCAAATTTGGTAGGTAGGTTTACGATATAAAAAGTAAACTATACACTAAAATCTATATTTCTATGCTACAAGAAAAGAAAAGGTATAATAAAATATTTTTGCCAGATTATTTCTATGAAAATTCACTACCATAACGCACTTGCTGCGTCCAGTCTTTTTAAAATTCAAAAGTCGCAAAATAAGATAAAAATTATAGACCGTTAAACCATAGACTTAACTAAAACTATCGCCAAAGCAACAGATAAAGGGTCTATCTGAAATGAGATTTCTGGAAACGATTTAGGAAAATGAAGGACAATGACGGCCGATGCTGAAACTTAAGGGTTTGCAGAACACTCTTCTTGCGACATTTTCTTTACATAATCCGTATTTGTTTCAGGTTCTTTTCCTAAATGTTGTACTCGCTTCGGTGGTACATATACTAAAATTGGAACGATGCAGAGAAGATTAGCCTGGCCCCTGCGCAAGGATGATACGCACAATCGTGAAGCGTTCCACATTTTTAATGTGTAGGTATATATTGGTATATATAAAATAGCAAAAGTCTATGGCTGATAGAATTACTGTTCCAAGGTCATAAATACCTCCACCACCACCACCACGCTTAAATGTTGCCAATTTTGACGTTTCAAATCGCGCCTTTGACGTTTTGAGAAAAACCCCAATTTCTTTCTTTAAATGCCCATAATTTTTTTGTTTTTGAACTTTTTTTCTCACGTAGGGCTCATCTGCGTCTTTGCCGCCTCGATAGCACCGCAGCCTTTGCCTTTATGTGCATGCCCTTTGTTTTTTCTACTCCACCCATTCCAAAATCACTGTGCCTTGAACTAGTTTGCACAGCAATTGGTAGGATGAAGTTTTATATTGCTCTGTCTCCGGTCTAGGCTGTCCGTAGATCAGTTATCTTTTGCGGTCCAGAGGTTTACACTCGCACAAGATGTGCTGGACTGATTGCTCCCCCTCGCCGCAGAGTCTGCATGCCAGGTCCCCCTCGATCCGTCCCATTTTATGCAGGTGTTTCTTGATGGCCATGTGTCCCGCCAAGAGTCCTGTTATGTTCCCGAGCTGTCCTCTGCAAAGATTGAGCAGCTCTCTTTGAACTGGATTTCTCAATTACTGACTTTCAATGTCTCAGCTTTGGACAGTCTACCCAGTACACCTTATGATTGTTTCTGACCCAGGATTTAATGGATCTCCTGGCAGTGCTCTTCGTCACGCCCATGACCGGTTCTGGTCCCATAAATGGTTCTGCTGACCTTCTCTTTGCGAGCTTCTTCATTGCCTTTGACCCCCGAGTAACACGGAACCCAGATGAGGGTGACTTCTTTAAACTTACAGACCTAAATCGTAGTACATGGTCCACTCTTTATAATACAAATACACTTACCGAATTTGGTTGCCCTTACCATGTTATTTCCGGAGATATAATAATTTTTTTCCGAAAGAAAACACAAAATTTTCCCGGAAAACGTGGCTAACGTACGTAACTTGTGCCAAAATGTGACCTGCTAAATCCGAAGGGTGGAGTGATCGGTCAGAAAAATGCCAATACAAGAGTCTCGAGTGCCACTACTTCCTAAAAGTAGGGATAGAGACGGTTTAGGGAGAAATTGGAAGCCGTATAGAAATAACGGCGGAATTGCGGAGACGGACTACCCTGTGGATGCAGGATCCCTGGGTAGGATTCAGTGGAGAAGGTTGCTGTCCAGGGGTCGGAATTACGTTGGGTTCAGGGGAAACTTATACTAGTGAGTGAAAAATGAATGTACAAAACTACAGATTTATTAAAGTAAGAAATATGTTTAGGATTCTAAAAAAAAAAGAATAATTACAAAATCAATCATTTTAAGGGTTCTCGCCAGGGTTGCAAGATGTAAAACAACTGCTCGGAGGAGCTACCAGGGGAACATAGCGAATGCACCCTCTTAGTGTCCAGATCACCAGACATAGAACATCTTGTTATGCCCGCTCTTTTGTCACGAGGACTTCCAAGTTATCAAATTCCTTCTCCTCCGAACCTCCAAACCTTCAAGTCCAGAATTACCAAGTTGCCTCTTTCCTCCTTGTTGATACCCACGGTACGATAGTATTTAGGCTGTGAGCCCTCGTGGTGTGTTGTTGAAATTAAAAAATAAATTAAAAAAGACGTCACGTACAATTTCAGACATAGACCACACAGGAACGAACAGAGTCAGTAGCGTGCTGATGATGAACCAGGAAGGTTCCAAACTTCAGTTTATCTAAACAAATAAAAAAACACAAAAAGTACAGCAAACAAATAAAATGTATATTTAAAAGTGATTACAGTGTAGTGCAACATTCAAAAAAATATGAAAGCCACACAAGGTAATAACGCACAAAATAATTAACACCAATAACAAATAAACGACTAAGACGTGTACGGTTAGTCACTACAAAACAGGGAAAATTCTAGAATCATGAACACAACAGAACAAAATATATATATATATATATATATATATATATATATATATATATATATATATATATATATATATATATATATATATATATATATATATATATATACCGAGTGACAACTTTCAAAGCGGAACATAGGCGAATAACATGGGAAATCACATATTTGCAGTTTGCTACTCACCTCTTTTATCTAGAACGGTAGTGGTGTCTATCAAAAGAGAATTAATTTTCTAAACCTGCTGATACCAAATACCTACTAATTAAATGCTCTTTTTATCATGAGATGATAATTTAAATATTTTCAAAATGAGCAGCCATGACACGCTAAATTCGAATAATTTTGTTACTGTCAAATCAAACATTTTTGATTACCAATACATATTTTCCTGAAAAGCTTTAAAATGAATAATAATAATAATAGCTATAGTAATGAGGAAAGAGTGTTTATTGTAAAAACATATTACCGTGCAGGCAGTCTGCGAAGAGTTCGAGATTTGTTCTCAGTTAAGTACGATGATCGACCCATTCCATCCGTGAGCACAATCTAACGTATTTTGAGAAAATGTAAAGAAACCGCAAGTGTAGCAGTAGAAAATTGGGGTGGTAAGCTTACAGCTGAATTTGTATTATTTTAATATCAGTGTATTTTTATAATGAAACAGGCGTTAGAAGACAAGTTAATGCAGAACTAGAGGAAAGGGTTCTAGCGTTATTCAATGTCAATCCAACTACAAGTACTATAGTTGCAGCAGAAGAATGTGGTGTTTCTCGGGAGCGTGTGCGAAAAATCCTTAAAAAACACAATTACCACCCGTACAAGCCGCAGTGCCATCAAGAGTTGTTGACAATAGATGAAGAGAGCAGGCGTATATTTTGTGAAGATGTTATGGAACGCGCCAATCGGGGTCGCCATTTTCTTTCATCGATTTGCTTTACTGACGAGTGCACGTTTACGCTAAATAATGAACCTAACGTACAGAATACAAGATACTGGGCGTAACAAAACCCAAGGTTACAACTTTTGACGAGATCCAAATACCTTCAAAAAATTAATATTTGGGCAGGCATTTTTAATAATCATATCATTGGATCGTTTGAATTAATTGGCAATTTAAATTCAGAAAATTATTTGGAACTCTTGGTAAATAAGGTATGTCATGCATTAGACGAAGTTGCGAATGAAAATCGGGAAGTCTGATTTCCGCAGGATGGATGTTCAGCTCATTTTGGTGTAGACGTAAGAACCGGTTTAGATAATTTTTTCCTAATCATTAGATTGGTCGCGGTGGTAATATTAAGTGACCGGCCAGATCTCCCGAATTGGCACCTTGTGACTTCTTTTGCACCTTAAAAACAAAATTTATTAAACTCGTCCCCCAAATATTAATTGTTTGAGGGTGGCTATCTTTGCTGAATGTGCACGCGTTAATAACCAACAACTCGCACAAGTTCTAAAGGCATGTTATAATAGGTTGGGATTTTGTTTATATCAAAATGAGGGACTATTTGAATATTTGTTGTAATTGTTTCAGTTAAATTATTGTTACTTATTTTTTGTTAATAGTTAATTTTTATTATTGTTCCGGAACTGCAGGCACTACTGTTATAATTGCTTTTTCTTCAAAGTGTCTTATGTTAAAACAAAATCATGGTAAACGAGGATTTTCGTAATTTTTTAATAATGTGCAATCAGCATTATGCGATTATCAGATCATCGTACTTAACTAAGGACAAATCTCAAACTTTTCGCAAACTGCCAGCACTGTAATATTTTTTTATAATAAACACTTGTTCCTCATTACTATAGCTATTATTATTATTATTCATTGTCAAGCTTTTCAGGAAAATATTGATAAACAGACATGTTTGATTTGACAGTAACAAAATTATTCGAATTTGGCATGTCATGGCTGCTCACACTTTTAATTTTGCGAATATTTGATTTCCCATCTTATTCGCCTATGTTTCGCTTTGAAAGTTCTCACTCGGTATATATATATATATATATATATATATATATATATATATATATATATATATATATATATAAACTTAAACTGACCCCAGATATGGGTTCTTGTGGTCCTAGTTCGCACTCATTTGAAGAAAGTTTTTGAGAATATATATATATATATATATATATATATATATATATATATATATATATATATATATATATATATATATATATATATATATATATATATATATAGGATACTTCAGTAACAACTTAAATTATCAGAAATTTCATTTTAAATTATTAACAAGCATGAAATTGTACATTTTCGTAATCGACTCTGTATCTTTATGTTTTAAAATATAAGTAAGGTGTGAATGTTATTGCTACCCATCACATGCAAACAAATAAACTGTATCAAGTAAAACAATTATATCTGTAAAATTATGTCCTGTGCATTATAGGAATTTTCCAGAAAAGGCACTGTAAATTATTGTAATCTGATTATATCGGATTTCTTTTATTAATGTATTTACACAAAACATTCATATTTTGTTTTAAAATATAAAACTGCTAATTGGCTGGTTCATTCTGCTCTGCTAAACAAATATTACGCCGTAACTCAATTTTGAGAATCAAGAAATAATTCGTAATTTAATAAGCGCAGGTTAATACTCTAAAGCCGTTCTCTCAATGATAGAATCGTATTTGTTTTTAATTAAATTTAGAATAAAACTGTCATTCATTTTACGAATTATCTTCCTAAATTGGGAAAGTGTACATGTAATATTTTTTTAATTTAGAATATTGCTGTCTCTGAAAGATGTTCGTAATATATATTTGTAAATTGTAGATTGTTTAATGGCTGGTACAGGCCTTTGCCCCCTCAGTGCGATCCCCGTGGGTATTTGTTCATGACTTCAATTTTCTAAAGGTTGCCCAGAAAGTTTAGACTTCTTATGTAGTCTACTATGTTTTTTGGGTGCTATTTTACCTATTACCTGGGGTGTTGAGGTCACACCTCCAACGTGTTTAAGCCTTTTAGTAAATTTTCTTTTAAAAAAATCACTAATGGAGTGATCACGACTGAATTCTCAAAAACTTTCTTCAAATGAGTGCGAACTAGGACCACAAGAACCCATATCTGGGGTCAGTTTAAGTTTATATATATATATATATATATATATATATATATATATATATATATATATATATATATACATATATACATATATACATATATATATATATATATATATATATATATATATATATATATATATATATATATATATATATATATCCGACCGATAACTCAAAAAATAATAGACAGATCTTGATCAAATTAGGTGAGTACCTTCCTTTTGCAAGTGGCTTGGATAAGTTTGTTAGCCAGGAAAATCGGACTATGTTTTCCCGGAAAATTTTGTGTTTTCTTTCTACAAAAATTCATATCTCCGTAAATAACAAACCAAATTTAGTACGCGTGTTTGTATTATAAAGAGTAAACTCTGTACCAAAATTTAGGTCTCTACGTTTAAAGACAACAAAGTTATGGGCAGTTAAAGAAACAAATTTTGGAGTTTTCCTCAAAATGTCAAAATTGGCAATGTTTAGGCAAAGAATGTGAAACAAATACCGATTGTGAACAGAAAATGTTGCAAGAAGAGTGTTCTGCAAACCCTTAAGTTTCATATTCAATCGTCATTGCCCTTCATTTTACTAAAATATTTACAAAATATCCATTTCAAATAGACCCTTTCTTTGGTGCTTTGGCTGTCAGTGTAGTTAAGTTGGTGCCTTTTTGGATATTTATTCGTAGGTTTAGTGAAGTTTGTAGTTTAACGGTCTGTAATTTTTTTAGCTAATTTTCGTAGAACAAATTTGTTAATGCATTTTTGCATTTTTTATCGAAATATGATGCGTTTATAAGAGAAAAATCTGGATGCAGTAAGTGCGTTTTGGTAGCGAATTTTCGGTAAATTTGCAGTTTAGCTCCCGAACGCTTTTCAAAAAACTGTTTTCAGAAACCTGCCTAGCCCCACCCACCCCCCCGGGCCCACCAACCCCAAGGAACGTTTCTTGTTCACGCTCCCCAAGCAAGTTACGGGACCAGGAGTGAGTAGGGGTGTATAATTTTTTTTTACCTAATTTTCGTAGAACAAATTCGTTAATGCATTTTTGCATTTTTTATCGAAATATGATGCATTTGTAAGAAAAAAATCTGGACGCAGTAAGTGCGTTTTGGTAGCGAATTTTCGGTAAATTTGCAGTTTAGCTCCCGAACGTTTTTCTAAAAACTGTTTTCAGAAACCTGCCTAGCCCCTCCCCCTGAATCCACAAACCCCAAGAAACATTTATTGTTCACACCATCCAAGGAAGTTACGGGACCAGGAGTGAGTAGCTGTGCTGAACGGGGTAGGTAGTAAAAAGGAAATATGAGCAGAAAATTGTAATAAAGCGGGCTTGAAAGCTGTCTTTTTCACATCTTGAAGCCATATCCCCCTTAAACCCTGCCTACCCCGCACAGCCCCCATATTCACTCCCAGTCCCATAACTTCCTTGGGGGGTGTGAACAAGAAATTTTTCTTGTGGTTTGTGCATCCAGGTGGGGTCCTAGTAATGTTTCTGAAAACAATTTGTTGAAAAGCGTTCGGGAGCTAATCTGCAAATTTACCGAATTTTCATTAAATCCTTCAAATTTCAATAACTCAATTTGCTATTAACGTAAGCTTTGTTGGATAGAGAACCAACATTTAAGTTTATTTTCGGAAATTTTTTGTATATTTTCAAACCATAAGTAATTTTGATAAAATATAGTACATTGTTTCTACCACATAGGCTATACCGGTAATCAGATTGATGCCTGCCCGCATTTGCTATTAAAAACATTTTTATGGAAATTCACTTCCATAACACATTTGCTGCATCTAGACTTTTGAAAAATGTTTATATATTTTGAAACAATAAATTTATTTCGATGAAATATGGTACATTGTTTCTACTATATAGGCAACCAAGTTTGATGCCTGCTTTCATCAAAGAAAGACATTTGCTATAAAAAATATTTTAAAGAAAATTCGCTACCATAACGCACTCGCTGCGTCCAGAGATTTTTATTATTTAAGCGCATGCTATGAAATTTGGTAGCTTCAAATAAGTTGTCACGAGTTATTTGGTGCCCGTTTTAAACATTTTCTCGGTCACTAGATCATTAGGTTTTCATAGCCTTATCGGAGCCATATTTGATTTTCATATGGTTGAATAGAGAACAAAATTACAATTTCAATGATGCGACACACTGTGCTATCTAATTTTATTAACTACCGCAATTTTTTTAATGAGAATCGAGCTGTCATGAAATTAAATTGTCAAATGTATAAAATTTTCTTTTCAAAATTGAAACAATGGCATGCATGTTTCATCGCAAATTCACAGTACACCAGAATAATTATAAAAGCTGTTGCTTTAGAATACCTACCTAATAATGTTGTTATAAAAAATCAGCAAAGGAGTAGGATTAAAACAAAACACAAGTAGATAAAGATAAATTTTATAAACAAAAAATTAAAATAAATAAGTAAAGAATTTACGAAGTAAGATCAATAAAAAATAAACCAAGAACTGTACCTCAAGAGGACGTTTATGCTACAAGAATCGTTCAAAATGACTGCCGCCATGCTCAATGCAAAGTGATGTCCTACGATCCATATTGACTATCGCATTTATAACATTTTCTTGTGTAACTGGTTGGAAAACTTCTGTAATCTTGACTTGCAAGTGTTCCAGATTATTGTATTGTACATCATATACAGCTGTCCCAAACTGGATGGGAATGTATCGCTATCTCCGTTATTATTAGAGATAGGGAGTCGGTTAAATTAGCAATGTATTGTAGAATTTCGTGCACGTTCCAAATATGACTTGTATTTGGCCCTGCCTCTTTTCGTTTTCGAGTTATTTTGAAAAATCCAAAATTTGTTTATTTCTTTTTTCTTCAGTACCTAAGTAGGCTTTGATCTGAGATGTCTAAGACGTGCACATTATCAGGACATTTTTTACAGAATAATCTTTTTGTGCTATTCTTAACTTTGGATTGTCATTTGTTTTTGAGCTACAGGTATCAACGTTTGTTTTTATTACGGCAGCCATATTAGATTTTTTGCTCATGTGATAGCCTGTGAAAATAGTTTTTCAATGATGTACAACAGGCTTGAGAAATCTTGTAATTGCACTGACAATTTTAAGAAAACCCGTTTTGAGGATAGTAGGCTATGAAATCCAATACCAGAAAACAAATGACAAAAAAAAAAGTGTTCAAAAAGCAGTAGGCCATAGAGTCTAGCAATAGACTTATACATTTAACATAATTTCCCGTATTGATTCACGATAAAAAAAATAGGAACTTTGAGCACACCAATGAATCGGCCCATTATTACAAATGATATTTTACACTACAACATTACCAAGCACACTTGGCGAACACCCAAATCACCTCAACACATATTTCAGAGACCTTACGATCGTTTCGTTGATCAAGTCAACATCTTCAGAGGAAGAAAGAATTTTTCTTCCTCTGAAGATTAAATTTAATGGATATATTGCCTTAGGAGAGGCCTTACTACGTACCAAAATTCAACTGTCTAAGTTTATAGAAAATTGAGTTATTCAAATTTTGAATTTTCTTTCGAAAAAAATTTTTTCTCGGAAATTACAAAATTATTTAAATGAAGTTTGAAGGATATCTTGCCTTAGGAAAGGCCTTACTACATACCAAAATTAAACTGTCCAAGTTTATAGAAAATTGAGTTATTCAAAAATCACTACCATGACGCACTTGCTACGTCCCAATCTTTTTTATTTCAGATTGTCGAATGATTTTTTCAGGTCTATTAAAGAATAAATGTATCTATTTTTCTTATATCTCAATTCTCCTATTGTTTTAAGTGCTAATATTGCTTCTCTAGTGCCTCGCCCAGGTGCAACTCTCAATTTTACTTGTATTTCTATATTTTGTTATGATTTACCTACTTCTCGCCACATGACTGTAAACTAATTGTTAGCCGTGCTGGTTTAAATTTTGGGCATTTACTGTTTTCGGAAAGGTTATAATCTTCATCAACTCATTGGCCCGTTCTCCCGATGTATATAACATTTTTCAATCAGTTGAAAACGTTTTCCTTTGACTGTTGAATTTTTCGCTTTTAGTTATTCATCCTCACCAAGAGTTTTTCGTTGTGTAAGTTCTTTAAAAGCTTCCTTTCTTGAAATAGACGGACTCAAACGTTTATGACTATTTTATTTATGTTTTACCTGAAAATGACGTAAAGACAAAACCAATTTCAGATAAGCTGAAGAGTAGCTGTGGGACATCAAATCCCTGAACTGTCTTATGATATCGCGGTAAGGCTCTACTATTGTATTTCTATATAAATATTAATAATCAATCAGATGTTTCTTAGTAATCGAAACCCGACTGCAGACAGACATATTTATTTTCAAATTTTACCCTGTCGATCCATGAAGTAATTCACGATTTTAAAATGTATGTTTATGATGCGGCAGCTATTAAGAATAAAATTGGATTTTGTAATAATAGAGCAATTAGCTGCAACTTGCAGAAGTAATTTGTAAATGCAGATGCAATTTAATCACGGAAATGAATAACTTCTTTAATGGTCCCTAAAGTGGTTATGATGAAACATAACTGAAAGGCGAGCGATGTAGATCTTTCAGAGTACTTTCATTATCTTAAAAGGATGAAATTTTGTAAAATAACAAAGTAACTTCGAGTCTTCAACGCTGACTTGCTAATGATATGGTCTGCTTCTAACATTTAAATTATATTTTTCATATTTACATAAAATTAAAATACAGTGATAACTTTTATTAACAAAATATTTACAGTAGCCAGTTTCCGTCGATTCACTATGATTTGAATAAATGTAAAACAACCCACTAGGTTTTTCTTTCATTGGGTTTTGCTTTGATAATACTAGGTTTGTTGTTTCTCCAAAATATAACAAGAATATATATATATATATATATATATATATATATATATATATATATATATATATATATATATATATATATATATATATACACACTTTATTTATTTGCTGTACGTTTGTGATTTCTTATTGGTTTGCGCGGACTGCAGTTTCGAACCGTCCCGGTTCATCATCAGCACGCTACTGACTGTTATCGCTCCTGTGTGGTCTACGTCTGATATTGTACGTGGCGCATGCACCGTGACATTTCCTGTTCTCTGATTGGTTGTGCCTTCGCATTGTGTCGTGTGTACCGGTCTCCTGTCTTGATCACTGTGGTTTGATAACTTGTATATTTGTATGGCCTTTATTAAGTTTTGTTTAAATGTTTGTAATTGGATTTGTTCTGGCATTAATTGTTTCTTATTGTTTGTTTGTTGAATGTAGTATTGTTCCCAGATTTCCAAATTTTTGTGGTCTTTAACATGTTTCATTAGTTGTAATTAGGTGATGTCTGGTCTTTGGTGTTTTGTGTTGTGAATGTGTGTAGCTACGTTTGATTTGTAGCTAGGTATGTGGATTTTATCTAATGCTGTTATATGTTCCTTGAATCTTGTTTCTATTTTTTTTTGTCATTCCTATATATTTTTATTGCATGTGTTACATTCTATTTGATATATTCCGTTTAATTCATGTGGGTTGTGTTCTTGTTTTTTTTTATTATTTTGTAAATATTAAAATAATTTTGTAAATAAACCAAATTAACAAAAACATAAAATTTACAATAGAAAAAGAATCAAACAACACCATAAACTTCCTAGACTTAACACTAATCAGAAAAGAAAACCAGATTGAATACAAAATATACAGAAAACCCACACAAACAGACATCACTATACCTAAACACTCACTACACCCACACACACACAAAATGGCCGCATACACATACTTAATAAACAGAATGCAAAATGTACCACTCCATAACGACGAACGAGAAAAGGAGTACAACATCATAATACAAATAGCAGAAAGAAATGGATACAAGAAAACCATAGAAAAGCTAGTGAAAAAATAAAAAACAAACAAATTAACAAAACCGAAAACAAAACACCAGAAACAAACACAAAATACACAGCATTCACTTATAACCACGATATCAAAAAAATAACACAAACACTCAAACAATATGACTTAAAAAAACCAATAATAAAATAATAAACAAAATAAATAGAAAAACAAGAACACAACCCACATGAATTAAACGGAATATATCAAATAGAATGTAACACATGCAATAAAAAATATATAGGAATGACAAAAAAATTAATCGAAACAAGATTCAAGGAACATATAACAGCATTAGACAAAATCCACGTACCTAGCTACAAATCAAACGTAGCTACACACATTCACAACACAAAACACCAAAAACCAGACATCACCCAATTACAACTAATGAAACATGTTAAAGACCACAAAAAAATGGACATCTGGGAACAATACTACATTCAACAAACAAACAATAAGAAACAATTAATGCCAGAACAAATGCAAGTACAAACATTTAAACAAAACTTAATAAAGGCAATACAATTAGACAAATTATCAAACCACAGTGATCAAGACAGGAGACCGATACACACGACACAGTCCGAAGGCACAACCAATCAGATAACAGGAAACCGACCAATAGAAGCTCACGGCGCATGCGCCACGTAAAACCTCAGACGTAGACCACACAGACAGTAACAGTCAGTAGCGTGCTGATGATGAACCGGGACGGTTCGAAACTGCAGTTCGCGCAAACCAATAAGAAATCACAAACGTACAGCAAACAAATAAAGTGTATACTTAAAAGTGATTACAGTGTAGTGCAATATTCCAATATATATATATATATATATATATATATATATATATATATATATATATATATATATATATATATATATATATTTATATATATATATATATATTGCTAGATGTATTCTGGACACTATTAGAACCGTAGATCGGATTTGCTCTAATTAGAGCTCGTCAGTACGGCATACTAATTGCAGCGAGAAAACACCCATAATGTAATACGGCTATGTTAGCGAACCACACAGCACATAGTGAGTTATAAGACAAGAGTCGCCATCTCATTGCGGAACCAAGTAGTATGTTGTCACGGCAGCTAAATATGATACAAAATGTTATAAAAATAGAGACTGCGTACAACCAACTAACAATTTTATAAATTGTCAGCCCTGGCCCATTTTTCCCCTAATATAGGGATAATGTATGTAAGGCTAGATGTATTCTCACCACAATTAGAACCGTAGACCGGTTTCGCTCTATTTAGAGCTCCTCAGTACGGCATATTAATTGCAACGAGAAAACACCTAAAGTAATACGGCTATGGTAGCCAACCTTACAGCACATAGTGAGATGTAAGACAGGAGTCGCCATCTCGTTGCGGAACCAGTTAGTAATATATATATATATATATATATATATATATATATATATATATATATATATATATATATATATATATATATATATATATATATATATATATATATATATATATCACGACAGCTCCAAATAACACAAAATGTTATGAAAATAGAGACTGTGTACAACCAACTAACAATTGTGTGAATTGTTTAGTAGGCCGTCTAACAATTCTGCTAGATTTATTAACCTTTTCTACTATGTGACGATTGCCTTTTCATTTACCATCGTTACTATGCTGAAGACCTAAAGAGAACCCTCAAAGAGCCTAATTAATAACAGCCAATTTTGCTTCTAAAAAGCAATTTAAGTTTTAGTTTCAAAAATTATTCATTGAAAATTCACTAATAATTTTTATATCGTATCATCCGTACTGCGTTCCTTCAATATACGTTAAGATTTAAATATCAGAGACGGAATATTTCGCTTAAGGAAAAAGAATGTCATTATTATCTTGGAGATTTTCCGGTAAAATAAAGGCTGACATCACACTGATGCAATAGAAGACCGTTGGACCGAGTTCATTGTCGTATTAAGGAGAGTTCAGAAGACCGACGTACCTAGCTCGAGGTCGCGGGGACTTCAATCCAAAAGTAGATCTTTCGCTCTATCTCCTTCCAACATATGACGCTAGAAAGAGGTCACGGACGACCGTTAAGAAAAGCGAGCGGAACCAGCGAGCGAGGCACAGAGAGACTCGGTCGTGGGCCACCGCAGAGTTAACATCGCGAAAAGGGTTAAAGCATTCTATAACCCAAAAGGGGTACAAAAGATAAGTCTTTTACCGTTAATATCGCTTAATATAGTTATCAGTGGGTGCTATAAGTGTTTTGATATCGATTTTTTGTGGAAATTAATAATCCGTTTTAAAGAAAATGTGAGGTAAACAGTGGACCCTTGTTCTTTAAAGGTACAGTAAAATTCCTAATGCAATCTCAAGTGCATACCTAAAGTTTTTCGATCTCTAAAGAAAATTATTTTGCAACGTCTGTAAATTCTGCATACCTCCAGATAGATTTTTGGTCATAAAAGCCTCAGTTAAATCTCCTGCCTGCGATATCAGTTCAACAGCTATAGGTCCAAACTAAGGGTTTACTGATCCCGTTTTACAATAAAACTGTATGTGAGAGTTTGTCTGCTCATCACACATACAAATGCCTTTCACCACCTCCTGACTTTTCCCTGGGGAGATATTAAGAGCCTGTGTTGAGCTCTGATAATCGACATCCACCTGTGTGACATCTCTAAGCAAGCAACAGGTAAACTGTGGTGTTCAAAGTTCTCCACATGCAACTCGGGTCTGGTGAATCGTTTTGACATTTATCCGTTTGTGATTTTTCAAACTTTCATACGTCAGAATTTTTTTAACCACTTTGTAATATAAACTTTGATCCACGAAAATTAAATAGAACTTTTATCAGTGAGATTGTGTTTAAAAATAATTGTATCTTGTACTTTTTCTTAATATTTTGACAGTAATGTGGAGTCAGAAATATCATTGTGTAATTTAAATTGAATTTATGTTTTGTTGATAAACCACGTAACCTTCAAATGTTTTGAATTTTTCATTTATATTTAGTAAGTAAAAATTTGAGATAGCATTGTCTGAGCTTTTCTTAGACAATCCTTTTCCTTTTTCTTAAAGAACAAAAGTAATCATCTCTGCTGAAAATTGGTGTACCCCTTTATTTTTGCCATAAATAAATTGAAGGGGCTACCAGTCGCTTACAAAATAAATTTTCGGCAAAATATGGTATTGTGAAATTATATAATTCCGGACATTATAGCCAGTGCTTCACGTTCAATATTAGAATAAATCGAGTTGTTTGTAAGTACAAGGTTGGCTTCTTTGTAGAGCACATTGTGCAATAAATCTTAAGAAATAAATAAATAATAAATGGTATTTTCGTACATAAAATATTTTTATAAAAATTCGCTACCATAACGCATTTGCTGCGTGCAGACTCTTATGAATTTATTTCATTGATAAATCAATTTTAATCTGTTTTTACTATCTGGGTGTAGGTGTAGGTACTTTATTTTTTAGGCAAACATACAAAACATTACTTCAAGCATTTTGTATTGTTTGATTTATTTAATGATTAGTATAATCCAAAGCCAAAGTTTTTTTTTATGAAAAAAACACAAGTACCCCTGGCAGTAAACAAGAGAATCTTTTACAACATGAAAATTGACCTTTGAAGCAACTGACATGTTGAGCTATATTAAGCGAATGCTTGTATTTGTTTAGCTTAGAAACAGGAGAACACCAGTAACTTTATGATTAAAAAAGTTTGGAAATAAATTTAAATGAAAAATACTTGCTTTAGGTTCGTAAGGTATGAAACATAGCTTTGTTCTGTAACAATCAGATCTCTTTGTGGAGAACAGTAACAAACAAGTTAAATATGAGGCACAAAGGAATTGCTTTGCTTTGCTAACAAATTATCTTTTCTGCACCTGAAGGCACTGTTTATTGAAAGGCTGTCTAAAGTATCATGGAGGTAAATTTTCTGTAAACATCTGGTCTGTAATAAAGTTGATAGTGTGACGGTTTTCTAGTAAATTAACTAATCCTTCTCCGGCATCACGTCACAATTTGAAAGAGAGATAAAGAAAAGAAGAAAATAGCAATAATTTATTTTAATTTTAATAATACTTTATAAAATTAGGGATAAGATTAAAAAAGCCTCCACTAAGTGAGCTCTGACGATATCGTTTGCTGCTGCGTTCTCACTCTTGGCTTGAGTGGTAACGGTGTCAGGTGACAAGTAACAAACACCAAAGCAACACAAATGTTTGTTTGATTGTTTGATGGTTAGGTTTTAAGTTGTAAGATGTTAAAATAGTAATAAATAAAACAAGAGAGGCAGACAAGATTATTATGTATTACAATAAAAATTCATGCGCTTGAAAATTAATAAGGGGTGAAATTCACACAAAATAATTGAAGTCTGTTAAGTATTCGACAAAGTATCTTACTTTCAGTGGCCACTATCAAGGTTCTCCGTGAATATGCAGATGATAAATAATCAAAGTAAACAGTAAAAGGTCTGGACGCAGTAAGTGCGTTATGGTAGTGAATTTTCATAGAAATGCTTGTAATAGCATGTATGTATTTTTTTAAAAAGCAGGGATCCAATTTGGTTACCAGTATAATCTATGTAGTGGAAACAATGGTAGGTACCATATTTCATGAAAATAACTATTGCTTGAAAAAGTACAGAAATTTTCCGGAAATAAACTTTAAATGTTCCTGAAAAAACTGGCCCCATAGCTTCCTGGTCAATGAACCACTTCAAGCTATTTATCCACCTACTAGGATTTAATTATTTACAAAAAGCTTTTCGACAAAGCTCACAAAAAAAATTCGTGAAAATTTGCAAACAATTTTTTCACTAAAATCCGAAAACATTTTTTTTACAATAACTTATTAAAAATTTATTATTAATCACCACCGCAATTTTACACACAATGATTTCCACGGAAACACAAAAATTGTTTACGGGAACTCAATCTTTTTCAGGAATAATATAAACGAAAACCTCTCTGAATGTGTCATTTTTATGGGACTGTTATATGTTGATAAAAACGCCGTATCATAATTTTTGATATGTGCCAAAAATGTGAAAGTACTGAAATAATTCGAAAACAATAAACACTATATTTTTTTACAAACATGCATTATAATTCGATGGAAAATGCAAAAATGCAATAATATAAGAGGTGTTCGATTAAAAAAAAACCACCAACGACTTATGGGCAATCCTGCAATTGTAAAAATAATTTTATAAGATGCAGCTCAAGACACCCTAAAATTGACGTATAAAATTACTTACACATCGTCACAACGTGTGGAAGTATCGCAACAGCGACAAAAATTTCAATTTTTTTTTTCAGTTTTACGTCGTAAAAACGGTCAAAATATATAGAGAAAATGATTGGGAAACGAAATTTTTTGTCTGTATGTCTGTCTGTTTGTAGCCACGATAACTTTAGAACGAATTGAGATATCATCTTTAAATTCGGTATGCAGTTAGCACCCGACAAACGATCGGTTCAGATTGTTTTCGGGTAAAATCGCTCCAGAGGATAGGAAATGAACGGGGGATGATTTGGTGAAAGTTGATATTTTTTCGTTAAAACTCGAATAATATAACGTTTTAGGGTTTGTTTATTATACAACTTTCAATTTCATAAAACATCTGGTATTCTGTGCTGAAATTAAATTAGTCGTTGAATTGTGGGGGTGGAATATGGGTGACAGAAATTTCGAATTTTCTTTTTGCTAAAAACCAGGGCAAAAAGTCTTAAAACACAGACAATTTGATTCTGGAACGAATTTTTTTTGGTCTGTCGGTCGGTCGGTCTGTCAACCTGTATGTCTGTCTGTTAATAAGCGCAATAACTTTCGAACGAATTGAGATATCATCTTCAGATTTGGTACAAAGTTAGCAACCGTCGAGCGAACGGTTCAGATTGTTTCTGGGTAAAATCGCTCCAGGGTAATATTATAGTGAAATAAAGAATAATGACGGTTAAAGCTGAAATCCTAGGGTTTGTAAAACAGACTTCTTGCGACATTATATATATATATATATATATATATATATATATATATATATATATATATATATATATATACCTTAGATTATTCTAGGAAGTAGAACGTAAATATAACACGTACCTCATTCGGCTAACGTTTCGGCTACATACGTATAGCCTTCTTCAGTGCTATGTAATGACACAATATACAAGGAATATACTATATACTATAGAGACAACAGTACACTACAAGACAATTAAAAACAGTAATATATACTATTTTAGAAGTCATAAATTAACAAAAACACTACAACCAAAAAGAAAAAACATGGATAATTTCATCTTACGTCCGAGGTTTGATGACTACTTTGATAACGAATGGCATGTATCCCTAATAATAAACTCTTCATATCAAAACATTCACGGCATCCCCATCACCACTGGAAAATTTTCTGTGACGAAACAAAAACAACATGCTTCACTTCTCGCCGTCACTCTATCTTTGAATAGATAGGTGTATAAGACTTGTAGATATATATATATATATATATATATATATATATATATATATATATATATATATATATATATATATATATATATATATATATATATATATCGACAACCAACACTTATTAACATGAAGTTAGGTATTTAAATGTTTAATAATGGGACTAAACTGTGCAGTGCGCAGCAATTATATTGTATACAACTTAATGTGTTTTTGTTTAATTTTCAGTCTTTTCTAGTTTATATTCACTTATTTATTTTTCTATCTCTTTCCTGTTCTTTAACCCAGTCAATCAACGCTCCCTTCTCCGTGGCGGTGGGGGTGGTGTGGGGTGTCAAAGCAACCCATGCTAAATTGTGGGGAGAATATCACTTTGAATATTACACAACTGCATACCTGACTTTAATCCTTGGTTAGTATGAATGGCCTCCAGTTCATATATATATATATATATATATATATATATATATATATATATATATATATATATATATATTTGTTTATTAGATATATAATTATTCATTATGTTTTATACAAGAAGTCAGACTTGTGCTGTACATTAGCATGGTTTATAGATAATAATCACAAAGCTTCGAAAAAAAACGCCTCGAATTAAATGAAATAACCAGAATGGTTGTAACCAAGGTTGTAAGGTAAATGGAGACTTGGATATATGACCAGTTGCAAGAATAACACTACTAAGTGGTTTCTAAACAATATAATGAAACACACACACACACACACACACACAGAGATAATTATATATATATATATATATATATATATATATATATATATATATATATATATATATATATATATATATATATATATATATATATATATATATATATATATATATAAGTGATGTTAAAAATGGGAAATACTTAGTTCTAAAACAATTGGTACATTTACTTGTTATTATTGTTTCTTTATCTAATTTAAGCCACAGCAGTTTTATATTCGCTGATCTACGGCGTTTGTAGATTGACATTGGAAAACACACTGGAGGAATGTGCTGTCATATGGATTTCTATGTTCATTTGAATTAAAGGTCGGTTTCAAATTAAGCTTGTTACAGCAAAACATCGTGGCATTGCACTTCATATCCACAGGTGTTTGAGTAGGGCACATACAACAGCAGAACTCAGGAAAATTTTCGCACTCTGCAACAAATAATAAATGCTTGATTGCAAACCGAGGTTATAAAATAAATAATGTATTAATGAATTGTTGTTCAAGTCTGAACAGCAAGTGCAAAAATAACTTCAAAGCCTTTGAGGAATTATAACAGAAACAAGCTTTCCCTATATATGAATACAGCGGTTTTAGTTAATGTAGAATAGGTTAATAGCTATGTGGTGATTTATGTAATCCTACTAAAGTGACACTGTACAATTATTTGCTTTAGGAATCTGTATAAATAGTGAAAACTTTGTTTGAAATCCAGCTACGCCTGTAGGTAATTCACAAGCCTTGCTTGACAAAGTTTTCCAATCGACCACTAGCTTCGTAATGAAATATTAACTACATTCAGCATAGCTTTTTTTTAAAGAAAAAGTTGGAAGCAAAGGAGAAGAAAATTGTGATAAAAACAAGCTAAATAAAAAATTAAAATTGTGAACATTTCAGAAGTAATGAAGTCTAACGTTGTGTGCATGAGTGTAGCTAGACGGTTGTTTACCACCTGAATTCAAAAATGTTCAGAACGCAGCAAGTGCATTATAGTAGTGAATTTTCATAAGAACTGTACACTATTAGTAAGATATATTATTAAAACTAATTCTTTAAATTTAAATGGACCTTGGAGATCGGTTTTAGGGTCACAGTTAGCGATTATTTGAAGAAGTTTATATTTTCTATGGAACTAGAGAATATAATTTGGTAGATATACGTAAGTACTGCAAGTTTCTTTAAAAACATATGTTGCATATTTCATTAGTCAAAAAAGTTTTCCAGAAAAAAAGAGATTTATTTGCAAAGCGAATGTACCTGCCAAATTATAAATATGGCAAGTATTTCTCCTTATTAATTGCTTGGATGGTTATGTTTTAGTCGACCCAATCGAACTAATTTTGGCAAACAAAACAACAAAAAAGGTTTTTAAAACCAATTTGTAGTTATCCGCGAACCTCATTATGTCATTTTTCTTTAAGTTAGTACCCACGCTGTGTTTACATAGGTGTTACTATGATTTAAGATGAAGGATTTTAGCTTAATAGGAAATTGAGTTACCGGATTTCAAATATTTTTACAAAAATTCTCTACCATATTGCCGCACCCAGACCCTTTTCAACTTTTATTTACTGTTGCTGTATCCACACTTTTTGATAATGATGTAATATTGTAGCTCTCTATGTAAGACTGACAAACAAGGCAACCTCAATTTCATTTTGGGAAACATAATTTAAGCAAATTAAATGGGGTAATAATTTAAACATACTTTGAAAATCTTGGTTCGCTACTTTGTCGCAGGGGTTCTCCTTCCCCTACAAATACTCTCAATACACAAACAAGAACAATGTAAACAAGAAAAATTTCTTGGGAACAACCCCCAAGAAAGTTACGTGACCTACGGTGAATATAGGAGTTCTGGGCGGTGTAAACAGAATTTTAAGGAGGTATAGCTGCAAAATGATATAAAGGCAGTTGACAGAGATCCAACTAAGCTGTTTTTTGTTCGGACTTTCCGCTCACATTTCCTTTTTATTTTCTTCCCCGCCCAACACCCCTATTCACTCCTGGTCCCGTTACTTTCTTGGGGGCTGTTTGCAAGAAATATTGTAGTTTGTGCATCCAGAAGTAGACCTAAACATGTTTTTGAATTTTTTTCTAAAAAATTCCCGTGTGCTAATCTGAAAATTTACCGATAATTTAATTTTTATTTACAAAAGGAATGTACCTGCTAAATTATAAACGTGGCAGGTATTTTTCCTTATTAGTCGCTTGGATTATCCGTTTTAGTCAACTAAATCAAACCAGTTTCTGCAAACAAAATAAGAAAAATTATTTTTTTAAATATATTTGTCATTGCATCTGAAGCTCATTGCGTTATTTTTTTGACTTTTGTACCCACGCTGCTTTTATATAGGTTTTAGTATGTATCAAAACTGAACGTTTCAGTATAATGGGAAATCTAATTATCACCATTTGAAATATTTTAAAGAAAATTCGCTACCCTAACGCACTTGCTGCACTTAAACTCTGTTTAGGACTTATTTACTATTGCTGCATCCATACTTTTTGAAAATGGAATCAATTACTATTATGTCATTTTGACGTCTGTTTTGTTTCAAAGTATCAGTGTGTATTTTTTGGTTTATTTTAGCAAATATTGTAAAAAATAAAAAAAGTTTAAGCGGATAATGGTTGTTAAAGGTGTGTGTTTTTCTGGAAGCGATAGTAATGGTAAGAATTGAAGATGGAGTGAGTAAATGGTAGAATTAAATGAAGGTTTTGATCATGTCAAAATTTAATTTGTCAACGTCCTGGAAATTTTGCTAATGTAACTGTTTGGACACAACCTATGAAAATTGCATCCTGGACATGCACAAGTTTAAAACTTCTTTGTTAAACGATGCACTGTAAAATTAATATCAATAAACTAATAATAATAATAATAATATAAACAATACAAAATTTTGAAATAAAAGTTTTAATATTTTACACTGAAGATCTGTTTACATGTATAATTTAAAATACTGTATGGTATTATGTAGTTCCATTTACCTCAAACTTTCCATACACTACATGAAGAGAAATAAAAACTAAAACTAAACAATAAGTACCTTATTCTAGTGTATTAGCAGACTAACGGCGTCGATTTCGAGGTTATCGTCTTCGTCTCTGTTTATGGCATCTGTAAATAAAGAAGAAGAAGAAGATAACCTCGAATTCGACTCCGCCCTTGCTGTCAGTTGGCAAAATAACAAATAACAAATAGCTAACTGGTGTTGTCAGATTAATCTAGGAGAGGGAGATGGCTTTTAAATACCGTGAAGAATGGAAAGGTTAATATTTATACATAATAAAACATAGTTCTAGATTGCCTTGAAACAAATTGAATCACTTTCATTAAATTTTTTACTTATTACTATATACTTATCTGATATCTGCAGATTCAGATGAGAGTTTGGGCAGATGGCAACCCCGCTGATTGTCTATTGTGACTTGACTTGGAGCTTTTGTTTGCAATAGCAGAGTAACCCTGATATATCTGTCTGACCTTATCTAACATTATAGGCACCCATTTAGAGGTAATTTCAGGTTATATCGTATATTATTTATTTTTTATGTAGGTATAACTCAAAAGTTACTACACCGATTAAGTTCAAATTTGGTAGGGAAGACCATGTATATGATGTCTACTTGTCGTGATTTAGAAGATATTGCGTTTTTTAACAGTTTTTCGCATTTGCAATAATATAAGGCGTGTTCGATTAGGAAAAAAAAATCATCACCAGCCACCTGTGATTGTAAAAATATTTTTATAAGATGTAGCTTCAGACATCGTATAATTAACATATACAAATTTGTCTGATATCTTGTATAATAATGGATATATTGAGCTTTCCCCCAGAAATGCTTCACCCTCTATATATGAAAACAGATAAAAACTGAAACTTACCCGGATATGGGTTCATGGGGCCTAGTTCGCGTTCATTTGAAAAAATCTTTTCAAAATTCAAAGTCACTAAAATTGTATCCAACTCTATGAGTAAAATTGTGATGGCCAAAAATAAATATGAATGTAAGAAGAAGAGCATGCCTACATTTGTATAAAAAAGGTCAGAAAAGAAAATACTTATTAGATGTCACTTTGAAAGTAGATCTGACATTTATTAAAATAATTTGTCAGTTGAACATGACATGTACTACTGCTGTGGATTATTATGCACTAGTGTATTACGCTTGATAAGAATCTTGTTTTTTAGTGAATTTTCTTAGAAAAAATTCACTAATGAGGAGATCTCGACTTTTGAAAAAATTTCTTCAAATGAGCGCGATCTAGGACCCCTAGAACCCATATCCGGGGTCAGTTTCAATTTTTATATGTTTATATATATATATATATATATATATATATATATATATATATATATATATATATATATATATATATATATATATGTATCACACCGATAACTCAAAAAATAATGGGCCGATTTTGATAAAATTTGGCACGTACTTTTCTTTTGTAAATAGCTTGGACAAGTTCGTTAGTCAGGAAAATCGGACGAGGTTTTCCGGGAAAATTTTGAGTTTTCATTCGAAAAAAATTCTTATCTCAAAAAGTAATTAGCCGATTTTAATAAAATTTGGCATGTACCTTTCTTTTGTAAATAGCTTTGACAAATTTGTTAGTCAGGAAAATCGGACGAGGTTTTCCGGGAAAATTTTGAGTTTTCATTCGAAAAAAAATTTTATCTTAAAGAATAATAAGCCGATTTTGATAAAATTTGGCACGTACCTTCCTTTTGTATATGGTTTTGACAAGTTCGTTAACCAAAAAAATCGGACGAGGTTTTCCGGGAAAATTTTGAGTTTTCATTTGAAAAAAAATTTTATCTTAAAAAATAAAAAATCTATGATAACCAAATTTGGTAGGTAGGTTTACGATATAAAAAGTAAACTATACACCAAAATTTAGATTTCTATGTTACAAGAAAAAAAGTTATAAAATATGTTGTGCCACATCATTTCTATGAAAATTCACTACCATAACGCACTTGCTGCCTCCAGGCTTTTTTTTGGAGTACGAAAGCGTATTTTATTGTTTGAACATTTTTCTATCCCTTAACCTGCAATGGTTTTCGTCTCAGTTAATGTTGTTTGAGGTTCTGTGCAAGGTAAATATGCTACAACGGAGCTACAAATGCAAACTGTAAAAAACTCACCTTACAGAACTCCATAGAAAGGAGAAACTACTTACCAACACCGTTTTTCCATAAAAAACTTACACTTTGCCCAATTGAAGAAAAAAAACGCTAAATAATAAGCGTAATCTGATTCCTTAAAATTAAATAAATAACTGAAACTGCTACCAAAGCATCACATCTATTTTAAATTAAATTTCTGCAAATAATTTAATAAAATAAAGAACAATGAAGATTGTAGCTGAAACTTAAGGCTTTTTATCTTCTTATGACATATTATGCTGTATAGCCGTTCATGTATGTTCTCTATCTAGAACATGTCAATTTTGACGTTTTGAATCGCGACTTTTTTGACGTTTTAAGAATAAAAATTTAAAAGCTTATAACTTTATTTTTATTTTAACGTAAAGATTCAATTCTTGGTGTATGGTTTTCTTTTTATGATATAAACCCTCGCATCCAATATGGTTGCCCTAACTTTGTTATTTCAGGAGATATAAAGATTTTCCGAAAGAAAACGCAAAATTTTCCGGGAAAAACTAGTCCGATTTTCCTGGCTAACGAACTTATCCAAGCCACTTGCGAAAGGAATGTACTTACAAAATTTATCAAAATCGGCGCATTACTTTTTAGTTATCGGTATGACACATAATTATATATTTATGTGTCATACATAATATACATATGTATATATATATATATATATATATATATATATATATATATATATATATATATATATATATATATATATATATATATATATATATATATATATATATATATATATATATATAGGGTAAACGATACAGTTATTGGCCATTTGTACGAATATTAAGGTTACAGCGCTCCTTCTTGTATATTAATCAACTAGGAAAACTGTAGTCGCACAGTATAATATAAGATATATTATTTTTGATGATAACATACTTTTTTTTGACTTAAACTGTTCAAAAAAGAATAAAAAATTCTAAATTGTTGACCAACTCATAAAAGTAGTGATTGGCCATAGGCATATAGTGATTGGCCTAACATCTCTTACAGTGATTGTCATACCCTTCGATGTCAGCTGTAAACAATTAATTTTCTATGGGAATAATAAACAAACATCATGCAACAATTTATTTTTCAATTAATGGAAATTTTTAAGCACGATTTACAATGAAATATAGTAGAGTTTGATTTATGTAAATTCATTTTCCTTATACAATTCAGATGAAAAGCTCTGGTGCAGGATTTACATTTTATACCAATATTTGATTCATTCATATTGTTGGTGCAAGTAAAACATAAGCCGTTAATTTTTCTCACATTATCTTCTAAGCTCAAACCACAAGTCTCTTGTGCATTCTCTAACCTAACATTGGATAAAATATGTATCCTTGAACTTGTACCATCTTGAGAACTGTATTCATTCTTGGTGTCACTGCTACCAAAAAGATGTTTGGTGGCTTGTTGTATTCTTAAAAGTTGGTATTGTTGGCTGCCCGATGTGTTCTCTTCATCATCAAACTCACGTCCTATGTTTTCCCTATTTCTTATATTTTCATTCACATCGTCATGTGGATTTGACGCTTCTGATCTACATTTGTTTTTACTCTTAAAATATTGCTTTTTAACATTTTTGTTTTCTAATTTCTTGAAGTTCTCTGCTGTTTTCCTCAATTTATTCTCAAGCCTTTTAACTTTCCTCTCTTCTTTCTCAGTTTCTTTCTCTTTTTTAGTTTGTTCCTTATCACTCATGATTTTCTTCCATTGAGTTGATGTTAAGACAAACGGAAGTCTTTCGCTTTGCCTCTTACCCTTTCTCGCAGGAGTTTGAGGCCACTGTAAGAATGTATCAAGACTTACATCTGCTGAAGTATTTTCAGTATCTACAGAGGCCATGGTTAAATGGTCTATCTTATATAAACAGGAGTCCGTTGTAGGGCATATTCCGGAAGCATTATGATCACTCACAAGTTTTCCAGATTGACATGGTTGTGTTAGTTGAAAAATGTCACCGTTATAATCTTCGAAAACAATTGGTATTTCTTTTATATTGATATTTCTCAAGGTAAGGGTTGAGTCATTGTTTTCCAAATAGGTATCGAGGTTTGCTGCGCTGGTTGATTTTAGCCTAGCACTAATATCAAGTCCGTCTGTGCTTTCTCTGGCTATTGGTGATGCATGAGTTTCCTGTGACAATTCATTAGGATTGATATGTGTGGGATTTATTTCTTCTACCGATACTTCAGAAATGTCTTCTTTTGGTTTGAATCTCTTCCACATACTGTACAGCATACCGAATTCTTCTGAATGGTTGTTGATGCAATGCTGTCCTTTTTGAAATTCATTAATATAATTTTCACCAACAATTTCTTTAAATGCTGGATACGACAGGACGTAATTTTTTTTCAAACCAGTTTGTTCGTATGTATTGACTTTAGCAGCTCCCAAACATTTTGTGACGTCTATCGCATTTGGATTCCATGGGTACAAGCCACAAGCTTTAAACCCATTTTGGATGATAGTTGACTTTGCAACGTTTTTGATAACATTTTCAAGAACTGTTGCAAAGTGCTCTTTGCTTAATGTTTCATTGGTATGGTCGCGTCTCCACTCAACTACTGCCTTCTTCCAACCATTTTTTATCGGTTTGAAGGCTGCCACATCAGCAGGCTGAAGAATTCGTGTGGCATTGGGATAAAGGCAAATCAGTATAATTTCCAGTTGACTACAAAGTTCACTTAGTTGATAGGTTAAGTGTGTGCTGTGCCCGTCTACAAAGAGAATGATGGGAAATTTCACATTATGTTTTTCTAAATAGGGGTGCAGTACGTTTGAAATATATTCATAAAATATCTCAGCACGCATCCACCCAGAATCACTCAAGCCAACTCCCCATTCATCAGGAACTGATTTAGCGATATTAGCAGGCAACCGTTTATAAGGGTAAATCACCATTGGTGGTGTAACTTTACCAGATGCAGTGAAAGTAAACATTATTGTAATTGCTGTTTTGGACGGCGCGTGTTCAACCTCATAAACATTTCTGCTTCCTCTTGGAGCAAGAACTTTTGTATTTTTCGGACACAAGTTAAAACATGTCTCATCTCCGTTGAGTATTCGTTCTGGGTCTTTTAATATGCCTTCCAGATCTTTTGACTTTAGATAATCATAAATGTTACCAAACCACTTTTTAAGGTCTGATACTGAAATGGTTGCACTTGCGGCAGTAACTGCCTCAGATATACGTATTGTTACCTCTGGATGACGACGAAGAAAGGCTTTGTACCAACCATCTCCTGGATGATTTCTTATAAATGGATTGGGACGTGGATTTTTCTCTAAGAATAACCTTACTGATTCTTGCAAGTCCTCTTTGCGACGAGGAAATCCTTTCTTGTGGTTCTCGAATACCCATTTAACCAGAAGTTCTTCTTCATTGGGTGTGAGAATAGGATTCGGACCTAAATTTGACTTGATAAATTTGGTACTTCTCTTGAATTGCAGGGTTGCTCTTGGAACCTTAAAATATCTTGCTGCTTCTCTGATTGAGGTTCCTTTCTTGATTAGTTCAAGAGCTTTTTCAATATCCTGATCACAATATTTTTTTGTATATTTGTCACCCACTCTGACTTTTGGCATCTTTTGTAAACCTACAAATATACAAGTAATATAGTGATTGGCCAGTAAAGATGTCAGAGATTGGCACCTGGCCAACGACTGTTTAAAGAAGGTTTAAAGTCTGTATTCCCTCGAAAAGCATTTGAGATTAATGAAACAATTTATTTAGTTGAAGTTTTATTGTAAAACTACCCGTTAATATATATTACAGTCATTGGCAGGAGCGGCCAATAACTGAATTTATTGTAAATGTCGTGTATAGTGATTGGCCTGCTTAAATTTCATAAGTAATTTTAGGTTAGAGACATATAAACAGTTTTTTCGAACACCCTAACTTCAAATTATAGTCCCTATACTGTTATAATCATTTGTTCCAAGCATACGAATAAAATAATCACTTACCTGATACACAGTGACGCTAAGCAAATGCACAAGCAACGTGCTGAATATGGAATAACTTCAAACAGGCACAAGGAAAAGACCGCCAACGACATTCACCGCTGCCAACATATCAAAGTACTGTGATCAAAGCAACAAACGGTGTTGTCACTTTGAACTGAAACAATCACATTTTGCTTAAAACGACGACAATGCTTGTTATTTTAAAAGAAAGTCGAATGGCCAATCACTGTAAGTATATTTTATAGTGGCCAATAACTGTATCGTTTACCCTATATATATATATATATATATATATATATATATATATATATATATATATATATATATATATATATATATATATATATATATATATATATATATATATATATAAAGTCTAAAACCGACCTAGGATTTGGGTTCCAGGGGCCCTAAATAGCGCTCAGTTGAAGAAATTTTTCAAAATTCAAAAGTCGGGATCTCTTCATTGGTGAATTTTTTTAAAGAAAATTCACTAAAAAAATATATTTTGTATAAAACGCATTACCCCATTCAATGTATCATTTTCATATCAGCACCCATTTAGCAACTTGCTTCATAAATTTGTTTAGCGGAGTTGAAAAGGCACAACAGGAGATCGTGAATGTGCCTTTGTTTCTCCGGTGATATTTTGTGCAGGTGTTGAAAGCTGAATAAAGAACAGCTCCCGGGAAGTCAACGTGCTTACATAAAGCCAAATGAAACATCTTTACAAGCGCGGAGGTAATGAGGTCTTATGGAAGCAAATAGCAGATATGGTACGTCTTTTACTTCTCGTTTCTCTGCAGGAGAAAATAAAATAACAGTTCTCGGTCTTCGGTAATATTGCTGATATAATGTAAGTCGAAATCGCAAGGGACAATACCAAAGAACGATGAGTGGTTAATATGTTATCAAACATCTAATATTTACTTTTAATTTTTCTTAATTATTTATGGTTTTATATGTGTAAAATAGAAATGACAATTTAGAATTGTTAATCATAATGCCTCACCTATTAATAAATACAACCTGGAGAACCCAATTCAGCACAATACAGTTTTTAGACCCGACGATCATTTCTCTAACAAAGTTAGCCTAATCAGAGGGATGAATAAACTAAACAAATGAAAACTAGACCTACTATTTATATATTAGTTGTGTACAGTGTGTCCCAAACTGGATAGGAATGTATTGCTATCTCCGTTATTATTAGAGATAATAGACGGTTAAATTAGCAATGTTTTGTAAAATTTCATGCACGTTCCAAATATGACTTGTATTTTGCCTTGCCTCTTTTCGTTTTCGAGCTATTTTTAAAAAAACCAAAATTTGTCGATTCTTTTTTTCTTCAATATCTAAGTAGGCGTTGATCTGACATGTCTTAAGACTTGCAGATTATCAGGACACTTTTTACATAGTAATCTTTTTGTGCTATTCTCAACTTTAAATTGTCATTTTTTTTGAGCTACAGGTATCGACGATTGCTTTTATTATGGCAGCCACATTGGATTTTTTGCACGTGTGATAGCCTGTGAAAAGAGCTTTTCAATCAACCTGCTTGACAAATCTTGTAATTGCACTAACAATTATGAAAAAAAAACAGTTTTGAGGATAGTAGGCTATGAAATCCAATACCAGAAAACAAATGACAAAAAAGTGTTCAAAAATCAGTAGGCCATGGAGTCTAACAATAGACTTCTACTTTTAACATAATTTGCCGTAATGATTCACGATAAAAAAATATTGTGATGTAATTTATTATACTTAATTAGGTAATAATGCTAGGTAATATTATGTGAAACAGTTTAATACCGAAACGCGGCAATAACAAATAGAAACTTTAACTCCACAAGACAACACACTTAGAAACGGAACTCAACAAACAATAAAATCGAAACTTAAAAGTACACTAAATAGAAAATTGTTCAATATGGCCACCGTTTGTTCAATGCACTTTATACACCTTTTTAAAACAGGCCTACAAACTCTGGTGAGGGTGTTTTTGTTAATATGATTTATAGCTTCCGTGATTCTGTTCCGTAATTCATTGATATTTTGTGGTGCATCGAATTTATACACATCATTCTTCAGAGTACCCAAAAAAATCCATGGGCGTTATATCAGGACATCAAGCACACCAATGAACCGGCCCATTGTTACAAATTAAACGATTATTGAAATTTTGTACATAAATTCTTTGACGATCCTAGCATTGTGAGCTGGACAACCGTCTTGTTGGTACCAAATCTCGTCTAAATTACCATGAACTCTTCTAATGGTTGGTAAGATATCATTTCTCAATAGATTAAATTATTTTCAAAAAAGAATGGACCAACAGTGAAGTTACCTGAATTTAAAAAAAATAACTGTCTAATCTACAAACAAAAATAACAGTTTTTTACCTAATAAGCCGCACTAAAAATTAATACCAAATCTGTCTTGCAATCGTCTTTCTTCCTTTAGATGGGGATTTTCATTTGCCCAATAATGCCTATTATGGCGATTATACACACCACAATTTATAAATCTGGATTCATCAGTCCATACTATTATCAAATGAAAATTTCATTTAAGCCTTGTACGATTGTAGGTTTGTATGGATAGTAATGACTTTGTTTTAATACACGGTGTACCGTACTTTTTGGAACGTCAATTTGTTCACCATATAACCTCACATATTGCGGTGGGTTTTGGTTTGAAACCTGTAAGACGGCATTATTTCTTTTTTCATTTCTAGGCATTGGTAGTTTCTTTGCGTGGAAGCTACCGTCGTTCAATAGATTGGTCACTATCCTGCGAAATATTTTGGTGTTTGCCTCAGCATTTAGGTTAGGTTAGAACGAATATAACATGCCAACATGTCAAAATATTCTTCATTACTGAACATATTGTTGAATAATATTTGAAATAAACAGGAAACAAACTATTTAGTACAAACTTTTAAGCAACGTGTTAGATACACTTCAAAATGTTCAGATAATTAAGAATGACAGTATGTTGAATTGTCGCGATAGTGTTATATCCAAAGCAACCTTTCTTCTGTTGTTTTTCATTTGACTTACGTTTAAAAATCAAACAATTTTTAAAGGCGTCGTCGTAAATCATTAATCTGCTTTTTATTGAGTTCTGTTAGTAAATTTAGTTATTTACTAGGTTTGCCTATTTAATTAAATTATAACAATTTTTTAGGATAATGTTGTAATGTAAAATATCATTTGTAGTAATGGGCCTATTCATTGGTGTGCTCAAAGTTCCTTTTTTTTATCGTGAATCATTACGGAAAATTATGTTAAAAGTAGAAGTTTATTGTTAGACTCCATGGCCTACTACGTTTTGATTACTCTGTAAAAAGTGTCCTGATAATGTGCAAGTCTTAGACATGTCAGATCAACGCCTACTTAGATATTATAAAAACAAAATTTGTCGATTTTTTTTTCCTTCAAAATAACTCGAAAGTGAAAAGAGGCAGCGCAAAATACAAGTCATATTTGTAACGAGCATGAAATTCTGCAAAACATTGCTAATTTAACCGTCTCCCTATCTCTAAAAATAACGGAGATAGCAATACATTCTCATTCAGTTTGGGACAAACTGTATAGGTAAGGTATATAGACAGACCCCCCACTGTTAAGTCTTAAATCCCTGTAATTAAAATTGCATACCTGCTTTTGTGTTACTGTGTGTCGTTATCAAATATTCCTTCTAAGGACACACTGGTTATTAAGATAACAGTTGGAACAATGGACTACACAGAACTCGGCCTTCTCTATTCATCGAAACATTTTTGTTGTAGACCAGTCACGGAAGTTTAATTTTTTTTAAAATTCAGCTACTATTTGAGGGCGCCCAATTTGCGGCATCTCGATTTTTTCAACAAATATTATAAACAAAAACTTATCTGAATGTGCCATTAGACTGCTATGAGTTAGTAAAAACGCTGTATAATGATTTTTTAAATTCCGCCGAAAATGTAAAAAGTTGCAGAACAATAAATAATTGATATAACACAAAACGATAAACACTACCATTTTTTTTCTCACAAACATGCCATATAATTCCATGGAAAATGCAAAAATGCAATAATATAATAGGTGTTTGATTAAAAAAAAAATTGTGATTTTTATCATAATTCCATAATTTGCTGCTAAAGACACCCTATAGTTAACGTATACAATTTTTTCTTGTATATTTTATAATAAAAAAAACATATAACGGATATATTGAGCTTTACCGTAGAAATCCGCCACCCTGTGTGTATGTTAAGAGATGAAAACTAAAACTAGCCATGGATATGGGTTCTATAGGACCGCGCTTATTTGAAGAAATCTTCTCAAAAATCGGAAGTTGCAGTCTCTAAAGAGAATTTTTTTTTAAGTAAAATTCGCTAAAAATTACAGACTATCAAACCATAAACTCTATAACTAAAACTACTGGCAAATCATTAGAGGAAGAGTCTATTTCAAATGATTTTGCTGGAAACATTTTACTAAAATTAAGGACAATGTCGGTTGAAGCTGAAAGTTAAGGCTTTGTAAAACACTCTTCTTGCGACATTTTCTCTAGACAAACGGTATTTGTTTTATATTCTTTACCTGAAAGTTAAAAATTATAAACTATCAAACCATAAACACTATAACTAAAACTACTGCCAAAGCATTAGACAAAGGGTCTATTTCAAATGAATTTGCTGAAAAATTTTTAGCTAAATGAAGGACAATGACGGCTGAAGCTGAAAGTTAAGGCTTTGTAAAACACTCTTTTTGCGACATTTCCTCTACATAACCAGTATTTGTTTTAGATTATTTACCTGAAAGTTGCCAATTTTGACTTTTTACATCGAGACTTTGACATTTTAAGAAGAAAAACTATAAAATGTTTACAGTAATTTTTCTGGTAATTCTTGTCCTTTTGCCCCAAATAACTTCATCTTTGTCTGTAATATACAATAGATATTTTTTTTGTTATCCACAAAATATTTTGGTTTTGTGCGTTTCTCTGGTCCCCAGTGGCACCCAATTTTTATTAAACGCCACTAACTTTTTTCTTTTACCTTAGACATGTAAATTTTGGTACATTGTTTACTTTTTAAGATCTAAACCCGCGTACAGAATTTTGTGGCGATAGCTTTGTTATTCTGGATATATAAAAAGTCTACGAAAGAAAACACATAATTTTTTCAAAAAAACTTGACCGATTTTCCTGGCTAACCAACTTAAGCCACTTGCAAAAGGAAGGTACCTGCCAAATTTGAATAACATAAATAATAGGCCCCTTATGTTTGGAGTTATCGGTTTGACACACATACATACACATACACACACACACACACACACACACACACACACATATATATATATATATATATATATATATATATATATATATATATATATATATATATATATATATATATATATATATAAACAATTAAAGTTCAAAGCTGACATCGGGTATAGGTTCTAGAGATTCTAATTCGCGCTCATTTGAAGAAAATTTTTCAACATTCAAAAGCCGCGATCTGCTCATTAGTGAATTTTTAAAGAAAATTCACGAAAAACACAAAATTTTGATGTATTCAAAGAGAAATGTCCTGATTTGCTACCCATGTCGCAGGGTGTTTGTCAGAAAGATTGAGTTTTTGATTACCGGACACGTAAGAAAAGCAAGTAACTTTATAAAAAGTAAAGCGAGTCGAAATATTTCATATGGAAAAATTTGATGCAAAATCATTTGCTTTGAAGTTACCAGGATTGATTTTTTTATAAACAGCTAAAGCATCACTGAGCAGTGGTGGTCGGTGATAAGGGGCACAGGAGTACGTGCCCATCCCACATTTCAATAAAAAAATATATTTCGTTTGTTTTAATTAACTATAAATGACTGTTACAATAATATCAATTAATTATATACGACAAACTATCCATATTCTACTTATTATTTATTTTATACCACAAATAATGATTTTGACTTTTGACTCAGCATCGCGTCACTCTACTCTGAATTATGGGGTAGACTTTGACTTGCATCCTGAAACCACCATCGCAGTACGCGCGCTTGGGCCGTTGCATAATCACTCCAAGACGTGGGCACATAGTTATCCATCCCTCGTTTGTCATCGGTCTTGCCACGATCGCAGACAAAAAACGGCGACGCATTGACTTTAAAATCGGCTGAAGGGGTCACACATGTTGTGTGACCATGTTAAGTTAACTTCTTGAGCCCGGCTGCGAAATTAATTGAGTAGCTTCAATATCCGGCTCGTCGGCAAGTACCCGGCTTTGTCAATAAGGCACGAAGTTGTTTGCCAGCTGTGTGATTTTAAGGGAGATTTACGAAAATGATCTTTATTCTTGCCCGGCTGTCAATAAGGCACGAAGTCGCTTGATTTACAAAAATGACCCAGTTGATGTTTTGTGTAATAAACTTCAAAAACGAACGGCTATTGACCCTTATATAAAAAATGTGTGGCTTCATTTGTTTGAAACAGAAATTGTAAAGTAAGGTCGCAATTATCGGAAACTAATTATATGCCAGTTGCTAGCTCTAAAAGACCGAGATATGTTGAGGGCATAGGTGATAATCGTAGAAGTGCTGTAATAGTAGTATGTGGCGTTATTATAACACAATTAAAAGATAGATTTTCTTTCATAGACCATTTGTCTCTTTCAAATTTGTCGTCAACACCCAGTTTTAATTATTACAAAGTAAACTTCCCAGAAAATGATTCTCAAATTAGTATTCAATGCTTTTTAGAGACGGGGAAACTTAGAAAAGATTTAATTACTTGATTAATTACTGTATACAACCGAGAAGATATAAGATCCAAGGAAGGTATTAGTGCTTTCTTAAATTTTCTAAAGGAAGATAACCTTAACGAAGCATTTACCGAAATGTATAATATAATTGTAGCAACGATTTCAATCACCACTTCAGAAAGGGAAATGTGTTTTAGTGAATTTTCTTTAAAAAAATTAACTAATGAGGAGATCCCGACTTTTGAATTTTGAAAAAATTTCTTCAAATGAGCGCTATTTAGGACCCCCGGAACCCAAATCCGAGGTCAGGTTCAGACTTTATATGTTTATATATATATATATATATATATATATATATATATATATATATATATATATATATATATATATATATATATATATATATATATATATATATATATATATGTGTGTGTGTCACACCTATAACTTAAAAACAATGGACCGATTTTGATAAAACTTGGTGAGTACCTTCCTTTCGCAAGTGGCTTGGATAAGTTCGTTTTCCCGGAAAATTTTGTGTTTTCTTTCAAAAAAAATTGAAAACAATTTATATCTCCAAAATTAACAAAGTAAGGGCAACCAAATTTCATACTCGAGTGTATATCATTATAGGCAAGTTACCTACCAAAACTTAGCTCCGTAGGTTAAAGGACAAAAAAGTGACAGGCATTCAAAGAAAAATAAATTTGGGTTTTCCTCAAAACGTTAAAATCGCGATTTTAGACGTCAAAATTGGTAAGTACCTTCCTTTCGCAAGTGGCTTGGATAATTTCGTTAGCCAGGAAAATTCTCTGAGGTTTTCCCGGAAAATTTTGTGTTTTCTTTCGAAAAAAATTTATATCTCCAAAATTAACGAAGTAAGGGCAACCAAATTTGGTAAGCTGGTTTATATAGTTACAGGTGTGCCACCTACCAAAATTAAGCTCTGTAGGTCAAAAGAGAAAAAAGTTATGGGCATTTAAAGAAAAATAAATTGGGGTTTTCCTCAAAACGTCAAAGTGACAATTTAAAACGTCAAAATTCGCAACATTCAGGCAAAGAACTTGAATCTAATACGGGCTATGGAAAGAAAATGTCTTAAGGAGAATGTTTTACAAACATCGAAGTCTTAGTTTCAACCGTCATTGTCCTTCATTTTACTAAAATATTTCCAGAAAATTCGTTTCAAATAGACCCTTTCTCTGATGCTTATCAGTAGCCCTAGCTATAGAGTTTATCGTTTAATAGTTTATAATTTTTGTCGAATTTTCGTAAAAAATCAATAAAGCTCAATATATCCGTTATTACATAAGATTTAAAAAAATATTGTATACATTAATTATACGGTGTTTTGAGCTACGTCTTAAAAAAATATTGCGACAATCACATGGTGGTCCATAAGTCGTTGGTGATACAATTTTTTTTTTGTCGAAAACGCCTTATGTTTTTGCATTTTCCATCGAAATATAATGAATGTTTGTAAGTTAAGAAATTATGGGGGCAGCAAGTGCGTTATGGTTGCAAATTTTGATTAAATGCTTCATATTTGAAAAGCTGAATTTGCTATTAACCTATAAGGTTGACCAAGAAACGGATTTTTTCGGTTACACTTTAAGTTTACTTTTGGAAAATTCTGTACGTTTTCAAACAATCAAGTTAATTTGATAAAACATGGCACATTGTTTCTACTATATATGTTATACTGGTAATCAAATTTGATGCCTGCTTTCTGAAAAAACATACACACATATTTGCTATTAAAAACATTTTAATGAAAATTCACTACCATAACGCACTTGCTGCGTCCCGAACTTTTTCTACTTTAAAACGCGTTAAAACATTTTTAAGAAATACCATGAGCCAAGATAGAGTTACAGCATTGGCCATGTTGTCCATCGAGAAAAAAATGGTGAAACAAATTCGGAACTTTAATGAAACAACAAGGACAAGCGAGCTGATTTCCTCTGCAAGTAACGGTAAGATACCTATATCAAATTTTTCACATGCTGCCACCCATTATTTTAATTTATTTATACCCTCGATATTCGTGATTAAATATTATTTCAAATAGCTACCAATTTCCAAAAAAATATTCTTGTAAAAGTCTATATTTTTGTATAAAAGAATTTTTAATTGACATTCTGAAGTGTCAGCAAAACGCGTGAACTTGGTAATGTTCAAAATTTTCGTCAGCGGCGCCACTGGTTACTAATAGGCAATCCTACTCACGAACCTTGTGCCCACCCATGTAAGACACCCACGAGTCGCCACTGCCACTGAGCTTGAATCAGAATATTAGCGAATTTTTTTTTAATTCGCTAATGAGGAGATCTGTGTTTATTTATATATATATATATATATATATATATATATATATATATATATATATATATATATATATATATATATATATATATATATATATATATATATATCCGACCGATAACTCAAAAAATAATAGACCGATCTTGATCAAATTTGGTGAGTACCTTCCTTTTGCAAGTGGCTTGGATAAGTTCGTTAGCCAGGAAAATCGCACCAGGTTTTCCCGGAAAATTTTGTATTTTCTTTCTAAAAAAATTCATATCTCCGTAAATAACAAGTAAGGACAACCAAAAGTTCGCGTGTTTGCATTATAAAGAGTGAACTCTGTACCAAAATTTAGGTCTATAGCTTTAAAGACAACGAAGTTATGGGCAGTTAAAGAAACAAATTTTGGAGTTTTCCTCAAAACGTCAAACTCGCAATGTTAAACGTCAAAATTGGCAATGTTTAGGCAAATAATGTGAAACAAATACCGATTGTCAAAAGAAAATGTTGCAAGAAGAGTGTTCTGCAAACCCTTAAGTTTCAGATTCACCCGCCATTGCCCTTCATTTTACTAAAATATTTACAAAATATCCATTTCAAATAGGCCCTTTCTTTGATGCTTTGGCGGTCAGTTTAGTTAAGTTGGTGCCTTTTTGGATATTTATTTGTAGGTTTAGTGAAGTTTATGGTTTACGGTCTATAATTTTTTTTAGCTAATTTTCGTAGAACAAATTTGTTAATGCATTTTTGCATTTTTTATCGAAATATGATGCGTTTATAAGAAAAAAATCTGGACGCCGTAAGTGCGTTTTGGTAGCGAATTTTCGGTAAATTTGCAGTTAAATTCCCGAACGCTTTTCAAACAACTGTTTTCAGAAACCTGCCTAGGGCCCCCCTGGATTCACAAAACCCAAGAAAAATTTCTTGTTCACACCTACCAGGGAAGTTACCGGACCAGGAGTGAATAGGGGTGCTGGGCGGGGTAGGTTGTAAAAAGGAAATATGAGCAGAAAATGTGAATAAAACGGGCTTGAAAGTTGTCTTTTTCACATCTCAATCCTGCCTACCCCGCACAGCACCCCTATTCCCCCAAAAAATTTCTTGTTTACACTCCCCAAGGAAGTTACAGGACCAGGAGTTAGTAGGGGTGTAAAATTTTTTTAGCTAATTTTCGTAGAACAAATTCGTTAATGAATTTTTGAATTTTTTATCGAAATATGATGCGTTTGTAAGAAAAAGATCTAGGCGCAGTAAGTGCGTTTTGGTAGCGAATTTTCGGTAAATTTGCAGTTTAGCTCCCGAACGCTTTTCAAAGCACTGTTTTTAGAAACCTGCCTAGGACGCCCCTGGATCAACAAATCCCCAAGAAAAATTTCTTGTTCACACTCCCCAAGGAAGTTACGGGACCAGGAGTAAGTACGGGTGTATAATTTTTTAGCTAATTTTTGTAGAACAAATTCGTTAATGCATTTTTGCATTTTTTATCGAAATATGATGCGTTTTTAAGAAAAAAAAAACTGGACGCAGTAAGTGCGTTTTGGTAGCAAATTTTCGGTAAATTTGCAGTTTAGCTCTCGAACGCTTTTCAAAAAACTGTTTTCAGAAACCTGCCTAGGGGCCTCCTGAATCCACAAACCCCAAGAAAAATTTCTTGTTCACACCCCCCAAGGAAGTTACGGGACCAGGAATGAGTTGGGGTGCATAATTATTATTTTTTAGCTAAATTTCCTAGAACAAATTCGTTAATGCATTTTGCATAATTTGTCGAAATATTATGCGTTTGTAAGAAAAAAATGTGGACGCAGTAAGTGCATTTTGGTAGCGAATTTTCGGTAAATTTGCAGTTTAGCTCTCGAACGCTTTTCAAAAAACTGTTTTCAGAAACCTGCCTAGAACACCCCCCCCCTGGATCCACAAACCCCAAGGAAAATTTCTTGTTCACACCCCCCAAGGAAGTTACGGGACCAGGAGTGAGTAGGGGTGTATAATTTTTTTAGCTAATTTTCGTAGAACAAATTCGTTATTGTATTTTTGCCTTTTTTATCGAAATATGATGCGTTTGTAAGAAAAAAATCTTGACGCAGTAAGTGCGTTTTGGTAGCGAATTTTCGGTAAATTTGCAGTTTAGCTCCCGAACGCTTTTCAAACAACTGTTTTCAGAAACCTGCCTAGCCCCTACCCATTCCAAGACCCCCTCCCGCAGAATCCACGAACCCAAGACAAATTTTTTGTTCACGACCCCCAAGGAGGTTACGGGACCAGGAGTGAGTAGGGATGCTGAGCGGAGTAGGTAGTAAAAAGGAAATATGAGCAGGAAATTCGAATAAAGCGGACTGGAAAGCTGTCTTTTTCATCTTGAAGCCATATCCCCTTAAAGCCTGCCTACCCCGCACAGCACCTCTATTCACTCCCAATCCCATAACTTCCTTGGGGGGTGTGAACAAGAAATTTTTCTTGTGGTTTGTGCATCCAGGTGGGGTCCTAGTAATGTTTCTGAAAACAATTTGTTTAAAAGCGTTCGGGAGCTAATCCGCAAATTTACCGAATTTTCATTAAATCCTTCAAATTTCAATAACTCAATTTGCTATTAACGTAAGCTTTGTTGGTTGGAAAACCAACATTTAAGTTTATTTTCGGAAAATTTTTGTATATTTTCTAACCATATGTAATTTTCATAAAATATAGTACATTGTTTCTACCAGATAGGCTATACCGGTAATCAGATTAAAAACATTTTTATGGAAATTCACTTCTATAACACATTTGCTGCATCTAGACTTTTGAAAAATGTTTATATATTTTCAAACAATAACTTTATTACGATGAAATATGGTACATTGTTTCTACTATATAGGCAACCAAGTTTGATGCCTGCTTTCATCAAAGAAAGACATTTGCTATTAAAAATATTTTAAAGAAAATTCGCTACCATAACGTACTTGCTGCGTCCAGAGATTTTTTAGGTGTTTATACTACCTCTGTACGTATGCGTTTTCACAACAAAATCCTCTAGCATCTACTTCTAAAATTAAATTATACTTTTAAATTTACCTAAACTCGCACCTTGTTTATAATTTCAGCCTCAAAATTTGCGCGTTGGTAACAAGATTCTGAAAACGCAGTAAGCACACTAGAATAATTTATGGAGAGAGTGTTACAGAACTTACAAAAGGAATGTAAAACCACTCGACTTGTAATTGTTACTTATGCACCTATTAAAATTCAATCCAGTTTGGTAAACTTTACAGGTAAATCACATTTATTTCCCTCAGTTTCTCATGCATATTTCATCCCGGGGTCGTTCCGTGTTCGTTATAAATGTTTAAAGGTTGATGTGCGTCGAAGGGCGGCATGAAACACTCTCAGGATCAGGATATTCTTAGGGTGTGTTATCTTTTCAAGTGCGCTCTTGAAACTTAACCAGATTCTGATCTCTAAGCTCGCGCCTCGTGTCAAAAATAACGTGAAGCCTGCCACTTTTCCCATCTCTCGTGATCTCGTCAGATAAATAAATCCATGACCCGTAGGCTACGCTGACATATCTGCTGTGATTTTATTTTGGTTATATTATGTTTTTTTTAAAGCTTAAATGGCAGAAGAACTATATATGAGAAAGCTCGTTTTCAAAACACAGCGAATACACTAAGTGAATATTGAAACCTTTGATGAGCACTGATGCGTATACTTCTGGAGAACCCAATGTAACAATCTAGATTATACAGGTGTCCCACGACGAACGCCCGCGATTGATTTCTCGGAAACTAGACTTTGGAAAGTTTTGAAAGTTTGGCAGCTTACTGAAGTCAATTTTTTGGCTCTGCTCCAGAGGGGCCTGGATACACTGATTCCCAACATAAGGGAGGTATTCCGGGCCAGCCTGGTGTGGGGTTACGTCTCAAAGGCCTGGCGCCGGGTTAGGGGGGTCTTCATTCCCAAGCCAGGAAGGGAGGACTACGCGCTGGCCAAGGCGTACAGGCTAATCAGCCTTACATCATTCCTGCTTAAGGCATTAGAAAATATAGTAGATAGGTTTATGTTGGGAGGGATCCTAAAGGATCACCGCTTCCATAAAGGTCAGCACGCGTACCAGCGGGGGAAGTCGACGGAAACGGCGCTCCATACTGTGACACGGAAGGTGGAAAGGGCCCTACACTACGGGGCGAGCGCATTAGCTGTGTTCTTCGATGTGGAGGGGGGCTTTAATAAGGCAAGGATGGATACCGTCTGTACCTCCCTACAGGAATGGGGAACGCCGAGGTCCATAATAAGCTGGGTGGCGAGCATGCTGGAGGACAGGAGAGTTTCGCTGTCCTTGAGGGGCCTGGGGCTGGACGTTGGGGTGACGGGCGACTGTCCTCGGGGCAGCTGCCTTTCGCCCCATCTATGGTGTCTGGTCATGGACGGCCTCTTGGAGCAACTCCCTGAGAATGGCTTCTACGCCCAGGCGTACGTTGATGATGGGCTGGTCTTAGTCACCGGCAAATTCCTCGGCGTCGTCTGTGAGTGCATGCAAGCTGCCTGTAGCATAATCGAAAGGGGGTGTGGTGAGCAGGGACTCTCCGTAAACCCGGCGAAGACGGAGATGATCCTATTTACCAAAAATAGGAAGGTAGAGGGGTTCAGGGCACCCGTGATGTTTGGAAAACCTTTAGCTTTAGTGCGGGAGGTGAAATATCTGGGGGTGATCCTTGACCCAAAACCAGCATGGGGGTCGCAAATAGATCGGAGGAAGGGAGTAGCGACCCTCTGGCAACTGCGTCGTGTGATAGGAAGGACATGGGGACTTAATCCTCGGATCCTTCATTGGATATACACAGCGATTGTCAGGCCGAGAATCCTCTATGGGGCGTTGGTCTGGTGGTGTGGTGTGAACCAAACTACCAGCAGGAAGCTGGCCAAACTCCAAAGGCTGGCAATCCTGGGTATCACAGGCGCTATGAGGACAACACCCTCAGCTGCGCTAGAGGCCCTGTTGATGCTGCTACCGCTTCCCATCTGTATCAGAAGGGAGGCTATGGCGTCGCATCTTAGAATGCGAGACTCAGGAAACTGGTGTGGAGAGGGTGCAGTAATAGGGCATACAAGAGTCGCCAAGGAGGTGGAAAAGGAAATTCCGATTTCCGCCATTAAGGTGCGGGATGCCGAGGACGATATCAGGTTGACTAGGCCATACACCCTCAAGATCCCCAGTAGGGATCAATGGAGGGAAAATGAGGTTGCATTCCAGCCCGCAAGCCTGGTCTGTTTCACCGACGGATCGCGGCTGGAGGACCAACAATCCCCCGGGGCAGGATTATACATCGAGGGCCTGTAGGTGCGCGAGAGCTATGCTCTTGACGCATACACCACAGCATTCGAAACAGAGGTGTATGCTATCCTGTCTGTGGCCAATAGACAGGATGTGAAGAGGAGTCCCGATAAATGTGTGTACATCTGCTCGAATAGCCAGGCGGTCCTTCGGGCAGTCTGCGCGGCCAGCAGCAGGTCAACACTGGTTCAGGAGTGCGCTGACGCCCTCAGAGGACTAGCCAGGACGATGGAGGTGCAACTGGTGTGGGTTCGGAGACACTGTGGCATAGCGAGGAATGAGGTGGCGAATAATCTCGCAAGACTCGGTTCCCGGCGGCCGTTCTGTGGCCTGGAGCCTGTGATAGGCATAAGTAGGAAGACAGTCTCTGTCGCCTTATACAGGTGAACCGAGGAAGCATTGGAGAGGCACTGGGGGTCGGTTGGTGGCTGCAGGCAGGCGAGGGACTTCGTGGAGGGGCCGGACAGAGATAAAGCTGTCTGGCTACTCGGAAGGAGTCGACCTACGCTTCGCGGCATCATTGGGGTGTTGACAGGCCACTGCGCCCTTAGAAGACACCTCACATTGATAGGCGTAGAGAGGGATCCCGTTTTTCAGGAATGCGCCGAGGATGAAGAAACGTCCTACCACTACCTGTGCGAATGCGAGGCTTTTGGGAGTTTTCGAGCAGAATTGTTCGGATCGAGGACTTTGCAGATAAATCAGGTAAGTTCCGTCAAATTAAAGACCGTCACGGCATTCATCTCGAGGTCGAGGCGGTTTGGCGACGGAACCAAGGAAGAGTAGAGCATGGTTGCTGGGTTGCTGGGGTTGGCAAAAAGGGCCCATTGTGGCCTACTTGCTTGGCGTTGGCCTCCCCACAACTGCTACGACTGCTACTACTACTGAAGTCGATAGGGGAAACTCGGCTAAAATATTCACTTCCGGTTATACAGGGTTAACTTGCTTATTTTAAATAGAATACCCTACATATTATTGCATTTTTAGATAACACGGGAAATTTTAGACACATTTCATGCATCCTGTCCTATATCTAAGTCCAGCCGTTTTTGACATATCCCAATTTTTATGTCAAAAATGACGTTTGCAGGCCTAAACATAACTATCAATTTCTCCTATATCAAAGCCTTTATCATTTGATTGGATTTGATTTCCTTGTAGAAAGGGAACTACTTTAGTGGCCTGTGATGTTATTTTGATAACAGATAAATACAGGCTGATCAAAAATTCACATTTAAAATTGATATGAAAAAATTGTCAAAAGTTTTTTTTCAAATAGAAACCCACTATTAGTGAATTTTCTTTAAAAAAATCGCTAATGAGGAGATCTCGATTTTTGAATTTAAAAAAAATTTCATCAAATGAACGTTATTTAGAACCCCTGGAACACACACACACACACACATACATATATACATATATATATATATATATATATATATATATATATATATATATATATATATATATATATATGTTTATATATTTATGTGTCACACCGATAACTTAAAAAAAATGGACCGATTTTGATAAAACTTGGTGAGCACCTTCCTTTCGCAAGTGGCTTGTATAAGTTGTTTATATCTCTGAAAATAACAAAGTTAGGGCAACCATATAGGGTACGAGGGTTTATGTCATAAAAAGAAAACAATGTACCAAAATTTGAATCTCTACGTTAAAATAAAAAAAAGTTATTAGCTTTTAAGTTTTTCTTCTTAAAACGTCAAAAAGTCGCAATTCAAAACGTCAAAATTGACATGTTTAATTAAAGAACTTGAAACTAACATTACGAGCGATGTAGCAGAAATTTTGTAAGAAGTGTGTTCTATAAAGCCTTAAGTTTCAGCTTCAGCCACCATTATCCTTCATTTTACTTAAATATTTGCAGAAAATGAATTTCAAATAGACCCTTTTTCTGATGCTTTAGCTGTGGTTTCAACTATAGGGTTATAATATATTAAGAAAAACTTTATACCTACCCCTTGTTAAGCACATTGCGGGCACGAAGCAGTGTGAGATTTGGCATAGTTAAAGTTCATATAAACAAGGAGAGCAGAAAGATAAAATGTATGTATAATATGTGATTAATAGATTAAACATTGCTTTGTTGTGCTGTGTACACACATTCCTCCCAACTGGTCTTCGTGACCTGACCTGACATCAGTTTGCCTAATCAAAAGCTAAAAGAAGTTAAAAGGGAAAAGTTCATTATGCTCACATAACCTTGATATACGGCAGGGTTGATTTTCCTTCTCCTTTTAGCTTTTAATTAGGCAAACTGATATCAGGGCAGGTCAGAAAAGTCAGCTAATAGGTTTTTTGTAATTTTTTTCCTTTTGCAAGTGGCTTGGATAAGTTCGTTAGCCAGGAATCGGCCCAAGTTTTCCCGGAAAATTTTGTGTTGTCTTTCTAAAAAATATATATCTCCGGAAATAACAAAGTGAGAGCAACCAAATTTGGTACACGTATCTGCATTATAAAGAGTGAACCATGTACCAAAATTTAGGCCTCTAACTTTAAAGGCAAAACATTTATGGTCAGTTAAAGAAAAAAAAAAGAGTTTTCCTCAAAACGTCAAAGTCGCAATTTAAAACGTCAAAATTGGCAATGTTTAGGCAAAGAACGTAAAACAAATACGGATTGTGAAAAGAAAATGTTGCAAGAAGAGTGTTCTGCAAACCCTTAAGTTTCAGCTTCAACCGTCATTGCCCTTCATTTTACTAAAATATTTACAGAAAATTAATTTCAAATAGACCCTTTCTCTGATGCTTTGGCTGTCGGTTTAGTGAAGTTTATGGTTTAACGGTCCATAATTTTTAGGTAATTTTCGTAGAACAAATTCGTTAATGCATTTTTGTATGTTTTATCGAAATATGATGCATGTTTGTAAGAAAAAAAAACCTGGACGCAGTAAGTGCGTTTTGGTAGCGAATTTTCATAAAATCCTTCAAATTTCATAAGTCAATTTGCTATTAACGTAAGGTTTGTTGGCTAGGAAACCAACATTTAAGTTTAGTTTCGGAAAATTTTTGTACATTTTCAAACAATAAGTTATTTTGATAAAATATGGTACAATGTTTCTACTATATAGGTTATACCGGTAATCAGATTGATGCCAGCTCGCATTTGCTATTAAAAACATTTTTACGAAAATTCATTTCCTTAACGCACTTGCTGCGTCCAGACTTTTTTTATAATTTTATCTTGTTCAGTATTAAAAAAGAGGGGAATTCTGTGTAAGGTTGTCTATGCCAAAAATTTGTAGTTTTTGAAATATTGGCAATTTAACATTTTTATGTTGTAAAATTGTTATACAGCTTTAAGTTTTGTCGTTTGTCAGCCATGACGCCGACGCGCGTTAAAAGAAAATTATCGAGCACTATAGAAACGTCACTAGTTGTTGTCATTTGACAATTATTAATTAAAATCATGCCGGGGGACTGAATTATACCCACGAAGATTATTTAGATTTGTTTATTATCTATGGGGAAAGTAACAAACTTCTATCAAGAACATGCCAGATATTTGCTGATAGATATCCAGATTAACAGAAACCGTCCCGAAGTGTGTTCGGCGAATAATAGAAAATTACAGAAGTTTTGGCACCGTTAAGGCAAAAATTTATACATAGAAGAAGACCAATTTATCCTTCTAAAAGAAAACCATACCTACACAGGGTAAGAACTTATTTTAATAAATGTTAAAAATTTCCACCCTCAACTTCCAAACATTTTTGTCATCTACGAGTAACTTCTTCATGGGTGGCCGCTTTAATTGAATTTGGAGAAAAGCTTTCAAACTCGCCCCTTACCCTTACCACACAGTCCTCCTTCGTTGTCAATGGTTTGGAATAAACCATGTTTTTTATGGTTTCCTACATAAAGTAATCTAACACAATCAAATCAGGAGAACGAGGAGGCCATAGGAAAGGACTATTGTTAGCGATCCACTTCTTTCGAGCATGTCATATCCCGAAATATCCCAGAACTGCAATTTCCACATTTCCATAATTTAGAATGGGTTTACTTTTATGCATTTTTGCGTTATGTGCCAAAACATTTGTAATTTTCTATTATTCGCCGAACACCCTTCCGCGACGGTTTCTGTTTATCTGGATATCTATCAGCAAATATCTGGCGTGTTCTTGATAAAACTTTGTTTCATTTTGTTTGTTTATCTGTAGTCTGTCATTTAAATAACTTGTGAACAGTTTAAGAGAGGTGCCCCTAAAACCCATATTTTTCAAAATACCCAGCAGCCTTTCATGGCCCACAGCATCAAACGCCTTAGCTAGGTCAAGGAAAACACAAAGTGGGGACTTATCACCATCAAGTGCGCCAGTTATATCTGTAGCCAATTCCAGGAACGCATCATCGGTTTACAAAGGCTTCTGGAAACCGCATTGTCGTTTTGAAAGTATTTCAACTATGTTGGTTGTATACAGTCTCTATTTTTTAACACTTTGTGTTATTTGGAGCTGGCCTGACAACATACTACTTGGTTCCGCCACTAGGTGACGGCACGTTTCTTCGTGTCTTACCACTCACCTAGTGTTGGAAGGCTGGCTACCATAGGCGTATTACTTTATAGGTGTATTTTCGCTACAATTAGTATGCCGTACTGACGAGCTCTAATTAGAGCGAAACCGGTCTACGGTTTTACATATTTTATATTTTGTCCCTATATTAGGGTAGAAATGGGCCATGGCTGACAATTTACTAAATTGTTAGTTGGTTATATAGTCTCTATTTTTAACACTTTGTGTTATTTGGAGCTGGCGTGACAACATACTACTTGGTTCCGCAACTAGGTGGCGGCACGTTGCTTCATGTCTTACCACTCACTTAGTGTTGGATGGCTGGCTACCATAGCCGTATTACTTTATAAGTGTATTTTGCTACGATTAGTATGCCGTACTGACGAGCTCTAATCAGAGCGAAACCGCCCTACGGTTCTAGTTGTGAGAATGCATCTAGCCTTACATACTTTGTCCCTATATTAGGGTAGAAATTGGCCAGGGCTGACAATTTACTAAATTGTTAGTTGGTTGTATACAGTCTCTATTTTTTAACACTTTGTGTTATTTGGAGCTGGCGTGACAACATACTACTTGGTTCCGCAACTAGGTGGCGGCACGTTGCTTCGTGTCTTATCACTCAGTTAAAATCAGACTAGTTTGGTTAGTAACATCTGAAGTTTATTTTCGAAAAGTCTGCGTACTTTTTCCAACAATGAGGTTATTATGATGAAATACGGAGGATTGTTACTACTATAAAGGTTATACTGTTAACCAAATTTGACGCCTTTGACTAAACGAGGCCACATTTGCCATTGATTTTTTTTTAAGTTCACTACCACAACGCACTTCAGGTTTTCTTTTACAGTTTGACTCAAATTTTAAAAATAGGATAGAGAGGCTGTACTAGTTGAAATAGCAGAGATGGCATCTATTTCGGATAGAACCGGAACCCCTAGAACAACTCAGCAATCCATGAGCTTTGTCGAAAAATTGACAAACAGGTCCTGGAGACTGAAAACAAGCCAGCATTAACATTATCATCTGATTTCATCCTGCGGTACGAAAGCAATATTGAGAAAACAGAGCTTTATGTATTTTGTAGTTTGCAACGACTGAATCTGTAGTTACAGTTGAACGTGCGTTCCGTATTAGGTTCAGATGTAATCCTCCAGGTGATAATAACATCCGTCGATGGTATCTTTGTCTTTGCAGTTGTCACATGCTCTAAAGCTTTCAGTCTAAGGTAAACGTGACAACTTTACACACGATATGTTCCTGCATGACAATAAAGGTTTTCTGGACCCTATCGTGTTCAGCAATGAATGACCATTCAACTAAGTCGACATGTGAATACTCAGAATGTGCGCATCTGGGGGTCAGCAAATCCCCACGAGATGGCTCAGTTGCAACGAGACTCCCCTAAATTGAATCTTTTTCTGTGTCACATCCCGGCGGAAAGTTTATGGTCCTTTGTTTTTGCGAAAGCAACTATAACTGGTATTTTTATCTTAATGCGCTACCACTATGAGTCTTTCCTCAATTCGAAGAAGTTGAACCACAGAACGTTATTTGGCAGCAAGATAGTGCGCCGCCTCACCGGAATAACTCAATACGCGATTGGTTAAACGAAGTTGTAGTCGACCGCTGGATTGACCGGATGACAGAGCTTGTTTCGCGTGGCCTCCACATTCACCCGATCTGAGGCCATGCAATTTTTAACACGTGTAGGAAAATTGATTGAGCTGCTCTTTCATTCGATTTATTATTTTTAATTGTAAGTTAAATGTGGTAAATACTACAAAGCCTTAAAACCCCAATCTTCATTTTGAAACGCCCGGTATTTCCAAATATCATGTTTAGACTTACAAATTTAAATTTTAAATTACAAAACATAAAAGCACAATCACGTTTTCGTATTCCATTCAAATTTTGTTTTATGCATCTAATGTACTGACTGTATTCCTTATATCCCGTTAGAATAGACTAGAACAGAATGGCAATGGATTTTCATGATATTATACAGACATGAGCTAGACAGTTCTAAATCCGAAGTTTGGAACTGCAATAAAACACGACCAAATGCGGTATTTCCTCATTTCCCTCCACTGTCTTTCTATGCAAATTCCTCATTCGATTCGAGGTTTACGAGCGTTCATTTCCTCAGCAACAAATCCCTCAAATTCCCATCTCGTGCATCGGACCTAACGAAACTAATTAGATGTGATTAATGTGGTTCTTCTGATTCACTACTGAAAAGTTAATGAGTTTATACTGCCGAATTGAACTTCGTTACATGTAGAATTAATTGATAACTGAATCGGGTTTCACTGGTTTGGTGAATATTATGTAGCTACTCATTTGATCTCGTTAGAGCATAAAAGGATTAGATTAGAAATGTATGGCAATAAATTTTTTGACTATAAAATGGTTAAACAAAGTTATAGAAACCATCAAGATGTTGTTTGTTATGTAACTGGTTTTATAATTAAGCAACTTTGCAGTGGCGGATTTGCACATTTTCCGCTAGTAGGATATTCAAATTTTGCTGCCCTTATCGACCTCTACAATTCGATATCCTAGTTTATAATCATATTAATTTTAAAAAATTTGTCAATGAAATTGTAACTTTATCATTTGTGCACTATCATCCGAACTACACCATCTTTTTACCGTAATTAGTATGATTGTGTACTAGCGGATCGATATGTAAGTTCCCAGATTATTTTTACAACCCAACGATTTGGTTAAAATTGAACAAGAAATAGTTTTTGGGCATATTTCTGAGCTAATAAAAGCTCAGTCATGTACTAGTAGTACTAATAAGGCGGGGTAAGGTATGCGTTAATACTGCTTACACAATAATGTACAGGGTGATTTTTTTAAGTGTCTCACCCCTGTACTTTCTTTATTATCAGAGATATCAAAAAAATTCCAACGCCATCTGACAAACTATCATGCGATGAGTTAAAATATTGCGACAGAAAAACAATTGCACATCGCCTTAATAGATATCCATAGCCTACGTTGATTTTCTTAAATGGATCGATAGGCCTCAGATACATACAGTCGATGCAGAATCGAAATCTGAGTACAAGGATGCCACGCTCGCATTTCTGAGTCAAGCCGTTTCGGAGACATGACGTCACAAAATTTCAAAATGTTGGTGATTTATTTAAGTGTCTCACCCCTGTAATTTCTTTATTGTCAGAGATATCAAAAAAGTTTCAACGTCATCTGACAATTTATCATGCGATGAGTTAAAATATTGCGACAGAAAAACAAATGCACATCGCCTTAATAGAAATCCGTTGCCTACGTTGGTTTTCTTAAATGGATCTATAGGCCTCAGATACATACAGTCGATGCAGAATCGAAATCTGCGTACAACGTTCCCACGCTCGCATTTTTGAGTCGAGTTGTTTCGAAGACATGACGTCACAAAGCTTCCAAACGTGTGTGATTTATTTGAGGGTCTCACCCCTGTAATTTCTTTATTATCAGAGGTATCAAAAAAGTACCAATGGCGTCTAACAACCTAGCATGCGATGAGTTAAAATATTGCGACAGGAAACAATTGCACATCGCCTTCATAGAAATCCGTGGCCAACGTTGATTTTCTTAAATGGAACGATAGGCCTCAGACACATACAGTCGATGCAGAATCGAAATATGCGTACAACAATGCCACGCTCGCATTTCTGAGTCAAGCCGTTTCGGAGACATGACGTCACAAAATTTCAAAATGTTGGTGATTTATTTAAGTGTCTCACCCCTGTAATTTCTTTATTGTCAGAGATATCAAAAAAGTTTCAACGCCATCTGACAATTTATCATGCGATGAGTTAAAATATTGCGACAGAAAAACAATTACACATCGCCTTAATAGATATCCATGGCCTACGTTGATTTTCTTAAATGGATCGATAGGCCTCAGATACATACAGTCGATGCAGAATCGAAATCTGCGTACAACGAAGCCACGCTCGCATTTCTGAGTCAAGCCGTTTCGGAGACATGACGTCACAAAGCTTCCAAACGTGTGTGATTTATTTAAGGGTCTCACCCCTGTAATTTCTTTATTATCAGAGATATCAAAAAAGTACCAATGACATCTAACAACCTAGCATGCGATGAGTTAAAATATTGCGACAGAAAACAATTGCACATCGCCTTCATAGAAATCCGTGGCCAACGTTGATTTTCTTAAATGGAACGATAGGCCTCAGACACATACAGTCGATGCAGAATCGAAATCTGCGTACAACGATCCCACGCTCGCATTTTTGAGTCGAGTTGTTTCGAAGACATGACGTCACAAAATTTCCAAATTATTTTTTTGTGTCTCACCCCTGTAATTTCTTTATTGTCAGAGATATCAAAAAAGTTTTAACGCCATCTGACAATTTATCATGCGATGAGTTAAAATATTGCGACAGAAAAACAATTGCACATCGCCTTAATAGAAATCCGTTGCCTACGTTGATTTTCTTAAATGGATCGATAGGCCTCAGATACATACAGTCGATGCAGAATCGAAATCTGCGTACAACGATGCCACGCTCGCATTTTTGAGTCGAGTTGTTTCGAAGACATGACGTCACAAAATTTCCAAATTATTTGTCTCACCCCTGCAATTGTTTTTCAGTCGCAATATTTGAACTCATCGCATGGTATCCTTTGATATCTCTCTTATAAAAAAATTACAGGGCTGAGACACTTAAAAAATCACAAACATTTTGAAATTTTGTGACGTCGTGTTTCCGAAATGGCTCAACTCAGAAATGCTAGCGTGACATCGTTGTACGCAGATTCTGCATCGACTGTATGTGTCTGAGACCTATTGTTCCTTTCAAGAAAATTAACGTTGGCCACGGATTCCTATAAAGGCGATGTGCAATTGTTTTTCTGTCGCAAAATTTTAACTCACCGCATGATAGTTTGTCAGATGGCGTTGGAATTTTTTTGATATCTCTGATAATCACGAAATTACAGGGGTGAGACACTTAAAAAAATCACCCTGTACATTCGGTAAACGCAATTAAATAATTTTTATTGTGCTTACTTACAGTTTAAAAACAATATATTCAATCATCTGGTAACAACAATGCGACTGATGATGACAATGAAGTTCAACTAATTAAGTTATGCAAGTTTTACAATAGATTTTTGGGCGATTTTCTATTCCAAAAATCATCAACTATATCGTCGTCTGAAATATTAATCATTCGTTTTGACACTTTGTCACTGGTATACATAAAGCCATGCGAACTGCTATATCCAAGTTTGGACTAACGTTTTGTAAATTCTGTTTTCGCAGGAACGAAGATAAACTTTTCAATGATCCAGAAGCTGGTTTTACAAAAATTATTTCAGAAGAAAGTGGCATTAAAATTTATGCATTCTTGAACTAAGTCAGTCTCTAAATCATTAGGATGCATTTCTTCCAAGAAAGGGGCTTTTCCCGGGAGGGTTGATAATGACAATTCACTCATTTTGGTCAGAAATGAAAAGCTTTCATTGAACCTGTTGTAGACCTCCTGTCGTTTTTCCAATTCGGATACGAATCTATCAATGAGGACGAGAAACGTGTTAATCCTGGAAGTATCACTCGCAGTCATTCTCATTTCTTCATCGGGTGTTTCATCATCATTTTGTTTCCTTTTCGGCTGTCTTTTTCCTATGTCTTTTGTATACTTCTTCGATACGCTTATCTCCATCGCCTTTTCTTCGAAATACTTAAAATCTTCTCATTCAGCTACGAAATACTTGCAAAAAGATTCGTAAAGATCGGTAACAGTTATCAAATCTACGGCAGAAGCCTGAATTTGAATATTCACCTTGTTTATTCTTTCTAAAACATCCGCACAACAACCATTACCGCGCTTTCCAGTTTTTCTAAATTTAAAAGTATTCCCGTCGCTTTGTTTCGCGTTAAAGGCTTCTCAGTACAATCATCCTTGATCGATTTTAAAGTTTTAAGGGCTTTTTGCCAAGAATCTCTCAAACTTCTACATGTGTCCTCTCTAGCTGACCAACCTCTCAGATTTACTCTCTATAGCGTTTTCCCTTTCCAAATTTCAGTCATTAAGTTTTGCCAGCGTTATGTCGAACTTACACAAAAAAAACGTAGGTTTCTTGAAGTAACATAAAGCAGCGACAAACTTCTGTACAAGATTCAGCAGCTGCAGTTGTCACTAAATTTAAAGAGTGTGCAGAGCAAGGAGCGAAAAAATCAAAAATACTTGGGTTAGAATTTCAGCCTGTAAGACATTGTACACACCAGACATGTTCGCGGAATTATCAGATGATTGTCCACAACAGTCTTTAATATTTAGTGTTTTGAGTTCTGAAATAATGGCAGAAAACATTTCTTCAGCTTTATGTCGCACTGAGGGCAAAAACTGAATATATCTTTCAAACGGTTTGTATATTTTGAAAACGTATCTAATGACGAGGGTAAGTTGATCCACATGTGCTATATATGGTGTTGAATAGATGGTTAAGGAAAACTATTTCGCCCTTTTTATCTCGTCTCCAATCAGTTTTAAGGTTTTATGACCCTTTAAGAGAATAAACTCCTCGCAAACCGTCTTAGATAAGTAACTGCTAATTCCAGACTATTGATTCCCAAATCGTTCAATATGACTGGCTAAAAAAGGGTCGGATTCAGTAAACAGTTCCAAAATCATACACTAATTTTCGTTACGCGGATCACCGATTTTTTCATTTTTTTCTCTGAAAGCAAGACCTCTTGGACACAGTCGCTTCACTGGGGCAACAACCCTCTTCAGAATGTCTTTCCAGTAAGTAATTTCTTCATGAATCTGGACATGCAGTAAATTATCGAGTTGCCATCAATCTCACTTCCAACTTTCAAACTTAGGATACTGGATTAATGACGCGTTTTCATGCCGAGCTACTCGGTGTTCTGCATTTTTTCAGTCATTTAATCCTTCGTTCTCAAACTGAGTCTTATTCTCCAATAGACCGAATGCCAAACAGGGCCCGCAATATACAGATCTTTTACTTTCAGAACAAACCAGCCAATTTTGGTCATTCACTTCATCATTTTTCGTTTCTTTGGAAGATATTCACTGGCAAGAAACGACGCTGATCAGCATATATTTTTTCACTTTTAGAGCCGTATCTGGTGATAATCTCCCTTAAGGTATTGTTGATTTCCCATTAAGCTGGATCTTTATTAACATATACTGCTGTTTGCAGTTGGTCATTACTTAACGTCTGATTCTGAGACGCATCTTCAATTGTTATACTTATTGACGATTTATATACCTCCTCTTCGTCAAAAACATAAATATCCGTTTTTTCCAAAGTAGATTGTTCAACAGATGACTCTTATTGTTGGGCCGAAGAGTTTAAATGCGTTTTATCTTTTCTAGATTGTATTGTGTCAGTGCATTTCGTTGAAGTTCCTGGTCTTTCAACACTACTTCGTACTTCTACTTCAACTTTTTTTAACACCGTAAATTTGTATCGTTTTGCAGATAATCTGTTATTGTTCTTCTTTTTTCACTATGGCCTTATTTTTATACTCGGCTCCACTAAGCCGCTTTCTTCCATCACTCATTCTAACAATTTCTTATCCAAGAACCAAAATAGGAGACATTGAATAATTACCCAACATAAGTACAAGAAATTTATTTAAGTATGATATAACAAAAAAAAACGAAATTTCTTTTCATAGCTTCCGAACCAGCTTGTTATCAAGTTACATTACATCTTACTGATTTGTTATGGATTATTTATTATAATATATTATGATAACTTACTTACTATAAGTTCATACGCACCGGTGATATTATGTCATGGAATTATTTATACAATCTACGAAACACTTTGAAACATTACAGTATACAACCAGAAAAATGTGCCAGAGAAATATTAATACGTATTATAAATAGCAGGACGCAATCAACCGAGGTGGCTTTTCTTTTGTTTTTGAGTATATATGGGACGGGACTTCCCCGTTTGTATCACAGCTCTATATCTATATCTCTCGAACTCAATGATTTCCCATAAAAAAGTGTCCTAACAAGGTCCTAGTTAAAAATGTCTAGTTCTTTCGGTATTCACTTGAAAACGAAACAAAGACCAACAAAATTGGTACGGGGCACGGCGCACAATTTAAAATTATTTTCAAATTTTAAATTATATAGAGTGTTTCGTAATTCAGGTGCGAAGCAACCCTAGGTTTTCAAATTTCTTCAAATGAGCGTAAACTAGGACCCTAAAACCCATATCCGGGGTCAGTCTATATATATATATATATATATATATATATATATATATATATATATATATATATATATATATATATATATATATATATATATATGAAAATGTATTAATAAATGACTAAATTTAAATTAAAAATCCAAGAAAAGAATTATAATTAGATTAGATTTTAATATCAACAGTAATTTTGTAAAATAATTAGGCATATAATAAGAATATTCTTGTCCCATTTTAATAGAATAAAGTTACGTTTTTGTTTGTCAGAAAAAAGGAAATCCTTGCCTATTCATTTATCTGATATACATAAGAGAATATTCCTCTAAATAGGAGGTTTAGGACTTTGAATTTGCGAGAGACCCTGGAACTTTTAGATAACTAGTTGAGGTGAACCTGCGAACAGGTAAAAGGTAAAAGCTTTGTATTCACCGATAAGAAAGTTAAAGGTACTTAATATATACTTATTATAAATAAATAAATATATATATATATATATATATATATATATATATATATATATATATATATATATATATATATATATATGTATCTTTACGTACCTTAAAATTTGCTATTCTGATCACAAACACATTTTCAAAAAGTTATACAGCACAAAAAAAAAAACAAAGGGAAGAATTTCACACCTTTATTAACACACTTCACATTATATACAAGTTATAATAAAACATTCATTTTCCTTTACACAAGATACATAATACAAAAAATCACATTCTTTACAAATATAACATATAATTCTCTTAAACCTAACATAAAGAGACCTTATAAATAAACATGTTAAACTATACAAGAAGGTTAAATAACAGTATCACAAAAGCGGGTATGAAATTTTAGTTACAGGGATTTAGGACTCAACAGTAGGGGTCTTCTGTCTGTATACCTTCGTAGATGACGCTGTTCGCAACTGCTTGGCAACTAACATATAAATAGTAGTTCTAGTTTTTGTTCACTTAGTTTATTTATCCCTCTGATGACGCTAACCATGTTAGTGAAACGATCGTCTGGTCTAAAAACTGTATTGTGATGAATTGTGTTCTCCAAATTGTACTTATCTTTACAATTCCCTTCTGAAATAACATATCCTTAGCAAAAGTTCCACCGTCTAATTTTTTATATATATTTTTTTCAAAAGCTCCTACTTTACATCACCGTTTTCCATGTCCGTTGTACAGCGTATTTCAAGTGAATCTCCATGCAATAAATTATGGTAGATTTGTTGGGTTTGATAGAATTTTATTAGAGGGAAACATGTACAGTAACTTAGACTTCGGGTAACTGTGTTTAATTCAAATGATCTTCTTTTTTAAGTTATTATGTTTTTTAGGGATTTTTTTTAATTCGCTAATGAGGAGATCTGCGTTTATATATATATATATATATATATATATATATATATATATATATATATATATATATATATATATATATATATATATATATATATATATATATATATATATCCGACCGATAACTCAAAAAATAATGGACCAATCTTGATCAAATTTGGTGAGTACCTTCCTTTTGCAAGTGGCTTAGACAAGTTTGTTAGCCAGGAAAAGCGAACTAGGTTTTCGCGGAAAATTTTGTGTTTTCTTTCTAAAACAATTCATATCTCCAGAAATATGTGAACTCTGTACCAAAATTTAGGTCTCTAGCTTTAAAGGCAGAGAAGTTATGGGCAGTTAAAGAAAAAAATTTTGGAGTTTTCCTCAAAACGTCAAACTCGCAATTTTAAACGTCAAAATTGACATTGTTTAGGCAAATAATGTGAAACAAATACGGATTTTGAAAAGAAAGTGTTGCAAGAAGAGTGTTCTGCAAACCCTTAAGTTTCAGATTCAACCGTCCAATGACGGTAAAACAATTTTTACTAAAATATTTTACTAAAATATTTAGAGAAAATTCATTTCAAATACACCCTTTCTCTCATGCTTTGGCTGTCGGTTTAGTTAAGTTGATGCTTTCGCTGTAGGTTTATTGAAGTTTATGGTTTAACGGTATATATATATATATATATATATATATATATATATATATATATATATATATATATATATATATATATATATATATGTATATATTTAAGCTAATTTTCGTAAAACAAATTCGTTCATGCATTTTTTCATTTTTTATCGAAATATGATGCATTTGTAAGAAAAAAAATCTGGACGCAGTAAGTGCGTTTTGGTAGCGAATTTTCGGTAAATTTGCAGTTTAGTTCCAGAACGCTTTTCAAAAAACTGTTTTCAGAAACCTGCCTAGCCCCCCCCCCCTGGATCCTCAAACCCAAAGAAAAATTTCTTGTTCACACCCTCCAAGGAAGTTACGGGAGCAGGAGTGAGTAGGGGTGTATAATTTTTTTTTAGCTAATTTTCGTAGAACAAACTCGTTAACGCATTTCTGCATTTTTTATCGAAATATGATGTGTTTGTAACAAAAAAATGTGGACGCAGTAGGAGCGTTTTGGTAGCGAATTTTCGGTAAAATTGCAGTTTAGCTCCCAAATGCTTTTCAAAAAACTGTTTTCAGAAACCTGCCTAGGGCTCCCTCTGGATTTACAAACCCCAAGAAAAATTTCTTGTTCACACTCCCCAAGGAAGTTACAGGGCCAGGAGTTAGTAGGGGTGTATAATTTTTTTAAGCTAATTTTTGTAGAACAAATTCGTTAATGCATTTTTGCATTTTTTATCGAAATATGATGCGTTTGTAAGAAAAAAATCTAGAGGCAGTAAGTGCGTTTTGGTAGCGAATTTTCGGTAAATTTGCAGTTTAGCTCCCGAACACTTTTCAAAAAACTTTTTTCAGAAACCTCTGAATTATATATTTTCAAACAATAATTTTATTTCGATGAAATATGATACATTGTTTCTACTATCTAGGCAACCAAGTTTGATGGCTGCTTTCATCAAAGAAAGACATTTGCTATAAAAAATATTTTAAAGAAAATTCGCTACCATAACGCACTTGCTGCGCCCAGAGATTTTTTTTCATAAAGGGGTTATCATTATCATAAGTAAATATAGGATTTAAAAAATCAGTCCTAATTATATAATAGTACCTATGAATAGGTCACGGAGGGAGTATAAGGAAGCGTCCTCGTCATTAGGTAATTTCTTCGATTGCAACTACCGATAATGAATAAATACAGGCGTTATTACGAAGTTAAATTTAGTTTGTAATGGAGATTCATCACCTGTCCAATACGTGCTAGAATTGTGCTGCGGGAACTATTTGGATCGCTAGTAATGTCGATTTTGTTAATCAACGAAGTACAGCAAAGGCCACAGTGGATTGTGTTCCATAAAACCAGTGCATTGCATCCAATAATACCAGTGCATTGTGGGTGGATAATGTTTTATCGCCAGTTCATCAGCTGCAGTTTAGTGCTCTGAATTAGGTTCGGTACAGGTTACGTTCGTATGGGGATTCCATGCGAGAGTATTATTCCGATATGCAAAACGTGTTGAAAAACTAAATAGTCAGAGAGTTACATAAAATCGACAAAACATTTTTTAGTTGAAAATTATAATCTATGGGTTAATAGCTTAATCGTATTTTAAATACTTTTCGATTGCCTTTGAAGTCACAATTAAAAACGGATAACTTTGTAAATTGACAGTAATAGTTACATAACTGTACATGGTTTTAACAATATAATTTCAAATAAAAATGTTAACGACCGACAAAAAAAATTAACACAATGTTTTCCTCCATATCTACACATACAGGGTGTAAACTAAATCATAAAAGCGCCGTCGTGGTCGTGTTGGAAAGTCCAGTCAAACTTCCCAATTCGGACTCGGGGGACGACGGTTCGAGACTCGCCGGTAGCAGATGATTTTTCAATTCACTTCTGTCGTTGAGATCGAGCTTAAGGTGGAGGGTAGGTTAGTTTAGATGAGCAAAAAGGGTCAGCATTGGCCTAATTGCCAGTAGGCATCTTACCTTTTAAACTAAATCATTGGACAGTCTACGGTCTACATTATTTTCAACTTAAATGGATCAAATTCGGATGGCGTCTTAGACACATGCGAACGCAACTTTTAAGATACAGTAAGTCACCGCTTAACGTCCTAGTTAGGGAACTACCAATCTCGACGTTAAGTGAAACGAAGTAATACGAATCATTGGGAATGAATGTAATGTATACTGGGAACACTCGCGTCACCTCTTGTTGCGCCGGGATTGACCCTAACTTTGAATATTAAATGCTGCGTTTTTTAGTGCATTTTCGTAGAAAAAATTCACTTATTAGGATATCGCGACGTTTGAATTTTGAAACAAAATCTTCTAACGAGCGGGAACTAGGCACCCTAGAGCACATATCCTGGGTCAGTTTTAATTTCTATATGTTTATAATTTATAATTATATATATATATATATATATATATATATATATATATATATATATATATATATATATATATATATATATATATATATATATATATATATATATTACATAAAGACTTGGAGGCTACTTCTCTGGCTTCACTGTTGGTTTTCGTTTCTGTAGGTGAAGGACGTAGCTAACTGGAGCAAGTGGCGCTTATGAATTCTGGACTAGTTTCGCTGCTTGGCAGCATTTTAGACAGATAAAAATTGAATTAGTACGAAATCATGACAACTACAAATAAAGATTTGTTGCTATGTTATGATATGATGTTTTGCTCAAAAAAATTTATCAAATTGAAAATAAAATAAAACACAGATGACAGATGAGGCTTTCAAAATTTCTACGTGATGTATGTCAATATTTAACATAAAAATAGAACTAGCCTATAATAACTATGATAACAGTTACAACAATAAAATAACTAAACAATAACAGTATAAAAGCAGTCTCTATACAACGAAAGTATCGACATCAACTCATTATCTTATTACAACTTTTTTGAAAGAATAGTTAAACTTATTTTCTTTGACTTATTTAATTAGGAAGAAGAATATCCAAGAAAGGGGAATTCATTAAATCAGTTTGATCGTTTAAAACGAGGTAGCTATTGTCGTGTGTGTGCTTTTTGACTTCTAAAGCTTAAAAAAAGTCTAGTATACGTGTGTCATAAAAATGTAGTGGTTCTATGTGGTTATTTACTGTAGGTATATGTTCGGTATCAGTAATATGTTTTGCAAATGTATATTTGTCAGCGTGGTTATTTCTAAATGCAAAAATATGTTCTTTGTATCGGGTGTTAAAATTTCTAGAAGTTTGACCTATGTAGATTGCGTTACAATATGTACAAGCTAATTTATACACTCCAGCTTTTGTCAGGAAACAAGATTTTTCTTTCGCGTTAAATTGCAAATCACGCGTCGTGTTGTAAGATTTAAACGCTACCTTTGTATTTGTACAGGTATTTAAAATCTTTGAAATGTCTTCTGAAATGGTTCCAAAATAAGTTATCGAAACGTATCTGTTGTCTTCTTTGTCTCTAATATTTGGATAAATTAAATTAATCGCTAATTTGTATTATTTTCTCTCGATCATTTTATCTATTATTTCAACAGAGTAGCCATTATTAAATGCTGTTTGCTTAATTATTGAAATTTCTTTTTCAAAATTGTTTTGTGACATAGGTATTGAAAATTCACTATGTATCATAGAATTGTAGGCTGACAGCTTTTGTGAAAAAGGGTCACATGAATCGTATGGTATGGTTATGTCAGTGTAAGTTGGTTTCCTATATATTGAAAAGTCAAATGAATTATTTTCTAACTTTCTAATTGTTAAGTCTTAAAAATTTATACAGCTGTTAGCTTCTTATTCTAAAGTAAACTTAATATGTGTGTGAAAGTTATTAATAAAATTCAAAAATTCATTTAATTATGTATGACTACCTTGAAAACCTGCTAAAATATCATCTACGTATATGTACCAAAAGACAATATTATGCGAAAGTTCTGATGTTAAAATTTGGTTGTCTAAGTTTTCCATAAATATGCTGGCTAATAAAGGTGCAACGGACTACCCATAGGTAGGCCTTCACTTTGCATATAAATTTTATTTTTAAAATTAAAATAGTTTTGTTTTATACATTCGTTAAAAAGATTCATTATTTCTTGTCTTTTTATGACAAAAAATTGCAGAAAATAGACCGTTGTGCTGACGTTAGGCAATAGCTTTACTTATAGAGTTTGTGGTTTAAAAGTCTATCATTTTTACCGAATTTTCGTAAAAAAAATTCTTTATTAAGACTGCAACTTTTGAATTTTAAATAGTTTCTTCAAATGAGCGCGAACTAGGCCCCGTAGAATCAATATCCGGGGTCAGTTTCAGTTTTTGTTTGTTTACATATATACACGGTGGCGCATTTCTACGGTAAGGCTCAATATATCTGTAATTATGCAATATGCGAGAAAATTATATAAGATTAATTATAGGGTGTCTTGAGCTGCATCATATAAAACTATTTTTACAGTCAGAGGCTGGCCCATAAGTCGTTGGTGATAGAAATTTTCTTTTTTTTTTTAATAGAACACCTATATTATTGCATTTCTACATTTTCTTATCGAATTATAATGTATGTTTGCAACAAAAATTGATATTTTTCACCGTTTTTCGAGTTATTTCAATCATTTTGCAACTTGACGTTTTTACCATATACAGGGTGTGGCGCCAAGAATTTTAGTTAGCCGTTTATCAATAACTACTCCGATTTGATAATTTACACACATACTATCGAGATGAATTCCAGTTCAGTGAAAATAGCTTACTTTATGTCAAACTTCCGGTTTAATCGGAAGTGACCATCAACTTGCTTATTTTAAATACAACATGGTAATTTTTATTATATTTTCGAATTCTACATTCAATTTGAGATAAATTATTACTAATACACCATATGTCAAAAATCAACCGTTTTGGAAATTTTCCGATTTTTTTGAAAATTCTCGCGAAAACCAAGGTGAGCGTTGCACGCTCTCTCTCTCTCTCTCTGTGGAAATACAACTGAGAAGACTCAGTTTTTGTGCAGATTTCCCTCAGATTGGCGCCTAAACGACACGTTTGATAGCGTTTCTTTTAAGTATACAGGGTGATGAGAATTAGCCGTCCCATTTGGTAAAATTGAAATCACAATTACTCGCTTATTTCAAATGGAACACCCTATATTTCATGAGCTATTTCGGTTCACATCCGGTTTCCTTTTCAACATGTATTAGCATTCCCTATACCTAAATTCCACCGTGTCCCGAATATTTCAATTTTATTGGATTCACTTAATTCAAATTGCCACAATAGATTTAAGGCAGACTTTCGAACTTGATAATATGATTGTTGACGTTTACATGTCAAAAGAGCGTCAAGCAAAGCTTATTGTCATAAAAATCGAGATACTATCAGGCAACGCGGTGCAAAAATGGCAAATTTGCAGTACACAAACGACGATTTTTTGGAGCTTCTAATTATTTATGGTGAGTGTCAACGAACTGTGGGCCGAACATGTCGTGCATTTGCAGAAAAGTACCTGAATAAACCGAAACCCAGTCACGACATAATAAAGAGGTTGCTGCAAAATTGTTCACAGCACGGAAGTTTTCGCCCAAAAGTACAGAAGCGTAAGCCACTCGTCGATAACGAGGTAAACTAAGTGAACGTATTGGCATTTTTTGTTGCTGATCCCAATGCATCTATCAGGGATTGCGAAAAAGAATTACGCTTGTCAGCGAGAACGATTCACTGAATTTTGAAAAAGCATCATTGGAGACCCTTCTCTTACCACCCGATACATGGTTTGCAACCAAACGATCTTCCTAGACGTGTTGAGTTCTGTGAATGGTTCCTATTGAAAATATAAGAAGATGCGAATTTCTGCAAGAGAATTATTTGGTGCGATGAGGCGAAGTTCTCCAAAAATGGCATGTACAATCGCTACAATAGTCACTTCTGGTCAGATGAGAATCCCCATGTTACCAGGATCAGCTATTTCCAAGACAGGTGGTCATTTAATGTTTTGTGAAATTAAGAACGTTAAGATTTTTGGGATTAAAATATACGATGAAAATCTCACTGGTATGATTTATAATGATATTGTGCAAGAAGTGATTCTAGTTTCTCTCAACACATTAAGTTTAGAAGAAGCTAGAACAAGCTGGTATCAGCAAGATGGAGCACCGCCCCACAGTTTTCATTTAGCTTATGATTTTTTGCAACAACATTTTGAAGACACGTGGATTGCCAATGACGGCCCACAGAGATGGCCACCACGGTCCCCTGACTTAATGCCTCTGGATGCAAGCATATGGGGCTACATCAAAAATAAAGTTTACCAGAACCTGCCACCACAAAAGAAGACATGGTAGGTAGAGTTTTACGTGCCTTCAATTCACAGAATTTGAGACATATCAGAAAGGCTACGAACCAAAACATTATAAGACGAATAAGAAAATGCATCCATGTTAGTGGGAGTAATTTTGAGCATTTGTTATAAGTTCCACAATTTTTTAATTTGTTTTTGTGTTTTAGTTGTCCACTAGCTATCAGTTAAGTTATGTACTCATTTATAATAAATAACTACCTATACTGTTGAGTTGTATTTTGGTTTTACAAGTTAGTTAACAACACATTGATTTTACAGAACTAAAACAAGGGAAAAGCAGCGATTTGGATGCAAATACAAAGTGTTCTCTTTTTTTTACGCGAGAAGGCCCAACAAATGTTATTTTCTCATTTGTAAGGGGTGGGACTTGACATGTAGACGTCAACAAGCATATTATCAAGTTCCAAAGCCTGCTTTAAATCTATTGTGACAATTAGAATCAAGTGAATCCAATAAAATTGAAATATTCGGGAAACGGTGGAATTTAGTTATAGGGAATGCTAATACACGTTAATACACGTTAATCACCGGATGTGAACCGAAAGAGCTCATAAAATATAGGGTGTTCCATTTGAAATAAGCAAGTAATTGTGATTTCAATTTTACCAAATGGCATAGCTAATTCTCATCACCCTGTATACTTAAGAAAAACGATATCAAACGTGTCGTTTAGGTGCCAATCTGAGGGTAATCTGTACAAAAACTGAGTCTTCTTAGTTGTATTTCCACAGAGAGAAAGAGCGTGCAACTTTCACCTTGGTTTTCGTGAGAATTTTTAAAAAAATCGAAAAATTTCGAAAACGGATGATTTTTGACATATGATGTACTAGTAATAATTTATCTAAAATTCAATGTATAATTCTAAAATATAATGAAAATTACCATGTTGTATTTAAAATAAGCAAGTTGATGGTCACTTCCGGTTAAACCGAAAGTTTGACATAAAGTGAACTATTTTCACTGAACTGGAATTCGTCTCGATCGTAAGTGTGTACATTTTCAAATTTCAAATCGGAGTAGTTATTGAGAAACGGCTAACTAAAGGTCTTGGCGCCACACCCTGTATAAGAACATGTAAAGCAACGTGCTTACCAATAGATAGCAAAGTTCCATGAAAATGACACATTGAAAGAAGTTTTCGTTTATACTATTTGTTGAAAAAATCAAGATGCCATATACACGTTTTCTCAAACACTCCCTATATACAAAGACACTAGTTTTGGAATCCATATGTAGTGATGGGTCGTTATTTAATTGTCAGCTATTTTTAAGTGGTTACCGAGCTGTAACGGTAACCACCAGTTATGGATTTATAAAAATAACAGCTTAAAAAGTAACGCTTTTTACACTAAGCTAGAATTCCGAGTCGTGTCTGTTTCAGTTCTACTGCATCTAGGTTCGATGAATAAACATCGGTTTTCATCGGCAACTGCTATTTAACCATTTAACGGGATGAATAGCCTTGAGATTGGGAATGCTAAACATTATTATTTATGCTCGCTCTGGCTCACAGCTTTAGGGACGTACGATCTTCGGTACAATAAAACGGTTTAATTTTAACTTTAACCGGTTGTTGATGGGGATACGGCATACGGACACTACTACACAGAGTTATTCTGTTAAACTGAGAAGCTGTTATGTTTGAAACAGTTGAGTTTCCCACTAGTATGTAAAGCCAAATATTTAATAATAAAAAATGTTGGGTGAAAAGATGAATTTCTGTAAACACGTGTTATTACTTTCACTATAGACAACGCAAAATAGGGTTATTTCACGTGAAATTAATGTACTTATTTATTTAAATTTATATACATTACCTAAGAAAACAGTTGACACGTCATTTTCGTTTGTCTGATAATAGTTATCAAATTGATAAAAAAATATAATGATACAACATTTTTTAATATCCATATACATTTAAATATAAAAAATTAAATGAATATATATATATACAGGGTGATTCTTTGGAGAAAAGTAAGAGGTCTTTTTATTAAGTTTTTCTTTAAACCCCTTCTCCTCCAAGTTATAGCCCTTTGAAATTTTTGAAACTAATTTTAAAACAACGAATATTAAAATAAGTAAATAAACAATTAATACTATATATCTTCCAATTTCTTTTTAATTCAAACTCAATTTTTTATACTGTTGGCTGTTGTTTGCACAGTTTTTAAAAGTGGACTGATCGACTGATAAAGATGACCAGTGAACCGAAAATGTAACTAGAGATAGAGATCTTTCTAAGAAAGAATAAAAGCATAATGTAATAACAACCCATATGTACAGAATAAAGGCAAATTTCTTTACCGAAATTTTATGAGCTGCGTTATGTTATGGAGTTCTTAGAATCACTCACTGTGTAGCAATAAAAGTTCTAACGTCTAACGTCCCAAGGCGTGATAAATAATGATATTTATTGATTCTTGCTGTGGCATTGACATTTACGTAAAGGCCCTCATAAAATAAATTTGTGAGAAATGACTAGTTTATAATTCCTAAAACATCTAAGTAAATTCTTATAGAAGACTCCTTTCTGATTTCTAAAAGTTTAACTTCAGAGTGGCAAAAGATTTACGACACGCTTATTATAATTTCTTAACCCTTTGTTTCCTTTTCATATCGACAAAATTTGAGATTTATACACTACGTGAAATAACGGGGTAAAAATACAATCCATTTATACTAGTGTGCTCGCTCTCGCTCACAGCTTTGGGAATGTAGGATACTATCGATCGACTATCCAGTTTAAAATAACTGAAGCCGTTATTTTCAACGGTTATTATTAAATAACGTTAACGGCTTCAACTGTTAACAGAAAATAACCGTTTTTCCCATCACTATCCATATGTATTTACTTTTACAATCGCATACCATGATTCATGTAGGGATCAGTTATAAAAATTTGTTTTTAGTTTTTTATTCAATTCTAATTACTGATCAGATTGTGTGAATATTTGGCGAATTTTTTAACAAAAATATTAAAATATTTTAATTATCTTTGGTATAAAAAAAAAGGTAAAAGATATTTAATTTTATAGGATTACCTGGGTTTACATTTTCATAATATAATTAGTTGATAAATCGTTTTCACAAATTTCAAATGAAACTTTAAAGTGACAGACGTATTTACGTTCTTAGTTCTGGCAGCTTGTGACATGAAAATATGAGTATTTTTCCACTTATATTATCCTTTACTTCCACTGGTTCAAAATTACGTGAAAACTTAACAAAAACTTTTAGGTTTTCTTTTTTTTTTCAATTTTAATTAAATATTAGGTATGTAATTTGAATTTTATGTTTTGTTTCAGCAAATTTTCCTGTAAAAAATATTTAGTACATTTTTTAGTGTTTCCGTAAAAATAATTTTTTTTTAAATTTTTGTGAAATGTTCGTAATTAATAATAAATGTTTAATAAGTTATTGTAAAAAAATGTACCTATTTATAGCTGCGTGCAAAATATTGTTTAGCAAATTCTCGTAAAAATATAGTTCCTTTGTAACACTACTCAAGCTAATTTATGTATGGAGAATGGCGAATTTCGTGAAAGAAATTGTTTGCTAATTTTCATGCAAACATCTTTTTTGAATTTTTGTCGAAAAGTTGTTTTGTGGATAATTATACTGTCACAGCGAACACTCTGGAATGACATTTCTAGAATAGACCAGAATTGACAGTGTAGAACGTCTAGAATCTCTATAGACAAGTATAAATAGACGAGCGGTGCGCAGAATACGTCAGTTCAGTATTGAATTAGGTGGTGTGAAAGTGATCATAGAGTATAAAGCGAGTTAACAGTAAGTGTTGGTCTATAGGAAGCGATCATAGAAGGCGATGGTGGAATATAGTTCTATGGACATTTAATAATAGATAAGAGATATATGTTAGTTGACACAGGTGTTGGAAAATAGTTGGTAATAATAAATTAGTAGTTTGGAAAGCTGTGTTTTGCTAATCAACAAATCCAAAACCCCGTAGAACGTAACAACTGGTGTCAGAAGTGGAATTTTCAAGCTGCTAGTAGAAACATTTTCCAGAATATTCGTTGAACAACGTGAAATTTTCTAGAATCTCTGGAAGATCAGTGTCAGGAGGAAGTTATAACTGGGTGTGTTTTTTTAAACACAATAAAACTGTGTACCAGCTTTAAGTACGTCTATGCCTAAGACACGTTGAGCAACAGCCAAAATGGACGCCCAGCTATTGAAATTGATGAAAGAAATGAAAGAAGAGGTCAGAAGAAGAGACGAAGAAACCAAAGGAGAAATGAGAAAAAGAGATGAAGAAGCCAGAAAAAGAGACGAAGAAGCTAAAGAAGTAGCCTGAAAAAAGAGATGAAGAAGCTAGAAAAAGAGACGAAGAAGCAAAAGAAGAAATGAGAAGAAGAGACGGAGAAATAAGAGAGGAACTGAGAAAAAAGGACGAAGAAGCAAAGGAAGAAATGAGAAGAAGAGATGAAGAAACAAAGAAAATTCTACAAGAACAAGCCAGCAGAATTGAGAATATTACTTTATGTGTCGACGAACGTATGAAGCAATTAAAAGACGACATCTTCCAGCAAGTAGAAAGCAGACGATGTATATGACAAGCTGACGAATATACAAGAGGAAGTGCATCAGAAGATACAATCACTAAAAAATAAGTGCGAAACCCTAGCCAAAGGAAACATCAGGCTCGAAGATAGCCCGGTCGTAAGAATTAAGGTCCCCACATTTGATGGCTCAGTCCCATGGGGTATTTATTTACGCCAGTTCGAAGCCGCTGCTACAGCAAATGGTTGCGGCGAGAGAGAGAGAGAAAGCGACCTCGTTAATAGTGGCTCTCAGGAGAGATGCTCTAGATGTGCTCCAAGCTATTTCCAGGGAAGAACCGTTGAGTTTTGACAGCATTAAACATAAATTAGAGATGAGGTTTGGCGACCAGCATTTACAATAGCTGTATCGATTGCAGTTGAAAAATCGTTATCAGAAATCGGGCGAAAGTTTCCAACATCTCCACGCCGACGTTGTCAGACTGACACGATTAGCCTACCCCATAGCTCCGATAGAGTTTTTAAACCAGCTGTCGCTGCAAACCTTCATTGGCGGCATCATGATACTCATGGACACCAATAAGAGCTCACCGTGCAAATCCCTTGCGCTGCTGGAACTGCGGCAAGGTGGGACATATAAGGGGCGAATGTTGGGCTCTAAGATCACGCGCAAGGGAGAAAGTGAAGCTAAGGCCGGTAACCATTTCTCAGGTTAGCGATTCTGGCAGCGCTCTCATCGTAGACGGCTACGTAAGCGGTAATAAGACCCAGATGGTCGTCGACACAGGCGCACCTAGGACGATTATTCACCGCGACATGGTTCCAAGATGGCGAATAAGAGAGCCAGACAGAGTGTACAGAGTAAATGCAGCCGGTGGTGATCGGATCCAGGTATTTGGCGAAACTGACGTCGAGCTGAAAATTGGGACATGGAAGGCAAAGCAGAGAGCCATAGTCGCCGCCACATCAGACCCGATTATAATTGGCTTGGACACACTTCAGGTCAGTGCGCTAAACTTGTTTTTGGCACTAGCATGCTGACTATCGGCGGTGAAGAAATAATAATGTCGCCTGGCAGTAACCTGGTAGTGCGGAAATTCACCATAGAGGAAAATAGCAACGCCACCGTGAATATGCCATTCCTGTGAAGAGAGCTGTGAGAGGAAGAGGCGACCCAGTTACTCATCCAGAAGCAAGTGGAGAAGAAACTATGAGGGAAATACAAGACGAAGGGTGCGAAGACCACGTAGATGTGAAGCCAGCCCAAAAAGGCCAGTAAACACATTTGTTGGAACTGAGCGGATGTCGAAAGGATGAATAGGGCCCGCCGAGATATTTGTGAAAGTAGAAACATCAGAACAACAACAACTACACGGTAGAACCCGTACCACTTAAGAACTTCGCTTGAAGGAAGCCCCGACATATTGACGAGAATAGAAACCATCCACTTTGCTGTCAGAATGCATATACGAGTAGAAAGCGACCGCATGAAGACCCGTTATGACGTGCGAGCTAATTCAGCTGGTTTTAAAGAAGAAGATCAGGTGTTGTTCTACAATCCAGTACGACGCAAGGGACGGTCACCGAAACTACAAAAAATATGGGAAGGTCCTTATAAGGTGGTCAAAACGATCAATGACGTTGTCTATCGCATTCAGAGGAGCCCGATGAACAAGATAAAGGTGGTCCATATGCACAGACTTACGCCATACCAAGAATTCGACCGTGACGATCGAATATAAGAGGGCGTCAGTGTCACAGCGAACACTCTGGAATGACATTTCTAGAATAGACAAGAAGTGACAGGTGTAGAATAGTGTATAATAGTGTAGAACGTCTAGAATCTCTATAGACAAGTATAAATAGACGAGCGGTGCGCAGAATAGGTCAGTTCAGTATTGAATAAGGTGGTGTGAAAGTGATCATAGAGTATAAAGCGAGTTAACAGTAAGTGTTGGTCTATAGGAAGCGATGATAGAAGGCGATAGTGGAATATAGTTCCATGGACATTTAGTAATAGAGAAGAGATATATTTTAGTTGACACTGGTGTTGGAAAATAGTTGGTAATAATAAATTAGTAGTTTGGAAAGCTGTGTTTTGCTAATCAACAAATCGAGAACCCCGTAGAACGTCACAATTTCCTTGGCGGTGTGTGTAATTTTTACGAAGCCTAACATATTATGACCTTGATTTCTTATATGGGGTAAGAGGCGTGTGTTAAATTCTCTGTAGTTTCCTTCGCGCTGCCGACGAGTGAGGTGTGTGTTTAGAAATGATTTAGGCCCTGAGTTTACCCGCTTAGAGCGTCATTCGTAATTTTTACGATAAGTTAGCCTTAATGTAGTTTTTTTGGCACCGGCTTAAATAGTTTATTTGATTTTTTTTCAGTTTTTTAATGAATGTAAACAAAATGACAGACTCGAAATCATTGTACGAGAATAAGAGACCATTGCCTAATCAAGAATTTGAGCAGATAATAACCATGAAGTGGAAAGTGACGGATCCGAACAGGAAGATAATGTCGAATGTGAACAATTTGAAGATCCAAGCAGTGATTTGGTACCGTTTATTGAGGATGAAGACTCTGTTGACATGTTGCCTGGTCCTAGTAAGCGCATAAAAAAATCTTACAAATTTGAGTTTACTCCAAAAATGTACCAATCAATCGGAAGAAAGAAATGAAAATGAAAAACAGACCGAGAATAATGGGAGTGATATGGATGTAGAGACGCACGAAATAAAAGAAGAGTCACAAAGTGAACCTGTGGATGTCCCCGAATTTACTAGGCTAAAATAGAACCCGGCCCCAAGTTAGCCTCAGAAGGAAAAATGGACAACGGTGGTCAGATTTTGCAGGAAAAATGTGACTGGTACCAATAAAAAATAAAGTTCATATTATTCAAAGGCCAACAGGTGTAGCTAGCGAGGCTTTAGATTGCTTGGAAACTTTTCGTTTACTGATTTCAGATACCATAATCGATACAATTTTTAGGCAAACGAACGCTGAAATTTCCATAAGATGAGAAAATTATACAGATAAAAAAGCCAGAACAGCTTCAACATGTGCCATGGAAATAAAGGCGCTTCTCTGAGCACTAATTTTTTCCGGAGCACTCAAAATAATCACCTAAGCAGCCAAGCATTGTTTCACGAATCTTTATGTGGAACAATTTACAAAGCAGTCATGAGTTGCTTCGCTTTGATGATAAAGAGACCCGAGCTGATAGCAAAGCCGAAGATTCATTTACATTAATTAGAGAACTATGGGAAGCAACGATTTTAAACTGCAAAAGTTCTTACAAAGCAGGGTCTTACCTTAGAATCGATAAACAATTATTAGCATTCCGAGGCCGGTGTCCCTTTAAAATATATATTCCAAATAAACCGGCCAAGTACGGAATCAAAATTGTCATATTCTGTGATTCACGAAGTAAATACATCATAGATGCATCTCCATACATAAGTAAAAAAAAACCAATACCAATAATATGCCATTGGCAGAATACTACGTGAAAACGTTAACATCTTCTGTGTCAGGTGCAAATCGGACATGGTTTTCCTCGATCCCGCTTGCAGATTACCTTGGCAAAGATCCACATGTTTTTACAATGACTGGAACGCTACTGAAAAACAAGCTAGAAATTCCATATATAGGTAAAAAAACCAAAAGCAATAATATGCCATTGACAGAATACTACGTGAAAACGTTGACATCTTCTGCGTCAAATGCAAGTCGGAATATAACCATGGACAATTGGTTTCATCGATCCCGCTTGCAGATGAGCTTCTCAAAGATCCACATATTTTTACAATGACTGGGACGCTACGAAAAAGGAAGCTAGAAATCCCACTGGAAATACTTTCCACACGAGGATGTTAACCAGTTGATGCCAGATTTTGTTTTGATAAAGAGAAGACAAGGCTTTCATATATTCCAAAGAAAAATAAGAATGTTCTTTTTATAAGTACAATGCATTCTGGAAGTTCTCTTATATCCGACACAACAAGCAAACCCGATATGATCGAGTTTTATAATGCTACAAAAGGAGGCGTGGATATATTTGACCAGATCGGCTGCCACATTTCAAAGCACAGTATCCAACATTTTTCTCAAATATTCATTTTTTAGTCCGAGCAGATACTGTGTTTATTGCGCGTCTATTGCACTACCTAGAATACGAATATCTTTCATAGTTACGCACATGTATTTTGGCAAAACACAGTATCTGCAATGAAAATTTTGGTTTTCTACGCCAAAACCCAGCAAATGCTATTTTTCAATAGTAAAATATAGGCAAAACCCAGTATGTGGCATTTACTGTGTATTGGAAGCAACATCCGGAACAGAATGTTTTACAAACATTTACCCTTAACACAGTATGTGACAGTTACTGTGAATTGAAAAATATATGTTAGTTAGATGCTTAAACGAGAATTTACTCGTAACACAGTAAGTGGTAGTTACTGTGTTTTGGCGAAACACATTAACAATATTTTAACAACATCAAAGGATATATCCCCAGATACTGTGATACCATGCGTGAGCCATCATCAACGCGACAATGCACCTAATATAAGATACTTACCAAGAAACCTTACCCTTAAGCAGCTGTATGAGGATTTTAACTAAAAACATCCAAACATTTGTAAACTTGAGGTCTACAGACAAACTCTTAAATCCGAGCACATTTCTTTCTTCATGCCTAAATCGGTTAAATGTGTGACTGCGAAAGACTGGAAACTCGGGAAACAATGATGATCTGTTAAAATTATCTGACGAATTGAAACTTCATAAAGAAAAAAGTAATAAGGCACTTGCAAAATATGAGGAAGATTCTCTTCGTGGTGTTGAAGAAACATTGCGGGTCTACTCAATGGATCTCCAAAAAGTTATATTATTATTATTATTATTATTATTATTATTAATATTAATATTATTATTATTATTAATATTATTGTTTATTGGCAAAAATTATACATTATGTTAGTACAATAAGTCTTAGACTTGTGCTGTATTATAACACAATTTGTAAGGTTATATCCTAAATAGTTTGACAGTCCTACACCAAATTCAGTAAGCTTCAAATTTTGACGTTCCGAATGTAATATTGTTTTGGCCTTCTATTTATAACCTTCTAACACTTCAACCATCACCTTCATTTACCATACATCTCTGCTATTCCATAATGTCTTGCTGACTGCTATTCTTTCCAAACAAACCATATTTTTGCCAAAATGTTTAAATTTGTAGGAGACAAAAATGACTTTAGTTTGACAAACATCGTTTATATTAATTCCGAATATGCCCTCGACTAAATATTCTTTTTTTTTTTGTAAGACGTCTCGTCCTATTTAATAAGACCTTTGTCCCGTTACAAAAAAAAAGGTCTAAAAACCAGTTTCTGTATCCTGTGGCATGAAGCCATAGGTGACCGAAATGGTTGCGATATTGTTGACGCTATTCTAAAATTTTTCCAGCAAGAAAGAAATGTTCAAGACATCATTCTTTGGGCCGACAACTGCTCGGCTCAAAACAAAAATTGGATATTGTTCACGGCTCTAATAGCAGCTACAAATAAAGAAAATGGACCCAAAACTATTCGCTATTTGACAAAGGGCCATACCCACATGTCGGCACATGGCGTTCACGGTAACATAGAGAAACGCATTTCTCGCTTATAGAATATTTATGATTATGATGATTTAAAGAATGCAATAAGAACGTCAAGAAAAAATATAGAAGTAGTTGATTTGCAAGCTTTTCGAAAATGGGACAAGAAAAAATTTTAAAAGAGGTTCCAGGGAAATGCGTTATAAAACTGATTTCGATGATGAATACAGAAATTTAGATTTCCTTGAAAAAAAGATTAATATTGAAACTTATATGCCAGATTTGTTGAACGTCAGAGGAATTAAAAAAGGAAAAATAAAAAAAAAGTTCTCGCTCCCTTGATGCCAGCAAATAGACAATTACTTTGGAAAACCCTCCCAGTAAACGACGCATCAAAGGATTTAATTCAAAATATTGATATAGAACTTATAAGCATAGTATTGTTTAAAATCTCTTTTCTGTTGATTAAATATGTTTCGTTTATTACCAAAATAAAAATATTATGTGCTTTTTACTATATACTCTGCTCTACTTTTATTAAACATCTATGCCAAAACACAGCAACTGCATTTTTTTTAAAAAACGCAAGAATCTTTAAATTATTGTTTACGTATAAAATAACTTTCAATTATAGTATCCTAAACTATTAAAATTGTATTTAAAGATCTTTAATAGTTCGAGGGACATATGTTTAAAGTTTTCTTTAATTTACTCAAAACTTTGAAAATAACAGTTACTGTGTTTTAAAATATGGCAGCCGAGATGTGTGGGCATATGTCAACATCACGAAAAACAAAATGTTGGCATCTGTGCATATTTTATGGCATGCTAAACATTGCATCTATAAACGCATTTATAAATTACGGTAACAATATGCATAAGGCAAATCGAAAGCCAAGCAACAGAAGAAATTTTATGATACAGCTAAGTCAATAACTAATGAATCACTGTATAAACCATCGTCTGGCAACCCCAACTTTGCAGCGCTCAATTAAGAAGACCATTGGGCGAATTCCCAAACTGCAACCACCTGAAGATGTTCCAACTCCAGTAGCTACGGAAAGATCTGCCTGCCAAATATGTCCGATAATAGACCGATCTTGATCAAATTTGGTGAGTACCTTCCTTTTGCAAGTGGCTTGGATAAGTTCGTTAGCCAGGAAAATCGGACCAGGTTTTCCCGGAAAATTTTGTATTTTCTTTCTAAAAAAATTAATATCTCCGTAAATAACAAAGTAAGGGCAACCAAAAGTTCGCTTGTTTGCATTATAAAGAGTGAAGTCTGTACCAAAATTTAGGTCTATAGCTTTAAAGACAACGAAGTTATGGGCAGTTAAAGAAACAAATTTTGGAGTTTTCCTCAAAACGTCAAACTCGCAATGTTAAACGTCAAAATTGGCAATGTTTAGGCAAATAATGTGAAACAAATACCGATTGTCAAAAGAAAATGTTGCAAGAAGAGTGTTCTGCAAACACTTAAGTTTCAGATTCACCCGTCATTGCCCTTCATTTTACTAAAATATTTACAAAATATCCATTTCAAATAGACCCTTTCTTTGATGCTTTGGCGGTCAGTTTAGTTAAGTTGGTGCCTTTTTGGATATTTATTTGTAGGATTAGTGAAGTTTATGGTTTACGGTCTATAATTTTTTTTAGCTAATTTTCGTAGAACAAATTTGTTAATGCATTTTTGCAGTTTTTATCGAAATATGATGCGTTTATAAGAAAAAAATCTGGACGCCGTAAGTGCGTTTTGGTAGCGAACTTTCGGTAAATTTGCAGTTAAGTTCCCGAACGCTTTTCAAACAACTGTTTTCAGAAACCTGCCTAGGGCCCCCCTGGATTCACAAAACCCAAGAAAAATTTCTTGTTCACACCCACCAGGGAAGTTACGGGACCAGGAGTGAATAGGGGTGCTGGGCGGGGTAGGTAGTAAAAAGGAAATATGAGCAGAAAATGCGAATAAAACGGGCTTGAAAGTTGTCTTTTTCACATCTCAATTCTGCCTACCCCGCACAGCACCCCTATTCCCCCAAAAAATTTCTTGTTTACACTCCCCAAGGAAGTTACAGGACCAGGAGTTAGTAGGGGTGTATAATTTTTTAGCTAATTTTCGTAGAACAAATTCGTTAATGAATTTTTGAATTTTTTATCGAAATATGATGCGTTTGTAAGAAAAAGATCTAGGCGCAGTAAGTGCGTTTTGGTAGCGAATTTTCGGTAAATTTGCAGTTTAGCTCCCGAACGCTTTTCAAAGCACTGTTTTCAGAAACCTGCCTAGGGCGCCCCTGGATCCACAAAGCCCCAAGAAAAATTTCTTGTTCACACTCCCCAAGGAAGTTACGGGACCAGGAGTAAGTACGGGTGTATAATTTTTTAGCTAATTTTTGTAGAACAAATTCGTTAATGCATTTTTGCATTTTTTATCGAAATATGATGCGTTTTTAAGAAAAAAAAAACTGGACGCAGTAAGTGCGTTTTGGTAGCGAATTTTCGGTAAATTTGCAGTTTAGCTCCCGAACGCTTTTCAAAAAACTGTTTTCAGAAACCTGCCTAGGGGCCCCCTGAATCCACAAACCCCAAGAAAAATTTCTTGTTCACACCCCTCAAGGAAGTTACGGGACCAGGAATGAGTTGGGGTGCATAATTATTTTGTTTTAGCTAAATTTCCTAGAACAAATTCGTTAATGCATTTTGCATCTCTTGTCGAAATATTATGCGTTTGTAAGAAAAAAATGTGGACGCAGTAAGTGCGTTTTGGTAGCGAATTTTCGGTAAATTTGCAGTTTAGCTCTCGAACGCTTTTCAAAAAACTGTTTTCAGAAACCTGCCTAGAACACCCCCCCCCCCTGGATCCACAAACCCCAAGGAAAATTTCTTGTTCACACCCCCCAAGGAAGTTACGGGACCAGGAGTGAGTAGGGGTGTATAATTTTTTTAGCTAATTTTCGTAGAACAAATTCGTTAATGCATTTTTGCCTTTTTTATAGAAATATGATGCGTTTGTAAGAAAAAAATCTGGACGCAGTAAGTGCGTTTTGGTAGCGAATTTTCGGTAAATTTGCAGTTTAGCTCCCGAACGCTTTTCAAACAACTGTTTTCAGAAACCTGCCTAGCCCCTACCCATTCCAAGACCCCCTCCCCCAGAATCCACGCCCCCCAAGGAGGTTACGGGACCAGGAGTGAGTAGGGATGCTGAGCGGAGTAGGTAGTAAAAAGGAAATATGAGCAGAAAATTCGAATAAAGCGGACTTGTAAGCTGTTTTTTTCATCTTGAAGCCATATCCCCTTACAGCCTGCCTACCCCGCACAGCACCTCTATTCACTCCCGGTCCCATAACTTCCTTGGGGGGTGTGAACAAGAAATTTTTCTTGTGGTTTGTGCATCCAGGTGGGGTCCTAGTAATTTTTCTGAAAACAATTTGTTTAAAAGCGTTAAGGAGCTATTCCGCAAATTTACCAAATTTTCATTAAACCCTTCAAATTTCAATAACTCAATTTGCTATTAACGTAAGCTTTGTTGGTTGGAAAACCAACATTTAAGTTTATTTTCGGAAAATTTTTGTATATTTTCTAACCATATGTAATTTTCATAAAATATAGTACATTGTTTCTACCAGATAGGCTATACCGGTAATCAGATTAAAAACATTTTTATGGAAATTCACTTCTATAACACATTTGCTGCATCCAGACTTGTGAAAAATGTTTATATATTTTCAAACAATAAATTTATTACGATGAAATATGATACATTGTTTCTACTATATAGGCAACCAAGTTTGATGCCTGCTTCCATCAAAGAAAGACATTTGCTATTAAAAATATTTTAAAGAAAATTCGCTACCATAACGTACTTGCTGCGTCCAGAGATTTTTTAGGTGTTTATACTACCTCTGTACGTATGCGTTTTCGCAACAAAATCCTCTATCATCTACTTCTAAAATTAAATTATACTTTTAAATTTACCTAAACTCGCACCTTGTTTATAATTTCAGCCGCCAAATTTGCGCGTTGGTAACAAGATTCTGAAAACGCAGTAAGCACACTAGAATAATTTATGGAGAGAGTGTTACAGAACTTACAAAAGGAATGTAAAACCACTCGACTTGTAATTGTTACTTATGCACCTATTAAAATTCAATCCAGTTTGGTAAACTTTACAGGTAAATCACATTTATTTCCCTCAGTTTCTCATGCATATTTCATCCCGGGGTCGTTCCGTGTTCGTTATAAATGTTTAAAGGTTGATGTGCGTCGAAGGGCGGCATGAAACACTCTCAGGATCAGGATATTCTTAGGGTGTGTTATCTTTTCAAGTGCGCTCTTGAAACTTAACCAGATTCTGATCTCTGAGCTCGCGCCTCGTGTCAAAAATAACGTGAAGCCTGCCACTTTTCCCATCTTTCGTGATCTCGTTAGATAAATAAATCCATCACCCGAAGGCTACGCTGACATATCTGCTGTGATTTTATTTTGGTTATATTATGTTTTTTTTAAAGCTTAAATGGCAGAAGAACTATATATGAGAAAGCTCGTTTTCAAAACACAGCGAATACACTAAGTGAATATTGAAACCTTTGATGAGCACTGATGCGTATACTTCTGGAGAACCCAATGTGACAATCTAGATTATACAGGTGTCCCACGACGAACGCCCGCAATCGATTTCTCGGAAACTAGACTTTGGAAAGTTTTGAAAGTTTGGCAGCTTACTAAAGTCAATTTTTCCGGCCCTGCTGCAGAGGGGCCTGGATACACTGCTTCCCAACATAAGGGAGGTATTCCGGGCCAGCCTGGGGTGGGGTTACGTCCCAAAGGCCTGGCGCCGGGTTAGGGGGGTCTTTATTCCCAAGACGGGAAGGAAGGACTACATGCTGGCCAAGGCGTACAGGCTAATCAGCCTTACATCATTCCTGCTTAACGTATTAGAAAATATAGTAGATAGGCTTATGTTGGGAGGGATCCTTAAGGATCACCCCTTCCATAAAGGTTAGCACGCGTACCAGCGGGGGAAATCGACGGAAACGGCGCTCCATGCTGTGACACGGAAGGTGGAAAGCGCCCTACACTACGGGGAGAGCGCATTAGCTGTGTTTTTCGATGTGGACGGGGCCTTTGATAAGGCAAGGACGGATACGGTCTGTACCGCCCAACAGGATAGGGGAACGCCGAGGTCCCTAATAAGCTGGGTGGCGATCGTGCTGGAGGACAGGAGAGTTTCGCTGACCTTGAGGGGCCGGGGGCTGGACGTTGGGGTGACGGGCGGCTGTCCTCAGGGTAGTTGCCTTTCACCCCATCTATGGTGTCTGGTCATGGACGGCCTCTTGGAGCGACTCTCAGAGAATGGCTGGTCTTAGTCACCGGCAAATTCCTCGGCGTTGTCTGTGAGTGCATGCAAGCTGCTCGTAGCATAATCGACAGGTGGTGTGGTGAGCAGGGACTCCCCGTAAACCCGGCGAAGACGGAGATGATCCTATTTACCAAGAAGAGGAAGGTAGAGGGGTTCAGGGCGCCCGTGATGTTTGGAAAACCTTTAGCTTTAGTGCGGGAGGTCAAATATCTGGGGGTGATCCTGGACCCCAAACCAACATGGGGGTCGCAAATATAACGAGCAGTGAGGAAGGAAGTATCGACCCTCTGGCAGATGCGTCGTGTGATAGGGAGGACCTGGGGACTTAATCCTCGGATCCTTCATTGGATATACACTGCGAACGTCAGGCCGAGAATCATCTATGGGGCGTTGGTCTGGTGGTGTGGTGTGAACCAAACTACCAGCAGGAAGCTGGCTAAACTCCAAAGGCTGGAAATCCTGGGTATCAGAGGCGCTATGAGGACAACACCCTCAGCCGCGCTAGAGGTCCTGTTGATGCTGCCACCGCTTCCCATCTGTATCAGAAGGGAGACTATGGCGTCGCATCTTAGAATGCGAGACTCGGGAAACTGGTGTGGAGAGGGAGCAGTAATAGGGCATACAAGAGTCGCCAAGGAGGTGGAAAAGGAAATTCCGATTTCCGCCATAAAGGTGTGGGATGCCGAGGACGATATTAGGTTGACTAGGCCATACACCCTCAAGTTCCCCAGTAGGGATCAGTGGAGGGAAAATGAGGTTGAATTCCAGCCCGCAAGCCTGGTCTGTTTCACCGACGGATCGCGACTGGAGGACCAGGAATATACAATGAGGGCCTGGATGTGCGCGAGAGCTATGCTCTTGGCGCATATACCACGGCATTCGAAACAGAGGTGTATGCTATCCTGTCTGTGAAGAGGAGTCCCGAGAAATATGTGTACATCTGCTCGGATAGCCAGGCTGTCCTTCGAGCAGTCTACGCGGCCAGCATCAGGTCAACACTGGTTCAGGAGTGCGCTGACGCCCTCAGACGACTAGCCAGGACGAAGGAGGTGCAACTGGTGTGGGTTCGGGGACACTGTGGCATAGCGAGGAATGAGGTGGCAAATAATCTCGCAAGACTCGGTTCCCGGCGGCCGTTCTGTGGCCTGGAGCCTGCGATATGCATAAGTAGGAAGACAGTCTCTGTCGCCTTAGACAGGTGGGCCGAGGAAGCAATGGAGAGGCACTGGGGCCGGACAGAGATAAAGCTGTCTGGCTACTTCTCCGCATCCTTGTGGTGCAAACAGGCCACTCTCGCCCTTAGAAGACACCTCACATTGATAGGCGTAGAGAGGAATCCCATTTTTCAGGAATGCGGCAAGGATGAAGAAACGTCCTACCACTACCTGTGTGATGCGAGGCTTTTGGGAGTCTTCGAGCAGAATTGTTTGGATCGAGGACTCTGCAGAGGAATCTGGTAAGCACCGTCCAATTGAAGACCGTCACGGTCTTCATCTCGAGGTCAAGGCGGTTTGGCGAGGAAACCGGGGAAGAGTAGAGCATGGTTGCTGGGGTTGGCAAAAAGGGCCCATTGTGGCCTACTTGCTTGGCGTTGGCCTCCATACCACTGCTACTACTGCTACTACTACTGAAGTCGATAGGGGGAAACTCGGCTAAAATATTTTCAAGATGGTGTCACTTTCAGTTATACAGGGTGTTGATGTTAACCTGCTTATTTTAAATAGAATACCCTACATATTATTGCATTTTAAGATAACACGGGAATTTTAGACACATTTCATGCATCATGTCCTATATCTAAGTCCAGCCGTTTTTGACATATCCCAAATTTTATGTCAAAAAAGACGTTTGCAGGCCTAAACATAACTATCAATTTCTCCCATATAAAAGCCTTTATCATTTAATTGGATTTGATTTCCTTGTAGAAAGGGAACTACTTTAGTGGCCTGTGATGTTATTTTGATAACAGATAAATACAGGCTGATCACAAATTCACATTGAAATTTGATATTAAAAAATTGTCAAAAGTTTTTTTCAAATAGAAACCCACTATTAATGAATTTTCTTTGAAAAAAAATCACTAATGAGGCGATCGCGACTTTTGAATTTTTAAAAATTTCTTCAAATGAGCGCTATTTAGGATGCCTGGAACCTAAATCTCAGGTCGGTTTCAGACTTTATATGTTTATATATATATATATATATATATATATATATATATATATATATATATATATATATATATATATATATATATATATTATGTGTCACACCGATGACATAAAAAAGAGTGGATCGATTTTGATAAAACTTGGTGAGTACCTTCCTTTCGCAAGTGGCTTGGATAAGTTGTTTATATCTCTGGAAATTACAAAGTTAGGGCAACCATATTGGGTACGAGGGTTTATATCATAAAAAGAAAACAATGCACCAAAATTTGAATCTCTACGTTGAAATAAAAAAAGTTATTAGCTTTTAAGTTTTTCTTCTTAAAACGTCAAACAGTCGCAATTCAAAACGTCAAAATTGAGATGTTCTAAATAAAGAACTTTAAACTAACAATACGAGCGATGTAGCAGAAATTTTATAAGAAGTGTGTTCTATAGAGCCTTACGTTTCCGCTTGAGCCACCATTGTCCTTTATTTTACTTAAGTATTTGCAGAAAATGAATTTCAAATAGACCCTTTTTCTGATGCTTTAGCTGTGGTTTCAACTATGGGTGAGATTTGGCATAGTTAAAGTGCATATAAACAAGGAGATCAGAAAGATAAAATGTATGTATAATATGTGATTAATATCAACATTGCTTTCTTCTAATTAGACAAGCGTCTCGCGACAGTAAAAACTTTGATGAGTTTTTTGTCGTTTTAACGAAATAAAAGACCTTCCTGACTGTACTGTGTACACACGTTCCTCCCAACTGGTCTTCCTGACCTGTCCTGACATCAGTTTGCCTAATCAAAAGCTAAAAGAAGTTAAAAGGGAAAGGAAAAGTTTATTATGCTCACATAACCTTGATATATGGCAGGGTTGATTTTCCTTCTCCTTTTAACTTTTAATTAGGCAAACTGATGTCAGGGCAGGTCAGAAAAATCAGTTGGTAGGATTTTTTTGTAATTTTTTTCCTTTTACAAGTGGCTTGGATAAGTTCGTTAGCCAGGAAAATCGGCCCAGGTTTTCCCGGAAAATTTTGTGTTTCCTTTCTAAAAAAATTATATCTCCGGAAATAACAAAGTAAGGGCAAATTTGGTACACGTATTTGCATTATAAAAAGTGAACCATGCACCAAAATTTAGGCCTCTAAGTTTAAAGACAAAACAGTTATGGTCAGTTAAACAAAAAAATTGAGTTTTCCTCAAAACGTAAAGTCGCAATTTAAAACGTCAAAATTGACAATGTTTAGGCAAAGAACGTGAAACAAATACGGACTGTGAAAAGAAAATGTTGCAAGAACAGTGTTCTGCAAACCCTTAAGTTTTAGCTTCAACCGTCATTGCCCTTCATTTTACTAAAATGTTTACAGAAAATTCATTTCAAATAGACTCTTTCTCTGATGCTTTGGCTGTCGGTTTAGTTAAGTTGCTGCTTTCGCTGTAGGTTTAGTGAAGTTTATGGTTTAATGGTCTATAATTTGTAGCTAATTTTCGTAGAACAAATTCGTTAATGCATTTTTGTATTTTTTATAGAAATATGATGCATGTTTGTAAGAAAAAACCTGGACGCAGTAAGTGTGTTTTGGTAGCGAATTTTCATTAAATCCTTCAAATTTTATAAGTCAAGTTGCTATTAACGTAAGGTTTGTTGGCTAGGAAACCAACATTTAAGTTTAGTTTCGGAAAATTTTTGTACATTTTCAAACAATAAGTAATTTTGTTAAAATATAGTACATTGTTTCTACTACATAGGCCATTCCGGTAATCAGATTGATGCCTGCTCGCATTTGCTATTAAAAACATTTTTATGAAAATTCACTTCCATAACGCACTTGCTGCGTCCAGACTCTTTTTATAATTTTATCTTGTTCAGCATTAAAAAAGAGGGGAACTCTGTGTAAGGTTGTCTATGCCAAAAATTTGTAGTTTTTGAAATATTGGCAATTTAACATTTTTATGTTGTGAAAATGTTATACGGCTTTAAGTTTTGTCGTTAGTCAGCCATGAAAGCGACGCGTGTTAAAAGAAAATTATCGAGCACTATATAAACGTCACTAGTTGTTGTCATTTGACAATTATTAATTAAAATCATGCCGGGGAACTGAATTATACACACGAATATTATTTAGATTTGATTATTATCTATGGGTAATGTAACAAAGTCCTATCAAGAACATGCCAGATATTTGCTGATAGATGTCCAGATTAACAGAAACCGTTCCGAAGTGTGTTCGGCGAATAATAGAAAATTACAGAAGTTTTGGCACCGTTAAGACAAGAATTTATACATAGAAGAAGACCAATTTATCCTTCTAAAAGAAAACCATACCTCCACAGGGTAAGAACTTATTTTAATAAATGTTCAAAATTTCCACCCTCAACTTCCAAACATTTTTGTCATCTACGAGTAACTTCTTCATGGGTGGCCGATCTAATTGAATTTGGAGAAAAGCTTTCAAACTCGCCCCTTACCCTTACCACACAGTCCTCCTTCGTTGTCAATGGTTTGGAATAAACCATGTTTTTTATAGTTTCCTACATAAAGTAATCTAACACCATCAAATCCGGAGAACGAGGAGGCCATAGGAAAGGACTATTGTTGGCGCTCCACTTGTTTCAAGCATGTCATAGGATACGCCGCGAAATATCCCAGAACTGCAATTTCCACATTTCCATAATTAAGAATGGGTTTACTTTTATGCATTTTTGCGTTAACTGTGCCAAAACATTTGTAATTTTCTATTATTCGCCTAACACCCTTCCGCGACGGTTTCTGTTTATCTGGATATCTATTAGCAAATATCTGGCGTGTTCTTGATAAAACTTTGTTTCATTTTGTTTGTTTATCTGTAGTCTGTCATTTAAATAACTTGTGAACAGTTTAAGAGAGGTGCCCCTAAAACCCATATTTTTCAAAATACCCAGCAGCCTTTCATGGCCCACAGCATCAAACGCCTTAGCTAGGTCAAGGAAAACACAAAGTGGGGACTTATCACCATCAAGTGCGCCAGTTATATCTGTAGCCAATTCCAGGAACGCATCATCGGTTTACAAAGGCTTCTGGAAACCGCATTGTCGTTTTGAAAGTATTTCAACTATGTTGGTTGTATAAGTCTCTATTTTTTAACACTTTGTGTTATTTGGAGCTGGCCTGACAACATACTACTTGGTTCCGCAACTAGGTGGCGGCACGTTTCTTCGTGTCTTACCACTCACCTAGTGTTGGAAGGCTGGCTACCATAGGCGTATTACTTTATAGGTGTATTTTCGCTACAATTAGTATGCCGTACTGACGAGCTATAATTAGAGCGAAATCGCCCTACGGTTCTAATTTTTGTGAGAATGCATCTAGCCTTACATACTTTGTCCCTATATTGGGGTAGAAATTGGCCAGGGCTGACAATTTACTAAATTGTTAGTTGGTTGTATACAGTCTTTATTTTTTAACACTTTGTGTTATTTGGAGCTGGCGGGACAACATACTACTTGGTTCCGCAACTAGGTGGCGGCACGTTGATTCGTGTGTTACCACTCAGTTGAAATCAGACTAGTTTGTTTAGTAACATCTTAAGTTTATTTTCGAAAAGTCTGCGTACTTTTTCCAACAATGAGGTCATTTTGATGAAATACGGAGGATTGTTACTACTATAAGGGTTATACTGTTAACCAAATTCGACGCCTTTGACTAAACGAAGCCACATTTGCCACTGATTTTTTTTTAAGTTCACTACCACAGCGCACCCCAGGTTTTCTTGTACAGTTTGACTCAAATTTTAAAAATAAGATAGAGAGGCTGTACTAGTTGAAATAGCAGAGATGGCATCTATTTCGGATAGAACCGGAATCCCTAGAACAACTCAGCAATCCATCAGCTTCGTCGAAAACTTGACAGACAAACAGGTTCTGGAGACTGAAAACAAGCCAGCATTAACATTATCATCTGATTTCATCCTGCGGTACGAAAGCAATATTAAGAAAACAGAGCTTTATGTATTTTGTAGTTTGCAACGACTGAATCTGTAGTTACAGTTGAACGTGCGTTCCGTATTAGGTTCAGATGTAATCCTCCAGGTGATAATAACATCCGTCGATGGTATCTTTGTCTTTGCAGTTGTCACATGCTCTAAAGCTTTCACTCTAAGGTTAACGTGCCAACTTTACACACGATATGTTCCTGCATGACAATTAAGGTTTTCTGGACCCTGCCGTGTTCAGCAATGAATGACCATTCACATAAGTCGACATGTGAATACTTAGAATGTGCGCATCTGGGGGTCAGCAAATCTCCACGAGACGGTTCAGTTGCAACGAGACTCCCCTAAATTGAATCTTTTTCTGTGTCACATCCCGGCGGAAAGTTTATGGGCCTTTGTTTTTGCGAAAGCAACTATAACTGGTATTTTTATCTTGATGCGCTACCACTATGAGTCTTTCCTCAATTCGAAGAAGTTGAACCACAGAACGTTATTTGGCTGCAAGATAGTGCGCCGCCTCACCGGCATAACTCAATACGCGATTGGTTAAACGAAGTTGTAGTCGACCGCTGGATTGACCGGATGACAGAGCTTGTTTCGCGTGGCCTCCACATTCACCCGATCTGACGCCATGCAATTTTTAACACGTGTAGGAAAATTGATTGAGCTGCTCTTCCATTTGATTTTTTTTTTTAATTGTAAGTTAAATGTGGTAAATACTACAAAGCCTTAAAACCCCAATCTTCATTTTGAAACACCCGGTATTTTCAAATATCATGTTTAGACTTACAAATTTAAATTTTAAATTACAAAACATAAAAGCACAATCACGTTTTCGTATTCCATTCAAATTTTGTTTTATGCATCTGATGTACTGACTGTATTCCTTATATCCCATTAGAATAGACTAGAATAGAATGGCAATGGATTTTCATGATATTATACAGACATGAGCTAGACAGTCCTAAATCCGAAGTTTGGAACTGCAATAAAACACGACCAAATGCGGTATTTCCTCATTTCCCTCCACTGTCTTTCTATGCAAATTCCTCATTCGATTCGAGGTTTACGAGCGTTCATTTCCTCAGCAACAAATCCCTCAAATTCCCATCTCGTGCATCGGACCTAACGAAACTAATTAGATGTGATTAATGTGGTTCTTCTGATTCACTGCTGAAAAGTTAATGAGTTTATACTGCCGAATTGAACTTCGTTACATGTAGAATTAATTGATAACTGAATCGGGTTTCACTGGTTTGGTGAATATTATGTAGCTACTCATTTGATCTCGTTAGAGCATAAAAGGATTAGATTAGAAATGTATGGCAATCACTTTTTTTGATTTAAAATGGTTAAACAAAGTTGTAGAAACCATCAAGATGTTGTTTTTTATGTAACTGGTTTTATAATTAAGCAAGTTTGCAGTGGCGAATTTGCACATTTTCCGTTAGTAGGCTATTCAAATTTTGCCGCCTTTATTGATCTCTACAATTCGATACCCTAATTCATAGTCATATTAACTACCATTTTTTCATCAATGAAATTGTAACTTTATCATTTGTGCACTCTCGTCCTAATTACACCACCTTTTTCCCGTAATTAGTATGATTGTGTACTAGGGGATCGATGTGTCAGTTCGTAGATTATTTTTACAACCCAACGATTTGGTTAAGGCTGCACAATAAATAGTTTTTGGGCATATTTCTGAGCTAATAAAAGCTCAATCATGTACTGGTTGTAGTAATAAGGCGCGGTAAGGTTTGCGTTAATACTGCTTACACGATAATGTACATTCGGTAAACGCAATTAAATAATTTTTATTGTGCTTTTTTTAAATTTATTTCAACAACACACCACGAGGGCTTACAGCCTAAATACTATCATACCGTGGGTGTCGACAAAGAGGAAAGAGGCAACTTGTTAATTCTGGACTTGAAGGTTTGGAGGTTCGGGGGAGAAGGAAAAAACAGGTGCCGGCAAGGAATTCCACAACTTTGAAGTCCTCGGGACAAAAGAGCGGGCATAACAAGATGTTCTATGTCTGGTGACCTAGACAGTAAAAGGGTACATTTGTTTTGTTCCCCTGGTAGATCTGTTGGGGGCAGCAGGTGGAAGAACTATGGAAGAAAGCTCCTCTGAGCAGTGCCCGTGCAGATCTCTATAAAAGAGAGAGAGAGGTCACCAACGGAACGTCGGTGGGCAACGGATGGCAGCCTTTGGGTGAGGGTAGCGTCACTGATGAGACGTATAGTTCTCTTCTGAATGGAGTCCAGGATAGCGAGTGTAGAAGCGGCAGCAGCAACCCAGATGTGAGAGCAGTATTCGAGGTTTGGTCTTATTTGTGAAGTATATAAGGTAAAGAGATTAGCTGGTGAAAAGTATTTGCGAGCCCGGAAGGGGAAACCTAATTTCTTAGGTGCCGCTTCTGCAATTCATGTGACATGTTAGTGACAATTGAGATTTCGATCCACAGAAATGCCGACAAGTGAAAAGGACTTATTACTATGAATAACTTGGTTGTTTATTGTGATGGGTCTAGGGCTGGTGTATATCTTATGAGAAAGAAAGAAAGACTGTGATTTGGTGGATTTGAATTGTAAAAGATTTCTACATCCCCAGTCTAATAATTCTTGGAGATCCGCGGAAATAAAACCCTCCATGAGTCTGCGATCCTCATCTAATTGGGCTAAAGAAACAGGCTTGGAATATTGTATATTTGAGTGGAGGGTGCTGTCGTCCGCGTAACTGTGAACTGGGTTGGATGTGCTAGAGAGGAGGCCATTGATGTGGATAAGAAACAAAGTAGGGGCTAAACCCGAACCTTGAGGAACTCCTGCATTAATTGGAAACAGTTTAGAGGAATGGCCATTCACGACAACAGAAATGCTCCGGTTGGAGAGGAAATTTTCTGTCCACGTACAGAGTTTTAGTGGTAGGCCATAGGCCGGTAGTTTATTAAGCAGCGCTGCGTGCCAGACCTGATCGAATGCTTTGAATATGTCTAGAGCGACAATCTGGGATTCACCGTGAGTTCCATAGACTTGTTCCAAGAATAGGTGACAAGGGAAAGGAGGTCGGCAGTTGATCTGCGCTGACGGAATCCATACTGCATGTCGTAGATTAGACTGTTTTTCAAGAAATTTTAGTAATTCTGTGTTTATATACTTTTCCATCACTTTAGAGATGACTGAAAGGAGAGAAAAAGGCTTGTAGTTGCTAGGAATCGCTTTGGATCCTTTCTTGGGGACGGGTTGTACTCGAGCAGTTTTCTAGTTACTAGGGAATATGCCTCTATTGTAAGATGTCTGAAACAGACGAGTCAGGACAGGAGCAAGTTCTGGTGCGCATTTTTTGGGAACAATTGCTGGGATCTTGTCAGGGCCAGAGCTTTCCTGGTATTAAGAGCAGAGTGCATCTTTCGTACCTTTTTAGTTTAGAAAATGATATCCTTCATTTTATGCGCGATATTGGGGACTGTTGGTGGTTAAACATTTGGAGGTGGGTTGAGAGTAGAGTATATATATATATATAGTATTGCCGGCGAACAACGAGGCAAAAAGTTTAGCCTTGCCCAGGGCGGTAGAAACAATTTCATCCCCTGAGACAAGAGGTGGGAACGTGCTATTGCAGAAATTAGTCCCAATAGATTTAGCAAGAGTCCAGAAGGATTCGCTGCCGCTGGAGCTTAAGAGGATTTTGTTTTTGTTATTAAAGGAGTTTTTTGCCTCAGAAAGAATGCGGACATAGCGGTTTCTTGCGTCGTTAAATGCTTGACGGTTTTCTTGACTGGGATTGTGTAGAAGCTTTTTGTGAGCTTTGACCTTTTCAAGTCTGGCCTTGTCACAGGATTTAGAGAATCAGGGCTTTTGAGTGGATGTAGAGGTTTTCTGTGTACGTGGAATAAATAATTCCATGCCAGCTTGGATAATTTCGGTTACGGTTTGTGAGATATCAGAGGGGTCAGGATGAGAGAAGCAGACAGACGCCCATGGAAATGAGGAAAAGTAACAGTTTAAAAACAATATATTCAATCAGCTGCTAACAATGCGACTGATTATGACGATGAAATTCAACTAGTTAAGTTATGCAAGTTTTACAATACGTTTTTGCGCGATTTTCTATTCGCAAAATCATGAACTATATCGTCGTCTGAAATATTGTTCATTCGTCCTGACACTTGGTCACTGGTATACATAGAGCCATGCGAACTGCTATTACCAAGTTTGGATAAACGTTTTGTAAATTATGTTTTCGCAGGAACGAAGATAAACTTTTCAATGATCCAGAAGCTGGTTTTACCAAAATTATTTCAGAAGAAAGGTGGCATTGAAAATTTATGCATTCTTGAACTAAGTCAGTCTCTAAATCATTAGGATGCATTTCTTCCAAGAAAGGAGCTTTTCCCGCGAGGGTTGATAATGACAATTCACTCATTTTGGTTAGAAATAAAAAGCTTTCATTGAACCTGTTGTAGGCCTCCTGTCGGTTTTCTAATTCGGATACGAGTCTATCAATGAGGACGAGAAATGTGTTAACCCTGAAAGTATCACTCGCAGTCATTTCGGGTGTTTCATCATATACTTTTGCCATTTCAGCTGTCTTTTTCCTATGTCTTTTGTATATTGCTTCGACATGCTTAATTCCATCGCCTTTTCTTCTAAATACTTAAAATCTTCTCATTCAGCTACGAAATACTTGCAAAAAGATTCGTGAAGATCGGTAACAGTGATCAAATCTACGGTAGAAGCCTGAATTTGAATATTAACTTTGTTTATTCTTTCCAAAAACATCCACACAACAACCATTACCGCCGTTTCCGGTTTTTCTAAATTTAAAAGTATTCCCGTCGCTTTGTTTCGCGTTACAGGTTACAGTCCTCTTAAGCTCCAGCGGCAACAAACCCTTCTGGACTCTTGCTAAATATATTGCCAATAATTTCTGCAAGAGCACGTTCCCACCTCTTGTCTCAGGGGATGAAATTGTTTCTACCGCCCTGGGCAAGGCTGAACTTTTTGCCTCGTTGTTCCCCGGTAATTCTACTCTCAACCCACCTCCAAATGTTCAACTACCAAGAGTCCCCAATGTCACACATAAAATGACGGATATCATTTTCAAAACTAAAAAGGTACGAAAGATGATCTCTTCTCTTAATACCAGAAAAGCCTCTGGCCTTGACGAGATCCCAGCAATTGTTTTCAAAAAATATGCACCAGAACTTGCTCCTGTCTAGACTCGTCTGTTTCAGACATCTTACAATAGAGGCATATTCCCTAGTAACTGGAAAACTGCTCGAGTACAACCCGTCCCCAAAAAAGGATCCAAAGCGCTTCCTAGCAACTACAGGACTATTTCTCTCCTTTCAGTCGTCTCTAAAGTGATGGAAAAGTACATAAACACCGAATTACTAAAATTTCTTGAAAAACACAGTCTAATCCACGACAGGTAGTATGTATTCCGTCAGCGCAGATCAACTGCCGACCTCCTTTCCCTTGTCACCCATTCTTGTAACAAGTCTATAGAACTACACGGTGAATCCCAGATTGTCGCTCTAGACATATTCAAATCATTCGACCAGGTCTGGCACGCAGCGTTGCTTAATAAACTACCGGCCTATGGCCTACCACCAAAACTCTGTACCTGGACAGGAGATTTCCTCTCTAACCGGAGCATTTCTGTTGTCGTGGATGGCCATTCCTCTAAACTGTATCCAATTAATGCAGGAGCTCCTCAAGGTTCAGCTTTAGCCCCTACTTTGTTTCTTATCCACATCAATGACCTCCTCTCTAGCACATCCAACCCAGTTCACAGCGACGCGAACGACAGCACCCTCCACTCAAATATACAATATTCTAAGCCTGTCTCTTTAGCCCAATTAGATGAAGATCTCAGACTCATGAAGGGTTCTATCTCTGTGGATCTCCAAAAAATATTAGACTGGAGAAGTAGAAATCTTGTACAATTCAACCCCACCAAATCACAGTCTTGCTTTCTTTCTCATAAGAGATACACCAGCCCTAGACCCATCACAATAAACAACCAAGTTATTCAAAGTAATGAGTTCTTTTCACTTGTTGGCATTTCTGTGGATCGAAATCTCAATTGGCACCAACATGTCACATCAATTGCAGAAGCGGCTGCTAATAAATTAGGTTTCCTCTTCCAGGCTCGCAAATACTTTTACCAGCTTATCACTATACCTTATATACTTCACAAATTAGACCAAACTTCGAATACTGCTCCCACATCTAAGGTGCTGCTGCCGCTTCTACACTCGCTATCCTGGACTCCATTCAGAAGAGAGCTATACGTCTCATCGGTGACCATACCCTCGCGCAAAGGCTGCCATCCCTTGCCCACCGACGTGCCGTTGGTGGCCCCTCTCTCTTTTATAGATATCTGCACGGGCACTGCTCAGAGGAGCTTTCTTCCATAGTTCCTTCACCTACTGCCACCAACAGATCTACCAGGGAAACAGAGTAAATGCACCCTTTTACTGTCCAGGTCACCAGACATAGAACATCTTGTTATGCCCGCTCTTTTGTCCCGAGGACTTCCAAGTTGTGGAATTCCTTGCCGGCACATGTTTTTCCTTCTCCCCCGAACCTCCAGACCTCCAAGTCCAGAATTAACAAGTTGCCTCTTTCCTCCTTGTCGACACCCACGGTACGATAGTATTTAGGCTGTAAGCCCTCGCGGTGTGTTGTTGAAATAAAAAATATTTAAAAAAGCAGCTGCAGTTGCCACTAAATTTAAAGAGGGCAAAGCAAGGAACGAAAAAAGCAAAAAGCGCTTGGCCTAGAATTATCATATGATTGTTCACGACAGTCTTCAATATGTATGCCCAGTGTTTTATGTTCTGAAATATTGGCAGAAAACATTTCTTCAGCTTTATGTCCCAATGAGGGCAAAAACTTGAGATATATTTCACACGGTTCGTATGTTTTGAAAACGTATCTAATGACGAGGGTAAGTTGGTCCACATATGCTATATATGGTGTTGAATCTATGAATAAGGAAAAATATTTCGCCCTTCTTATCTCGTCTCCAATCAGTTTTAAGATTTTATGACCCTTCAAGAGAATAAACTCATCGCAAATCGTCTTAGATAAGTAACTGCTACTTTCAGATTCTTGATTCCCAAATCGTTTAATATGACTGGCTGAAAATGGGTCGGATTCAGTAAACAGTTCCAAAATCATACACTAATTTTCGTTACGCGGATCACCGAATTTTTCATTTTTTTCTCTGAAAGCAAGACCTCTTGGACACAGTCGCTTCACTGGGGCAACAACCCTCTTCAGAATGTCTTTCCAGTAAGTAATTTCTTCATGAATCTGGACATGCAGTAAATTATCGAGTTGCCATCAATCTCACTTCCAACTTTCAAACTTAGGATACTGGATTAATGACGCGTTTTCATGCCGAGCTACTCGGTCTTCTGCATTTTTTCAGTCATTTAATCCTTCGTTCTCAAACTGAGTCTTATTCTCCAATAGACCGAATGCCAAACAGGGCCCGCAATATACAGATCTTTTACTTTCAGAACAAACCAGCCAATTTTGGTCATTCACTTCATCATTTTTCGTTTCTTTGGAAGATATTCACTGGCAAGAAACGACGCTGATCAGCATACATTTTTTCACTTTTAGAGCCGTATCTGGTGATAATCTCCCTTAAGGTATTGTTGATTTCCCATTAAGCTGGATCTTTATTAACATATACTGCTGTTTGCAGTTGGTCATTACTTAACGTCTGATTCTGAGACGCATCTTCAATTGTTATACTTATTGACGATTCATATACCGCCTCTTCGTCAAAAACATAAATATCCGTTTTTTCCAAAGTAGATTGTTCAACAGATGACTGTTATCATTGGGCCGAAGAGTTTAAATGCGTTTTATCTTTTCTAGATTGTATTGTGTCAGTGCATTTCGTTGAAGTTCCTGGTCTTTCAACACTACTTCGTACTTCCACTTCCACTTTTAAAAAACCGTCAATTTTTATCGTTTTGCGGATAACCTGTCTTGTTATTCTTTTTTTTATTTTGGCCTCATTTTTATACTCGGCTCCACTAAGCCGCTTTCTTCCATCACTCATTCTAACAATTTTTTATCCAAGAACCAAAATAAGAGTCATTGAATAATTACCCAACATAAGTGCAAGAAATTTATTTAAGTATGATATAACAAAAAAAAATCGAAATTTCTTTGCATAACTTTCGAAACAGCTATTTATCAAGTTAAATTACGTCTTACTGATTTGTTACGGATTATTTTTAATAATATATTATTATAACTTACCTACTATAAGTTTGTACGCACCGGTGATATTATGTCATGGAATTATTCATACAATCCACGAAACACTTTGAAACATTACAGTATACGACCAGAAAAATGTGCCAGAGAAATATTAATACGTATTAAAAATAGCAGGAAGCAATCAACCGAGGTGGCTTTTCTTTTGTTTTTGAGTATATATGGGACGGGACGTCCCCGATTGTATCACCGCTCTATATCTATCTCTCTCCAACTCAATGATTTCCTATAAAAAAAGTGTCCTAACAAGGTCATAGTTAAAAATGTATAGTTCTTTTCGCTGGAAAACGAAAAAACTATTAATGAAAATTCTCATTTTTAGTCACCTAACAAGGTCATCGTTAAAAATGTCTAGTTATTTCGGTATTTACTTGAAAACGAAACAAAGAAAGTTTCCCAACAAAATTGGTAGGGGGCACGGCGCACAATTCAAAATTATTTTGAAGTTTTGAATTATATAGGGTGTTTCGTAATTCAGGTGCGAAGCAACCCTAGGTTTTCAAATTTCTTCAAATGAGCGTAAACTATATATATATATATATATATATATATATATATATATATATATATATATATATATATATATATATATATATATATATATATATATATATAGTTACGTTGCCTGGTAGCCGATTGCTGTAGGAACAATACCACGACATCCGGCCCGATCTAGTCCACTCAGCATGACATCGACCTCACACAGTCACAGAGTTCAATTAGAAACTGCATCATAATCAAACCTAGTTTATAAGTATGAGTTATGTAGATTTAGAATTCATTCTTTACTTGTCCACGATTAACAACATTCATAGTTCGTTAGTTGTAACTTGTAATTAATCACTTTGTTAATTAATAGTACTTTTTGGGTTTAAATAAATTATTTTTTATCATAAAGCCAAAAGGGCCTTATTTAACTGGCGCTGCGATCTGTATCCAGTAACGACGTTTTGGCAACTTAAAAGTAGCAAAATTGTCGGTCGTTTTTGAACGTTTGTGCTGGAAGAACCATCCAAGAAGAGCAAGGGCATTGGAAGAAAAGCCATAGATGACCAACAAAGCAGTTTCCCTTCTGTAAGTTGATCCATTTCTTTCATTTCCTATGCAATTGTGTCTTTTAAGTATTTGCAAAATTCATTTTTTCGTAAATACAAATTATTTTTAGTATTCACAAAGTTTTTCTTTGGCAATACTTATATTTAAGGCATCATAAAAATCCTTTTTTTTCATAAATGCCCTATAATTGATTATTAATAATTATTAATATTATCACAAAGCTATCTTCTTTCGTGATACCTATTATAATTAATATTTTGTTAATAGCGTTAACAAATTTCTTTTAATTTACTACATACAAGCCTTATTTTTTAAACGAATAATTATTGATATTTTTACAAGGTACTTTTTCATAGTACAAGTTATAAAGACAAGCATTTTTTACTGTATTTTCAAATTTAATTTTTCGAAAATACATGAAATAAAGCAGAATTATTTTTATACAGTTTAACAAATTCTTAGCATTAAGTGATAATTACATTAATAAATATATTTTATCTAATGAAATTTCTCTAAAATTAACTCAGTATCACAAGTTAGTCGTTGCTTAATAAAAACACTGCATGCACTTAGTTAACCGTCGCAATTAATTTGATATTCAGTCATTGTACGTAAAAAACTGATGACAAAATAAAAAACTTTACAGACGCGATATTATACAAGATTCAATTTCAACAGAATCGTGTGATCCGTTGTAACTAGATAAAACGCTTTTGTAATACACATTATAACAAGCAAGCTTAAAACATTTAGTACAATTAGAGTAAATTTTTATCGTATAAATATCCACTGTAATTAAAAACTCTCTAGATAAACAATTTTAACGGAAATATTTTAAAGCATTAAGATTTTATGCAGTTATAATAATTTGCACCGTATTATTATTCTTTTAGTTATAAATTATTGATTACCTTTAGAATTAAGCATTTATTTTAAGGATTGATTATTATTCTATTAATTACAAATTTTATCCATTTATTACAACAAAAAATTAATAATTTTATACCCTTATTATCCTGTAATTAATATAAAAAAAAGGAAATCTCCTTTATATCTATTAATACATTACATGAGCCTTCGTGAAAGATCTCCCATAAGATTTACCCGAATTCCAGAAAGAATCTTGCCAAATTTTACCCCAGATTCACTCAATTTTAATTCATCAGAAACCCCTAAATTCCAAAACATGTCAGAGGCATCAATCACCCAAATCTGTCAAGCTTCGGCAATGATTCCCGAGTACAATGGCGGACAAAAACAATTAGCATATTTTCTGAATCAATGCCGCACTTATATCCTATGTTACAAAAGACAAGGCGACACACCTGACGACCTACATTGTAACCGAATGATTATTGAATTCATTAAGGCCAAAATCACAGGTGAAGCCCGAGATATACTTATGAAACTAGACGACATTTCTTGGCAAAATATTGAAAATGCCCTTAAGGCCCAATATACAGACCCTAGATCAGAAGACCTTTTAATGACAGATCTACGAACTAGTTATATGCGTAAAACTCAAACTGCCACTGATTTTTACAACACTATACAAGACAAATTAAAAATGTTAAACGAACATATTTCCCTACAAGCCCTAGACAACATTATAAAAACCTACAAGAAACAGCAATACGAAACAGCAGCTGTTACTTCTTTCAAAATAGGAATAGCCGAACCATATCACAGTCACTTACGGTTATTAAACATCCCTAATTTAGAAACAGCGTTGCTCGAATGCCATCGCATTGATAACGAGCAGATGCAAGTAAATTTCCTAAAAGTCATAAAAGACAAGGATGAATCTCATTTCCGTCAAAACGACAAACATCCTCAGCAACAAAAACCCCACATAATTAATAGGAAGGTAAACGACTTCTACCCCAATTTTCGGAAAATACCTCAACAAAATTATAACCAACAGCCCGATTTCCAGAGAATACCCCAACAAAATTATAACTATCGGCCCAATTTCCAGAGAATACCCCCACAAAGCCATAACCAACAACCAACGTTTCGACAACCCTTTCCAAGCCGACCTATCTCAAACTTAAGACCAATTCCACAACAACGAAATTACCCCACTAATTCACAAGTCTTCGGAAGAAGAATTAATAATCAGGCAACCCCTATGTCAATTTCTACTAACCTAACAAACAATCGCCCTCGTACAAATCACCCCATTCCTCAAATAAATAACAACCAAACTTTTCAAGAGCAGGAACAAGAACCTGACTATTTATACCAGGATGATAATGATTATCAACCTGATGAGGACTTCTATAACGAGGAACTCGAGGGACCAGAGGAACCGTATGGTGAAAATCAGGATTTTCCCAATACAGCCTCGGAAACACTATAAAACTTGACTTAAATAATATTGCCATGCAACCCAAACTACCCTTCTTCTGTCTACCCTCTTTAGGCCTATAAATACTCATTGACAGTGGTGCGTCTGATAGCATCATGAATCCAGGTCCGGCTTACGAATTTTTCAGCGAATATCTCTATCAAAAACCCTTCGCCATGAAATCCGTTGGCAAAATTTCCAGAGGTATTGATAACATTCAGTTCCCTATATTACAAGAATATGGCATTAAATTCCCCTTCGATTTTCATGTCATGCAATGGCATGATCGCTTCGACGCCTTGATCGGTTCTGCTCACTTCCAGAAATTGAAAGCACGTATAAACTACGAGACACAGACTATAACGTTAGGCAAGACAGAGATCCCTTTCTATTTCGAACTTAACCCTCAAAATTTTAAGCCCTTTAAACAAATATGCGTAAATAGTATCAAAATTCCTGTTAACGTAGAAAATGGAACCGTTCTGATTCCCCAACTATCCGAAAACACCGTAACTGTAGAAGAAGCTATAGCTACTTCTCATTCTGGCATTTGCACAATTCCCATTATAAAAAATACATCTGACAACGTCGAAGTTTACTTCAACGAACGAATTAAAGTCACTCCCTTACAAAACTATTACGAACTTAACGAACCCATAAAACAAAACCAACCTAACATTTTAAAACAATTAAGAGTAGAGCATCTTAATACCGAAGAAAAATCAAGATTATTTTCCTTATGTAACAAATACAAAAATATATTTTACCATGAAAACAGTGACCTTACGTTCACTAACTGTGTTAAACATGACATACGCACAAAAGATGACGAACCATACATGTCAAATCCTATCGATATCCCTACAATCTCAAAGTAGAGATTCAAAAACAAATAAAACAGCTATTAGATAACAAAATTATCAGACCATCTATATCACCATATGCATCTCCTGTATGGATCGTGCCTAAACGCATGGATCAATCGGGAAAACGTAAATGGCGTTTAGTTATCGACTACAGAAAGCTGAACGAGAAAACCATTAACGACAAATATCCCTTACCTCGAATAGATGAGATACTCGATAGTCTAGGCAAGTGCATGTATTTCACTACACTTGATTTGGCCCAAGGTTTTCACCAAATTGAATTAGGTGAAAGCAGCATAGAGAAAACTGCCTTTAGCGTTAATAATGGGCACTACGAGTACGTGCGCATGCCCTTTGGGTTGCGTAATTCTCCGAGCACTTTCCAGCGCGTAATGGATAATGTCCTTAGGGAATTCCTTTATAAATCATGTTTCGTATACATGGATGACATCGTCATTTTTTCTAAGTCCCTACAAGAACATTTGCTACATCTAAAACAGATCTTTTCAAAATTACAAGAAGTTAACCTCAAAGTCCAACTAGACAAATCCGAATTTCTTCGTAAGGAAGTCGAGTTTCTTGGGCACGTAATCACGACCCACGGAATCCGTCCTAACCCTAATAAAATCAAGGCTATACAGAACTATCCAATACCAAAATCCCAAAAAGAAATAAAGTCATTCCTCGGATTGATAGGCTACTATCGCCGCTTCATTAAAAATTTCGCAAAAATCCTCTTCCCCTTAACCAAATGCCTTAAGAAAGACTCCAAAATTGACATTAACGATACAGAGTACGTAAATGCCTTTAGACAAGCCAAAGACCTTATTACAAATTCACCTATACTGATGTATCCAGACTTTGCAAAAACTTTTCACCTGACTACTGACGCTAGTAATATCGCTATAGGAGGCGTTTTGTCACAAAACGACAGGCCCATAGCCTACTATAGCCGCACTCTAAATTCCGCTGAAAGGAACTACTCAACAATTGAGAAGGAACTCCTTTCAATAGTCGAAAACACTAAGCACTTTAGGCCTTACCTTTTTGGAAATAAATTTACGATCGAAACCGATCATAAACCACTTGTATGGTTATTTTCTATTAAAGAGCCAAATTCACGTTTAGTGAAATGGCGTTTGAAATTAGAAGAGTTCGACTACGAAATTAAATATAAAAGAGGTAAAGAAAACGTAGTAGCCGATGCTTTATCTCGTGTCGAAATCAACGCAGTTGAGGACGACGATGATCTGACATCAATTTTTAATAATCTAGATCCATCAGAGCTTAGAGTATTAAACGACGACGATCTTAAAGATTTAGGTATTAACACTCAGGAAGACGAACGACATTCTGACTCACAAACGCAACACACTTCTGCAGAAAACCCCGTCTTTACTATGCCCATTTCTGAAAACCCTTTAAATCACTTCAAATATCAGATAATTATGTATTACGGACCTCATAACGAAATAAAGACAGACAACTTATTTAAAAACAAATGCTACAGAGTATACATCCAAAGACAACACGAACTGCAACAGATGACTGACTTCTTAAAATCTTACATCAACCCTAATAATAATTACGGTATATTATTCTTGGACCCACAACTCGAACATTACTTTAGAATAATAGCTTCCAATCTATTCAATAGTTCGGTTAAAATAATTAAATGTACAAAACGATTACAAGACGTAACGAAACGTACTGAACAAAAAGGAACAATACAAGACTATCACGAACAAAACCATAACGGCATTAACGAGACGTACGCACAACTAAAAACAAAATTTTATTGGCCTAACATGAAAATTCAAATTAACGACTTTATTAATAAATGCGACGTTTGCCTTCAGGCAAAATATGATCGTAACCCTTACAAACCCCCGTTTCAAGGACCACTGATTGCTTCTAGACCCTTCGAAGTTATACACATCGACGTATTCAGCTTTGATAACTGCAAATTCTTAACCATCGTCGATCTGTTCAGTAAATATGCGCAAGCATATTACATTATCGATACTACTGCCCTGACCATCGTTAACAAACTACGTCACTTCTTCTCTCACCACAACTACCCTTCTAAGATGGTCTCGGACCCAGGCCGCGAAATTGAAAATGCTGTACTCAAAGAGTTCTGTTCCATATTTAAAATCAATTTACACATTACTACCCCTCAAAATCCAAATTCAAATTCTCCCGTAGAACGTTTACATTCGACATTATTAGAAAAAATACGTGTACTAAAAATTCAAAACCCAAAAGAAAGCCCCCAATCACTCATGATCACTGCCGTATTGATATACAACCAATCAATACATTCTTCGACAGGCCACTCTCCTTTCAAACTACTCTACGGCCCATATGATGACATACCACCGATCGATCCTCATCAAACAGTTTTCGAGGAATATAACAATAGACGCTTAAAAGAAATACTTCCATTTTACAAGTCTATTTATGAAAAGCAAAAGCATAAAGCAACAGAACGTCTCGAGAAATTCAACGAAACTCGAGAACAAAACATCCAAATTAATGAAGAAAACGTTGCAGTAAGAGTACCACCAATCCGAAAGGCAGATCCCCTTTATAAAATTCATTCCGACCCTATACAATTACCACGCAATAAAATACTTCTTCCCCATTCGAGAAAACAAACGGCTCATTTAAATAAAACCAAAAGAACTAAAAAGAAATTTCCTTCTTTACAGCCTGCTGAGCCTATGTCTGAGGACAGCCCTACTCCTTCAACTTCAACCCATCCAAACTAACGGCTATTTCAAAGAATATATTGGAATCGCCAAAATCCTAAATCACTACCATAGATTTTATTTTTATTTTAATCTCACCCTTATAGATGAAAACTATAATCAGTTAATATACAACGCTTATCAGATTAGTGAAATTAAGTCAAATTCCATCAACAAATATTATACACGAATTCTAAACAGTCAACTAAGAATCATAAGAAATGAATTACAAAAGCTAACACACACTAGATACAAACGCGGTCTCATAGATGGCGCGGGATCGGTTATAAGAATGATCACTGGCAATTTGGACCAGGAGGATCTAAAAGAAATCAATAAAAACGTAGAATCGTTGTATGCTAATCAAGACGAGATAATGGTTCAATTAGATAACTTGAACTCGTTTGCCAATATAATGACTCAAAGATTCGAAAAGGAACAAGAGTCGATTAACAAAAATTTAGACTCGTTAAAAATCACCCTAGATGTGATGCAACGCGAAACGGAATATAAGGCTGTTGTAGAATTTCAGATAGCACTAAGTTCAAAATTACTAGAGAATATAAAAGTATTACAAAGAACAATTTCACTTAGTTTCAATCAATTAACCAACATAGAAATATTTACTGCAAAAGATCTAAAGGTCATTAGAGAACATCTGAAACTCATTTATAATAACGATGAATTAATTAGTTTTGACCAAAATCACATTTTCAAAATTTTAGAATTTACCAAATTTAATGTTTTATCTGTAAAAGATACAATTGTGTGCCTCCTGAAGGTTCCTATCCTACATCCCACATCAGGAGCATATTTTCGAATCATTCCAACACCTCAAACCAATAAAGTCCTTGTACCACCTGCTTCCTTCTATTTGGAAACACCACAGAAAAATCTGTGGACAGCAGAACAATGCCCAGCTGTCGAAGAAGCCATAATATGTACTGACCAACCCCATGAAGAAAGATGCAAATTAGACAACGTATCAACATGCCTCTTTGCCACCACAACCAATTCTTACACAGCATCCGTTCAACTCCGAAATGGAAATATCCTACTGATCACTAACCAGAAGACCAGCATCTCAGAAGAGTGTCCGTCAAGACTAGACAGACAAACTACCACAACCAACACCCTCGTAGCCAGTCAAGAACGATGCAAGATATCTATAAATGGAGAGACTTATGAAGAAACCAGTCCAAACATTACATGGGTACCCGAGTTGATACAACCCTTACAGCCACAGCCTCAACATATCATAAGATTCAATCCAATACATCTCAAGGAAGCCAGCAAGTTGAAAAGTCAGATGGAGAAAAGGAAGCATCACAATGTACTGCATCCTTTAGTACATTCAACACACATGGGAATGACTACCATAATCACCGTCATCCTAGTGGTCATCTTGTGTTACATCTCTATACATAAGTTCAAGAAGAAGGCCATGCTACGGAAATCAAAAAACCGATCTGCAGCTGAAGAGCTTACTGAAAAGAACGAGGACGTCCTTCACATTAGGGATGGAGGAGTTACGTTGCCTGGTAGCCGATTGCTGTAGGAACAATACCACGACATCCGGCCCGATCTAGTCCACTCAGCATGACATCGACCTCACACAGTCACAGAGTTCAATTAGAAACTGCATCATAATCAAACCTAGTTTATAAGTATGAGTTATGTAGATTTAGAATTCATTCTTTACTTGTCCACGATTAACAACATTCATAGTTCGTTAGTTGTAACTTGTAATTAATCACTTTGTTAATTAATAGTACTTTTTGGGTTTAAATAAATTATTTTTTATCATAAAGCCAAAAGGGCCTTATTTAACTATATATATAATATATATATATATATATATATATATATATATATATATATATATATATATATATATATATATATATATATATATATATATATATATATATATATATATGGAAATGCATTGATAATTGACTGTAAATTTAAAAATTCAAGAAAAGAGTTAGAATAAAAAAGGCCAAAACTGTGGGGGTTCTTAGATTTCAATATCAACAGTAATTTTGTAAAATAATTAGGCATATAATAAGAATATTCTTGTCCCATTTTAATAGAATAAAGTTACGTTTTTGTTTGTCAGAAAAAAGGAAATCATTGCCTATTCATTTATCTAATATACATAAGAGAATATTCCTCTAAATAGGAGGTTTAGGACTTTGAATCTGCGAGAGACCCTGGAACTTTTAGATAACTAGTTGAGATGAACCTGCGAACAGGTAAAAGGTAAAAGCATTGTATTCACCGATAGAAAAGGTAAAAGTACTAATATATATATATATATATATATATATATATATATATATATATATATATATATATATATATATATATATATATATATATATATATATATATATAGTTAAATAAGGCCCTTTTGGCTTTATGATAAAAAATAATTTATTTAAACCCAAAAAGTACTATTAATTAACAAAGTGATTAATTACAAGTTACAACTAACGAACTATGAATGTTGTTAATCATGGACAAGTAAAGAATGAATTCTAAATCTACATAACTCATACTTATAAACTAGGATTGATTATGATGCAGTTTCTAATTGAACTCTGTGACTGTGTGAGGTCGATGTCATGCTGACTGGACTAGATCGGGCCGGATGTCGTGGTATTGTTCCTACAGCAATCGGCTACCAGGCAACGTAACTCCTCCATCCCTAATGTGAAGGACGTCCTCGTTCTTTTCAGTAAGCTCTTCAGCTGCACATAGGTTTTTTGATTTGCGTAGCATGGCCTTCTTCTTGAACTTATGTATGGAGATGTAACACAAGATGACCACTAGGATGACGGTGATTATGGTAGTCATTCCCATGTGTGTTGAATGTATCAAAGGATGCAGTACATTGTGGTGCTTCCTTTGCTCCATCTGACTTTTCAACTTGCTGGCTTCCTTGAGATGAATTGGATTGAATCTTATGATATGTTGCGGCTGTGGCTGTAAGGGTTGTATCAACTCGGGTACCCATGTAATGTTTGGACTGGTTTCTTCATAAGTCTCTCCATTTATAGATATCTTGCATCGTTCTTGACTGGCTACGAGGGTGTTGGTGATGGTAGTTTGTCTGTCTAGTCTTGACGGACACTCTTCTGAGATGCTGGTCTTCTGGTTAGTGATCAGTAGGATATTTCCGTTTCGCAGTTGAACGGATGCTGTGTAAGAATTGGTTGTGGTGGCAAAGAGGCATGTTGATACGTTGTCTAATTTGCATCTTTCTTCATGGGGTTGGTCAGTACATATTATGGCTTCTTCGACAGCTGGGCATTGTTCTGCTGTCCACAGATTTTTCTGGGGTGTTTCCAAATAGAAGGAAGCAGGTGGTACAAGGACTCTATTGGTTTGAGGTGTTGGAATGATTCGAAAATATGCTCCTGATGTGGGATGTAGGATAGGAACCTTCAGGAGGCACACAATTGTATCTTTTACAGATAAAACATTAAATTTGGTAAATTCTAAAATTTTGAAGATGTGATTTTGGTCAAAACTAATTAATTCATCGTTATTATAAATGAGTTTCAGATGTTCTCTAATGACCTTTAGGTCTTTTGCAGTAAATATTTCTATGTTGGTTAATTGATTGAAACTAAGTGAAATTGTTCTTTGTAATACTTTTATATTTTCTAGTAATTTTGAGCTTAGTGCTATCTGAAATTCTACAACAGCCTTATATTCCGTTTCGCGTTGCATCACATCTAGGGTGATTTTTAATGAGTCTAAATTTTTGTTAATCAACTCTTGTTCCTTTTCGAATCTTTGAGTCATTATATTGGCAAACGAGTTCAAGTTATCTAATTGAACCATTACCTCGTCTTGATTAGCATACAGCGATTCTACGTTTTTATTGATTTCTTTTAGATCCTCCTGGTCCAAATTGCCAGTGATCATTCTTATAACCGATCCCGCGCCATCTATGAGACCGCGTTTGTATCTAGTGTGTGTTAGCTTTTGTAATTCATTTCTTATGATTCTTAGTTGACTGTTTAGAATTCGTGTATAATATTTGTTGATGGAATTTGACTTAATTTCACTAATCTGATAAGCGTTGTATATTAACTGATTATAGTTTTCATCTATAAGGGTGAGATTAAAATAAAAATAAAATCTATGGTAGTGATTTAGGATTTTGGCGATTCCAACATATTCTTTGAAATAGCCGTTAGTTTGGATGGGTTGAAGTTGAAGGAGTAGGGCTGTCCTCAGACATAGGCACAGCAGGCTGTAAAGAAGGAAATTTCTTTTTAGTTCTTTTGGTTTTATTTAAATGAGCCGTTTGTTTTCTCGAATGGGGAAGAAGTATTTTATTGCGTGGTAATTGTATAGGGTCGGAATGAATTTTATAAAGGGGATCTGCCTTTCGGATTGGTGGTACTCTTACTGCAACGTTTTCTTCATTAATTTGGATGTTTTGTTCTCGAGTTTCGTTGAATTTCTCGAGACGTTCTGTTGCTCTATGCTTTTGCTTTTCATAAATAGACTTGTAAAATGGAAGTATTTCTTTTAAGCGTCTATTGTTATATTCCTCGAAAACTGTTTGATGAGGATCGATCGGTGGTATGTCATCATATGGGCCGTAGAGTAGTTTGAAAGGAGAGTGGCCTGTCGAAGAATGTATTGATTGGTTGTATATCAATACGGCAGTGATCATGAGTGATTGGGGGCTTTCTTTTGGGTTTTGAATTTTTAGTACACGTATTTTTTCTAATAATGTCGAATGTAAACGTTCTACGGGAGAATTTGAATTTGGATTTTGAGGGGTAGTAATGTGTAAATTGATTTTAAATATGGAACAGAACTCTTTGAGTACAGCATTTTCAAATTCGCGGCCTGGGTCCGAGACCATCTTAGAAGGGTAGTTGTGGTGAGAGAAGAAGTGACGTAGTTTGTTAACGATGGTCAGGGCAGTAGTATCGATAATGTAATATGCTTGCGCATATTTACTAAACAGATCGACGATGGTTAAGAATTTGCAGTTATCAAAGCTGAATACGTCGATGTGTATAACTTCGAAGGGTCTAGAAGCAATCAGTGGTCCTTGAAACGGGGGTTTGTAAGGGTTACGATCATATTTTGCCTGAAGGCATACGTCGCATTTATTAATAAAGTCGTTAATTTGAAGTTTCATGTTAGGCCAATAAAATTTTGTTTTTAGTTGTGCGTACGTCTCGTTAATGCCGTTATGGTTTTGTTCGTGATAGTCTTGTATTGTTCCTTTTTGTTCAGTAAGTTTCGTTACGTCTTGTAATCGTTTTGTACATTTAATTATTTTAACCGAACTATTGAATAGATTGGAAGCTATTATTCTAAAGTAATGTTCGAGTTGTGGGTCCAAGAATAATATACCGTAATTATTATTAGGGTTGATGTAAGATTTTAAGAAGTCAGTCATCTGTTGTAGTTCGTGTTGTCTTTGGATGTATACTCTGTAGCATTTGTTTTTAAATAAGTTGTCTGTCTTTATTTCGTTATGAGGTCCGTAATACATAATTATCTGATATTTGAAGTGATTTAAAGCGTTTTCAGAAATGGGCATAGTAAAGACGGGGTTTTCTGCAGAAGTGTGTTGTGTTTGTGAGTCAGAATGTCGTTCGTCTTCTTGGGTGTTAATACCTAAATCTTTAAGATCGTCGTCGTTTAATACTCTAAGCTCTGATGGATCTAGATTATTGAAAATTGATGCCAGATCATCGTCGTCCTCAACTGCGTTGATTTCGACACGAGATAAAGCATCGGCTACTACGTTTTCTTTACCTCTTTTATATTTAATTTCGTAGTCGAACTCTTCTAATTTCAAACGCCATTTCACTAAACGTGAATTTGGCTTTTTAATAGAAAATAACCATACAAGTGGTTTATGATCGGTTTCGATCGTAAATTTATTTCCAAAAAGGTAAGGCCTAAAGTGCTTAGTGTTTTCGACTATTGAAAGGAGTTCCTTCTCAATTGTTGAGTAGTTCCTTTCAGCGGAATTTAAAGTGCGGCTATAGTAAGCTATGGGCCTGTCGTTTTGTGACAAAACGCCTCCTATAGCGATATTACTAGCGTCAGTAGTCAGGTGAACAGTTTTTGTAAAGTCTGGATACATCAGTATAGGTGAATTTGTAATAAGGTCTTTGGCTTGTCTAAAGGCATTTACGTACTCTGTATCGTTAATGTCAATTTTGGAGTCTTTCTTAAGGCATTTGGTTAAGGGGAAGAGGATTTTTGCGAAATTTTTAATGAAGCGGCGATAGTAGCCTATCAATCCGAGGAATGACTTTATTTCTTTTTGGGATTTTGGTATTGGATAGTTCTGTATAGCCTTGATTTTATTAGGGTTAGGACGGATTCCGTGGGTCGTGATTACATGCCCAAGAAACTCGACTTCCTTACGAAGAAATTCGGATTTGTCTAGTTGGACTTTGAGGTTAACTTCTTGTAATTTTGAAAATATCTGTTTTAGATGTAGCAAATGTTCTTGTAGGGACTTAGAAAAAATGACGATGTCATCCATGTATATAAAACATGATTTATAAAGGAATTCCCTAAGGACATTATCCATTACGCGCTGGAAAGTGCTCGGAGAATTACGCAACCCAAAGGGCATGCGCACGTACTCGTAGTGCCCATTATTAACGCTAAAGGCAGTTTTCTCTATGCTGCTTTCACCTAATTCAATTTGGTGAAAACCTTGGGCCAAATCAAGTGTAGTGAAATACATGCACTTGCCTAGACTATCGAGTATCTCATCTATTCGAGGTAAGGGATATTTGTCGTTAATGGTTTTCTCGTTCAGCTTTCTGTAGTCGATAACTAAACGCCATTTACGTTTTCCCGATTGATCCATGCGTTTAGGCACGATCCATACAGGAGATGCATATGGTGATATAGATGGTCTGATAATTTTGTTATCTAATAGCTGTTTTATTTGTTTTTGAATCTCTACTTTGAGATTGTAGGGATATCGATAGGATTTGACATGTACTGGTTCGTCATCTTTTGTGCGTATGTCATGTTTAACACAGTTAGTGAACGTAAGGTCACTGTTTTCATGGTAAAATATATTTTTGTATTTGTTGCATAAGGAAAATAATCTTGATTTTTCTTCGGTATTAAGATGCTCTACTCTTAATTGTTTTAAAATGTTAGGTTGGTTTTGTTTTATTGGTTCGTTAAGTTCGTAATAGTTTTGTAAGGGAGTGACTTTAATTCGTTCGTTGAAGTAAACTTCGACGTTGTCAGATGTATTTTTTGTAATGGGAATTGTGCAAATGCCTGAATGAGAAGTAGCTATAGCTTCTTCTACAGTTACAGTGTTGTCGGATAGTTGGGGAATCAGAACGGTTCCATTTTCTACGTTAACAGGAATTTTGATACTATTTACACATATTTGTTTAAAGGGCTTAAAATTTTGAGGGTTAAGTTCGAAATAGAAAGGGATCTCTGTCTTGCCTAACGTTATAGTCTGTGTCTCGTAGTTTATACGTGCTTTCAATTTCTGGAAGTGAGCAGAACCGATCAAGGCGTCGAAACGATCATGCCATTGCATGACATGAAAATCGAAGGGGAATTTAATGCCATATTCTTGTAATATAGGGAACTGAATGTTGTCAATACCTCTGGAAATTTTGCCAACGGATTTCATGGCGAAGGGTTTTTGATAGAGATATTCGCTGAAAAATTCGTAAGCCGGACCTGGATTCATGATGCTATCAGACGCACCACTGTCAATGAGTATTTGTAGGCCTAAAGAGGGTAGACAGAAGAAGGGTAGTTTGGGTTCCATGGCAATATTATTTAAGTCAAGTTTTATAGTGTTTCCGAGGCTGTATTGTGAAAATCCTGATTTTCACCATACGGTTCCTCTGGTTCTTCGAGTTCCTCGTTATAGAAGACCTCATCAGGTTGATAATCATTATCATCCTGGTATAAATAGTCAGGCTCTTGCTCCAGCTCTTCAAAAGTTTGGTTGTTATTTATTTGAGGAATGGGGTGATTTGTACGAGGGCGATTGTTTGTTAGGTTAGCAGAAATTGACATAGGGGTTGCCTGATTATTAATTCTTCTTCCGAAGACTTGTGAATTAGTGGGGTAATTTCGTTGTTGTGGAATTGGTCTTAAGTTTGAGATAGGTCGGCTTGGAAAGGGTTGTCGAAACGTTGGTTGTTGGTTATGACTTTGTGGGGGTATTCTCTGGAAATTGGGCCGATAGTTATAATTTTGTTGGGGTATTCTCTGGAAATCGGGCTGTTGGTTATAATTTTGTTGAGGTATTTTCCGGAAATTGGGGTAGAAGTCGTTTACCTTCCTATTAATTATGTGGGGTTTTTGTTGCTGAGGATGTTTGTCGTTTTGACGGAAATGAGATTCATCCTTGTCTTTTATGACTTTTAGGAAATTTACTTGCATCTGCTCGTTATCAATGCGATGGCATTCGAGCAACGCTGTTTCTAAATTAGGGATGTTTAATAACCGTAAGTGACTGTGATATGGTTCGGCTATTCCTACTTTGAAAGAAGTAACAGCTGCTGTTTCGTATTGCTGTTTCTTGTAGGTTTTTATAATGTCGTCTAGGGCTTGTAGGGAAATATGTTCGTTTAACATTTTTAATTTGTCTTGTATAGTGTTGTAAAAATCAGTGGCAGTTTGAGTTTTACGTATATAACTAGTTCGTAGATCTGTCATTAAAAGGTCTTCTGATCTAGGGTCTGTATATTGGGCCTTAAGGGCATTTTCAATATTTTGCCAAGAAATGTCGTCTAGTTTCATAAGTATATCTCGGGCTTCACCTGTGATTTTGGCCTTAATAAATTCAATAATCATTCGGTTACAATGTAGGTCGTCAGGTGTATCGCCTTGTCTTTTGTAACATAGGATATAAGTGCGGCATTGATTCAGAAAATATGCTAATTGTTTTTGTCCGCCATTGTACTCGGGAATCATTGCCGAAGCTTGACAGATTTGGGTGATTGATGCCTCTGACATGTTTTGGAAATTAGGGGTTTCTGATGAATTAAAATTGAGTGAATCTGGGGTAAAATTTGGCAAGATTCTTTCTGGAATTCGGGTAAATCTTATGGGAGATCTTTCACGAAGGCTCATGTAATGTATTAATAGGTATAAAGGAGATTTCCTTTTTTTTTATATTAATTACAGGATAATAAGGGTATAAAATTATAAATTTTGTTGTTGTAATAAATGGATAAAATTTGTAATTAATAGAATAATAATCAATCCTTAAAATAAATGCTTAATTCTAAAGGTAATCAATAATTTATAACTAAAAGAATAATAATACGGTGCAAATTATTATAACTGCATAAAATCTTAATGCTTTAAAATATTTCCGTTGAAATTGTTTATCTAGAGAGTTTTTAATTACAGTGGATATTTATACGATAAAAATTTACTCTAATTGTACTAAATGTTTTAATTTCTACGCTAACAAGCTTGCTTGTTATAATGTGTATTACAAAAGCGTTTTATCTAGTTACAACGGATCACACGATTCTGTTGAAATTGAATCTTGTATAATATCGCGTCTGTAAAGTTTTTTATTTTGTCATCAGTTTTTTACGTACAATGACTGAATATCAAATTAAATGCGACGGTTAACTAAGTGCATGCAGTGTTTTTATTAAACAACGACTAACTTGTGATACTGAGTTAATTTTAGAGAAATTTCATTAGATAAAATATATTTATTAACGTAATTATCACTTAATGCTAAGAATTTTTTAAACTGTATAAAAATAATTCTGCTTTATTTCATGTATTTTCGAAAAATTAAATTTGAAAATACAGTAAAAAATGCTTGTCTTTATAACTTGTACTATGAAAAAGTACCTTGTAAAAATATCAATAATTATTCGTTTAAAAAATAAGGCTTGTATGTAGTAAATTAAAAGAAATTTGTTAACGCTATTAACAAAATATTAATTATAATAGGTATCACGAAAGAAGATAGCTTTGTGATAATATTAATAATTATTAATAATCAATTATAGGGCATTTATAAAAAAAAAAGGATTTTTATGATGCCTTAAATATAAGTATTGCCAAAGAAAAACTTTGTGAATACTAAAAATAATTTGTATTTACGAAAAAATGAATTTTGCAAATACTTAAAAGACACAATTGCATAGGAAATGAAAGAAATGGATCAACTTACAGAAGGGAAACTGCTTTGTTGGTCATCTATGGCTTTTCTTCCAATGCCCTTGCTCTTCTTGGATGGTTCTTCCAGCACAAACGTTCAAAAACGACCGACAATTTTGCTACTTTTAAGTTGCCAAAACGTCGTTACTGGATCCTGTTCGCAGCGCCAGTTAAATAAGGCCCTTTTGGCTTTATGATAAAAAATAATTTATTTAAACCCAAAAAGTACTATTAATTAACAAAGTGATTAATTACAAGTTACAACTAACGAACTATGAATGTTGTTAATCATGGACAAGTAAAGAATGAATTCTAAATCTACATAACTCATACTTATAAACTAGGATTGATTATGATGCAGTTTCTAATTGAACTCTGTGACTGTGTGAGGTCGATGTCATGCTGACTGGACTAGATCGGGCCGGATGTCGTGGTATTGTTCCTACAGCAATCGGCTACCAGGCAACGTAACTATATATATATATATATATATATATATATATATATATATATATATATATATATATATATATATAACTTTACGTACCTTAAAATTTGCTATTATGATTACAAACACATTTAAAAAAAGTTATACATCACAAAAAAAAAACAAAGGGAAGATATTCACACCTTTATTAACACACTTCACATTATACACAAGTTATAATAAAACATTCAATTTTCTTTACACAAGATACATAATACAAAAAATCACATTCTTTACAAATATAACATATAATTCTCTTAAACCTAACATAAAGAGACCTTATAAATAAACATATTAAACTATACAAGAAGGTTAAATAATATAAATTGAATATAAACACTTTATAATAATACCCAGTAAACCCTACTGTAACTATATATATATATATATATATATATATATATATATATATATATATATATATATATATACATATACATATATATATATATATATATATATATATATATATATATATATATATATATATATATATATATATATATATATATATATACCGTTAGAAATTTGAAAAAAAATGTTTCGTTTAATAGAGTAGGTCCGATTCTATGTAGTCCATTGTTCGACCTGTTATCTTAGTAATCAGTGTATCCTTCTTAGAAGAAATATTTGATAACGATACACAGTATCACAGAAGCGGGTAAAAAATTTTAGTTACAGGGATTGAAGACTCAACAGTGAAGGGTCTGTCTGTGTACCTTCGTAGAGAACACTGTTCGCAGCTGCTTGGCAACTAACATATAAATAGCAGTTCTAGTTTTTGTTCACTTAGTTTATTTATCCCTATGATGACGCTAACCATGTTAGTGAAACGATCATCTGGTCTAAGAACTGTATTGTGATGAATTGTGTTCTCCAAATTGTACTTATCTTTACAATTCCTTTCTCAAATAACATATCCTTAGTAAAAGTTTTACGGTCTAATTTTATATATATATATATATATATATATATATATATATATATATATATATATATATATATATATATATATATATATATATATATATATATATATATATATATATATATATTCAAAAGCTCCTAGGAACCTCGGTGATTGAGGGGTAAGAACGTGTGCCTCTGAACCGAAGGGTACTGGCTTCGATCCCAGGATACTCCTTTCGCTTTTTCAGTACAAACTGTAACATTAACACCAACCGAGGTTCTGGCATTGTATTTGAGCAAGTCGAATGTCTGCACGTTTTGCCCTTCGGAGGGGGCGTAAAGCCGTCGGTCCCGAGTCCATGCGATGTTGGGCACGTTAAAGATCCCTACCCTCCTTACAGAAAGGCAGGTGTTCGTCAAATTTTCCAGGATAGTGAGGTGAAACTGCTCCCTGGCGTCGGTGATTGGCCATAGTCGCGGAAATAGGCCGACGTTGAAGAAACAAAACACAACACAAAAGTTCCTACTTTACATCACCGTTTTCCATGTCATTTGTCCAGCGTATTTCAAGTGAATCTCCATGCAATAATTTATGGTAGATTTGTTGGGTTTGATAGAACTTTATTAGAGGCAAACATGTACAGTAACTTAGACTTAGGCAAACTGTGTTTAATTTAAATGATCTTTTTTTATGTTATTATGGTTGTTTGTTTTTTTCATTAAGGAGTTATCATTATCATAAGTAAATATAGGACTTTAAAAATTAGTCATAACTATATAGTACCTATGAATAGGTCACGGAGGGAGCATAAGGAAGCGTCCTCGTCGTTAGGTAATTGCTTCGATTGCAACTACCGATAATGAATAAATACAGGCGTTATTACGAAGTTAAATTTAGTTTGTAATGGAGATTCATCACCTGTCCAATACGTGCTAGAATTGTGCTGGGGGAACTATTTGGATCGCTAGTAATGTCGATTTTGTTAATCAACGAAGTACAGCAAAGGCCACAGTGGATTGTGTTCCATAAAACCAGTGTAATGTATCCAATAATACCAGTGCATTGTGGGTGGGTAGTGTTTTATCGCCAGTTCATCAGCTGCAGTTTAGTGCTCTGAATTAAGTTACGTACAGGTTAGGTTCGTATGGCGATTCCATGAGAGACTATTATTCCGATATGCAAAACGTGTTGAAAAACTAAATAGTCAGAGTTACATAAAATCGACAAAACATTTTTAGTTAAAGATTATAATCTATGGGTTAATAGCTTAATCGTATTTTAAATACTTTTCGATTGCCTTTGAAGTTACAATTAAAAACGGATAACGTTGTAAATTGATAGTAATAGTTACATAACTATACATGGTTTTAACAATGTAATTTTAAATAAACATGTTATCGAGCGACAAAAAAAAATGAACACAATGTTTTCCTCCATATCTACACATACAGGGTGTAAACTAAATCATTGGACAGTCTACGGTCTACATTATTAGTAAATTTTCTTAAAAAAAATTCACTAATGAGGAGATCTCGACTTTTGAATTTTGAAAAAATTTCTCCATATGAGCGCTATTTAGGACCCCTGGAACCCAAATCCGAGGTCGGTTTCAGACTTTATATGATTATATATATATATATATATATATATATATATATATATATATATATATATATATATATATATATATATATATATATATATATGTATATATATATGTATATATATGTTTATATATTTATGTGTCACACCTATAACTAAAAAAATAATGGACCGAATTTGATAAAAATAGGTGAGTACCTTCCTTTCGCGAGTGGCTTGGAAAAATACACCGAGGTTTTCCCGGAAAATTTTGTGTTTTCTTTCGAAAAAAATCGAAAAAAAATTATATCTCCGGAATTAACAAAGTAAGGGCAACGAAATTTGGTACACGGGTTTATATCATTATAGGTAAGCTACCTACCAATTTAGCGCTGTAGGTTAAAGGACAAAAAAGTTACAGGCATTTAAAGAAAAATAAATTTGGGTTTTCATCAAAACGTCAAAGTCGCGATTTTAAACGTCAAAATTGTTAATATTTAGGCAATGAACCTGAAATTAATATGATCTATGGAAGGAAAATGTCTCAAGAATAATGTTATACAAAGCCTGAGCTCTTAGTTTCAATCGTCATTGTCCTTCATTTTACTAAAATGTTCACAGAAAATTCATTTCAAATAGACCCTTTTTCTGATGCTTTAGCAGTAGTGTTGGCTATAGAGTTTATCGTTTAATGGTATATCATTTTTGTCGAATTTTCGTAAAAAAACATTAAAGTGCAATATATCCGTTATTATGCAAGTTACGAAAAAAAGTTGTATGCATTAATTTTAGGGTGTCTTAAGCTACATCTTAAAAAATATTTCCACAATTACAGGATGGCCCATAAGTCCTTGGTGATTCAAATTTTCTTTTTTTTTAGTGAATTTTTTTAATCGAACACGGCCTATGTTATGAATTTTTGTATTTTCCATCGAAATATAATACATCTTTGTAAGAAAAGAAATTTGGGACGCAGCAAGTGCGTTATGGTAGCGAATTTTCATTAAATGCTTCAAATGTTGAATCAATTTGCTATTAACCTATAAGGTTGACCAGAAAACCAGTTTACTTTCGGAAATTTTTGTACATTTTCAAACAATAAAGTTATTTTGATGAAACATGGCACATAGTTTCTAATATATAGATTATACTGGTAACCAAATTTGGTGCCTGCTTTTTTAAAAAAACATATTTGCTATTAAAAACATTTTAATGAAAATTCACTACCATAACGCACTTGCTGCGTGTAGAGTTTTTTTCAACTTAAATGGCAAATTCGGATGGCGTCTTAGACACATGCGAACGCAACTTTGAAGGTACAGTAAGTCACCGCTTAACGTCCTAGTGAAGGAACGACCAATCGCGACGTTAAGTGAAACGAAGTAATACGAATCATTGGGAATGAATGTAATGTATACTGGGAACACTCGCGTTACCTCTAGTTGCGCCGGGATTGACCCTAACTTTGAATATTAAATGCTGCGTTTTTTAGTGCATTTTCGTAGAAAAAATTCACTTATTGGGAGATCGCGACGTTTGAATTTTGAAAAAAAATTCTTCTAACGAGCGCGAACTAGGCACCCTAGAGCACATATCCTGGGCCAGTTTTAATTTTTATATGTTTATAACTTATAATTATATATATATATATATATATATATATATATATATATATATATATATATATATATATATATATATATATATATATTACATACAGACTTGGAGGCTACTTCTCTGGCTTCACTGTTGGTTTTCGTTTTTGTAGGTGAAGGACGTAGCCAGCGCGTAAGCTAACTGGAGCAAGTGGCTCTTATGAATTCTGGATGTTCTAGGATGTTCTTCAACGTTCTGTGACCAGTTTCGCTGCTTGGCAGCATTCTCAGACAGATAAAAATTAAATTAGTACGAAATCATGACAACTACAAATAAAGATCTGTTGCTATGTTATTATATGATGTTTTGATCAAATTTTTTTTATCAAATTGAAAATAAAATAAAACACAGATGACAGATGAGGCTTTCAAAATGTCTACGTGATGTATGTCAATATTTAACATAAAAATAGAACTAGCCTATAATAACTATGATAACAGTTACAACAATAAAATAACTAAACAATAACAGTATAAAAGCAGTCTCTATACAACGAAAGCATCGAAATCAACTCATTATCTTATTACAACTTTTTTGAAAGAATAGTTAAATTTATTTTCTTTGACTTATTTAATTAGGAAGAAGAATATCCAAGAAAGGGGAATTCATTAAATCAGTTTGCTCGTTTAAAACGAGGTAGCTATTGTCGTGTGTGTGCTTTTTGACTTCTAAAGCTTCAAAAAAGTCTAGTTTACGTGTGTCATTATAAAAATGTAGTGGTTGTATGCGGTTAGTTACTGTAGGTCTGTGTTCGGTATCAGTAATATGTTTTGCGAATGTAGATTTGTCAGCGTGGTTATTTCTAAATGCAGAAATATGTTCTTTGTATCGGGTGTTAAAATTTCTAAAAGTTTGACCTATGTAGATTGCGTTACAATGTGTACAAGCTAATTTATAAACTCCAGGTTTTGTCAGGAAACAAGATTTTTCTTTCGCGTTAAATAGCAAATCACGTGTCGTGTTGTAAGATTTAAAAGTTACCTTTGTATTTGTACAGGTATTTAAAATTTTTGAAATGTTTTCTGAAATGGTTCCAAAATAAGTTATCCAAACGTATCTGTCGTCTTCTTTGTCTCTAATATTTGGATAAATTAAATTAATCGCTAATTTGTATTCTTTTCTTTCTATCATTTTATCTATTATTTTAACAGAGTAGCCATTATTAAATGCTGTTTGCTTAATTATTGAAATTTCTTTTTCAAAATTCTTTTGTGACATAGGTATTGAAAATGCACGATGTATCATAGAATGGTAGGTTGACAGCTTTTGTGAAAAAGGGTGACATGAATCGTATCGTATGGTTGTGTCAGTGTAAGTTGGTTTCCTATATATTGAAAAGTCAAATGAATTATTTTCTAACTTTCTAATTGTTAAGTCTAAAAAATGTATACAGCTGTTAGCTTCTTCTTCTAAAGTAAACTTAATATTTGTGTGCAAGTTATTAATAAAATTCAAAAATTCATTTAATTCTGTATGACTACCTTGAAAACCTGTTAAAATATCATTTACGTATATGTACCAAAAGACAATATTATGCGAAAGTTCTGATGTTAAAATTTGGTTTTCCATAAATATGCTGGCTAATAAAGGTGCAACGGACTACCTTCATTTTGCATATAAATTTTATTTTTAAAATTAAAATAGTTTTGTTTTATACATTCGTTAAAAAGATTCATTATTTCTTGTCTTTTTATGACAAAAAATTGCAGAAAATAGACCGTTGTGCTGATGTTAGGCAATAGGTTTACTTATGGAGTTTCTGGTTTAAAAGTGTATCATTTTTACCGAATTTTCGTAGAAAAAATTCCTTATTAAGACAGCGACTTTTGAATTTTAAATGGTTTCTTCAAATGAGCGCGAACTAGGCCCCGTAGAATCAATATCTGGGGTCAGTTTCAGTTTTTGTTTGTTTACATATATACACGGTGGCGCATTTCTACGGTAAGGCTCAATATATCTGTAATTATGCAATATGCGAGAAAATTATATAAGATTAATTATAGGGTGTCTTGATCTGCATCATATAAAACTATTTTTACAGTCAGAGGCTGGCCCATAAGTCGTTGGTGATAGAATTATTTTTTTTTAATAGAACACCTCCTATATTATTGCATTTCTACATTTTCTTATTGAATTATAATGTATGTTTGCAAGAAAAATTGATATTTTTCATCGTTTTTCGAGTTATTTCAATCATTTTGCGACTTGACGTTTTTACCATATACAGGGTGTGACGCCAAGACTTTTAGTTAGCCGTTTATTAATAACTACTCCGATTGGAAATTTGAAAATTGACACACATACGATCGAGACGAATTCCAGTTCAGTGAAAATAGTTTACTTTATGTCAAACTTCCGGTTTAACCGGAAGTGACCATCAACTTGCTTATTTTAAATGCAACATGGTAATTTCCATTATATTTTCGAATTCTACATTGAATTTGAGATAAATTATTACACCATATGTCAAAAATCAACCGATTTCGTTTTTTTTGAAAATTCTCGCGAAAACCAAGGTGAACGTTGCACGCTTTCTCTCTCTCTCTCTGTGGAAATACAACTGAGAAGACTCAGTTTTTGTACAGATTTCCCTCAGATTGGCGCCTAAACGACACCTTTGATAGCGTTTCTTTTAAGTATACAGGGTGATGAAAATTAGCCGTGCCATTTGGTAAAATTGAAATCACAATTACTCGCTTATTTCAAATGGAACACCCTATATTTCATGAGCTATTTCGGTTCACATCCGGTTTCCCTTTCAACATGTATTAGCATTCCCTATACCTAAATTCCACCCTTTCCCGAATATTTCAATTTTATTGGATTCACTTAATTCAAATTGCCACAATAGATTTAAGGCAGGCTTTCGAACTTGATAATATGCTTGTTGACGTTTACATGTCAAAAGAGCGTCAAGCGAAGCTTATTGTCATAAAAATCGAGATACTATCAGGCAACGCGGTGCAAAAATGGCAAATTTGCAGTACACAAACCACGATTTTTTGGAGCTTCTAATTATTTATGGTGAGTGTCAACGAACTGTGGGCCGAACATGTCGTGCATTTGCAGAAAAGTACCTGAATAAACCGAAACCCAGTCACGACATGATAAAGAGGTTGCTGCAAAATTGTTCACAGCATGGAAGTTTTCGCCCAAAAGTACAGAAGCGTAAGCCACTCGTCGATAACGTGGTAAACGAAGTGAACGTATTGGCATTTTTTGTTGCTGATCCCAAGGCATCTATCAGGGATTGCGAAAAAGAATTACGCTTGTAAGCGAGAACGATTCACAGAATTTTGAAAAATCATCATTGGAGACCCTTCTCGTACCACCCGATACATGGTTTGCAACCAAACGATCTTCCTAGACGTGTTGAGTTCTGTGAATGGTTACTATTGAAAACACAAGAAGATGAGAATTTCTGCAAGATAATTATTTGGTGCGATGAGGCGAAGTTCTCCAAAAAATGGCATGCACAATCGCTACAATAGTCACTTTTGGTCAGATGAGAATCCCCATGTTACCAGGATTAGCTATTTCCAAGAGAGGTGGTCATTTAATGTTTTGTGCAACTAAGAACGATGAGATTTTTGGGATTAAAATATACGATGAAAATCTAACTGGTATGACTTATAATGATATTTTGCACGAAGTGATTCTAGTTTCTCTCAACACAGTAAGTTGAGAAGAAGCTAGAACAAGCTGGTATCAGCAAGACGGAGCACCGCCCCACAGCTTCCATTTAGATCATGAATTTTTGCAACAACTTTTTGAAGACAGGTGGATTGCCAATGACGGCCCACATAGATGGCCACCACGGTCCCCTGTAAGCCTCTGGATGCAAGCATCTGGGGCTTAAAAATAAAGTTTACCACAAACCTGCCACCACAAAAGAAGACATGGTAGGTAGAGTTTTACGTGCCTTCAATTCACTGAATTCGAGACAAATCAGAAAGGCTACGAACCAAAACCACATTATAAGACGAATAACAAAATGCCTCCATGTCAGTGGGAGTGATTTTGAGGATTTGTTGTAAGTTCCACAATTTTTTTATTTGTTTTTGTGTTTTAGTTTTCCACTAGCTATTAGTTAAGTTCTGTACTCATTTATAATAAATAACTACCTATACTGTTAAGTTGTATTTTGGTTTTACAAGTTAGTTAACAACACATTGATTTTACAGAACTAAAACAAGGGAAATGCAGCGATTTGGATGCAAATACAAAGTGTTCTCTTTTTTTTTTACGCGAGAAGGCCCAACATTTTCTCATTTGTAAGGGGTGGGTTTTGACATGTAGACGTCAACAAGCATATGATCAAGTTTCAAAACCTGCTTTAAATCTATTGTGACAATTTGAATCAAGTGAATCCAATAAAATTGAAATATTCGGGAAACGGTGGAATTTAGGTATAGGGAATGCTAATACACGTTGAAAGGGAAACCGAACGTGAACCGAAAGAGCTCATAAAATATAGGGTGTTCCATTTTAAATAAGCGAGTAATTGTGATTTCAATTTTACCAAATGACACAGCTAATTCTCATCACCCTGTATACTTAAAAAAACTCTATCAAACGTGTCGTTTAGGGTAATCTGTACAAAACGGAGTCTTCCCAGTTGTATTTCCACAGAGAGAGAGAGAGAGAGCGTGCAACGTTCACCTTGGTTTTCGCGAGAATTTTAAAAAAATCGAAATATTTCGAAAACGGTTGATTTTTGACATATGGTGTATTAGTAATAATTTATCTCAAATTCAATGTAAAATTCGAAAATATAATGGAAATTACCATGTTGTATTTAAAATAAGCAAGTTGATGGTCACTTCCGGTTAAACCGGAAGTTTGAGTTAAAGTAAACTATTTTCACTGAACTGGAATTCGTCTCGATCGTATGTTTGTAAATTTTCAAATTTCAAATCGGAGTAGTTATTGAGAAACGGCTAACTAAAGGTCTTGGCGCCACACCCTGTATAAGAACATGTAAAGCAACGTGCTTACCAATAGATAGCAAAGTTCCATGAAAATGACACATTGAAAGAAGTTTTCGTTTATACTATTTGTTGAAAAAATCGAGATGCCATATACGCGCTTTCTCAAACACTCCCTATATACAAAGACACTAGTTTTGGAATCCATATGTAGTGATGGGTCGTTATTTAACTGTCGGTTATTTTTAAGCTGTTACCGAGCCGTAACGGTAACCACCAGTTATGGATTTATAAAAATAACAGCTTAAAAAGTAACGCTTTTGACACTAAGCTAGAATTCGGAGTCGTGTCTGGTTCAGTTCTACTGCAACTAGGTTCGATGAATAAACATCGGTTTTCATCGGCAACTGCTATTTAACCATTTAACGGGATGAATAGCCTTGGATGAATAGCTCTGGCTCACAGCTTTAGGGACGTACGATCTTCGGTACAATAAAACGGTTTAATTTTAATTTTAACTTTAACCGGTTGCTGATGGGGATACGGCATACGGACACTACTACACAGAGTTATTCTGTTAAGCTGAGAAGCTGTTATGTTTGAAATAGTTGAGTTTCCCACTAGTATGTAAAGCCAAATATTTAATAATAAAAAATGTTGGGTGAAAAGATGAATTTCTGTAAAAACTTGTTATTACTTTCACTATAGACAACGCAAAATAGGGTTATTTCACGTGAAATTAAAGTACTTATTTATTTAAATTTATATACATTACCTAAGAAAACAGTTAACACGTCATTTTCGTTTGTCTGATAATAGTTATCAAATTGATAAAAAAATATAATGATACAACATTTTTTAATATCTATATACATTTAAATATAAAAAATTAAATGAATATATATATATATATATATATATATATATATATATATATATATATATATATATATATATATATATATATATATATATATATATATACAGGGTGATTCTTTGGAGAAAAGTAAGAGGTGTCTTTTTATTAAGTTTTTCTTGAAACCCCTTCTCCTCCAAGTTACAGCCCTTTGAAATTTTTGAAACTAATTTTAAAACAACGAATATTAAAATAAGTAAATAAACAATTAATACTATATATCTTCCAATTTCTTTTTAATTCAAACTCAATTTTTTATACTGTTGGCTGTTGTTTGCACAGTTTTTAAAAGTGGACTGATCGACTGATAAAGATGACCAGTGAACCGAAAATGTAACTAGAGATAGAGATCTTTCTAAGAAAGAATAAAAGCATAATGTAATAACAAACCATATGTACAGAATAAAGGCAAATTTCTTTACGGAAATTTTATCAGCTGCGTTATGTTATGGAGTTCTTAGAATCACTTCCTGTGTAGCAATAAAAGTTCTAACGTCTAACGTCCCAAGGCGTGATAAATAATGATATTTATTGATTCTTGCTGTGGCATTGACATTTACGTAAAGACCCTCATGAAATAAATTTGTGAGAAATGACTAGTTTATAATTCCTAAAACATCTAAGTAAATTCTAATAGAAGACTCCTTTCTGATTTCTAAAAGTTTCACTTCAGAGTGGCAAAAGATTTACGACACGCTTATTATAATTTCTTAACCCTTTGTTTCATTTTCATATCGACAAAATTTGAGATTTATACACTACGTGAAATAACGGGGTAAAAATACAATGCATTTATACTAGTGTGCTCGCTCTCGCTCACAGCTTTGGGAATGTAGGATACTATCGATTGAATCCAGTTTAAAATAACTGACGCCGTTATTTTCAACGGTTATTATTAAATAACGTTAACGGCTTCAACTGTTAACAGAAAATAACCGTTTTCCCCATCACTATCCATATGTATTTACTTTTACAATCGCATACCATGATTCATGTAGGGATCAGTTATAAAAATTTGTTTTTAGTTTTTTATTCAATTCTAATTACTGATCAGATTGTGTAATTATTTGGCGAATTTTTTAACAAAAATATTAAAATATTTGAATTATCTTTGGTATAAAAAAAAGGTAAAAGATATTTAATTTTATAGGATTACCTCGGTTTACATTTTCATAATATAATTAGTTGATAAATCGTTTTCACAAATTTCAAATGAAACTTTAAAGTGACAGACGTATTTACGTTCTTAGTTCTGGCAGCTTATGACATGAAAATATGAGTATTTTTCCACTTATATTATCCTTTACTTCCACTGGTTCAAAATTACGTGAAAACTCAACAAAAACTTTTAGGTTTTCTTTTTTTTTCAATTTTAATTAAAGATTAGGTATATAATTTGAATTTTATGTTTTGTTTCAGCAATTTTCCTGTAAAAAATATTTAGTACATTTTTTAGTGTTTCCGTAAAAATAATTTTTTGTAAGATTTTTGTGAAATGTTCGTAATTAATAATAAATGTTTAATAAGTATTGTAAAAAAAATGTACCTAATCAAAGTTGCGTGAAAAATATTGTTTAGCAAATTCTCGTAAAAAATATAGTTCCTTTGTAACACTACTCAAGCTAATTTCTATAAGGTAAATGGCGAATTTCATGAAAGAAATTGTTTGCTAATTTTCATGCAAACATCTTTTTTGAATTTTTGTCGAAAAGTTGTTTTGTGGATAATTATACTGTCACAGCGAACACTCTGGAATGACATTTCCAGAATAGACCAGAAGTGACAGGTGTAGAATAGTGTAGAACGTCTAGAATCTCTATAGACAAGTATAAATAGACGAGCGGTGCGCATAGAAGGCGATAGTGGAATATAGTTCTATGGACATTTAATAATAGATAAGTGATATATTTTAGTTGACACTGGTGTTGGAAAATAGTTGGTAATAATAAATTAGTAGTTTGGAAAGCTGTGTTTTGTTAATCAACAAATCCAAAACCCCGTAGAACGTAACAACTGGTGTCAGAAGTGGAATTTTCAAGCTGCTAGTAGAAATATTTTCCAGAATATTCGTTGAACAACGTGAAATTTTCTAGAATCTCTGGAAGACCAGTGTCAGCAGGAAGTTATAACTGGGTGTGTTTTTTGAAACACAATAAAACTGTGTACCAGCTTTAAGTACGTCTATGCCTAAGACACGTTGAACAACAGCCAAAATGGACACCCAGCTATTGGAATTGATGAAAGAAATGACAGAAGAGGCCAGAAGAAGAGACGAAGAAACCAAAGGAGAAATGAGAAAAATAGATGAAGAAGCCAGAAAAAGAGACGAAGAAGCTAAAGAAGAAGCCAGAAAAAGAGATGAATAAGCTAGAAAAAGAGACGAAGAAGCCAAAGAAGAAATGAGAAAAAGGGACGGAGAAATAAGAGAGGAACTGAGAAAAAGGGACGAAGAAGCAAAGGAAGAAATGAGAAGAAGAGATGAAGAAACAAAGAAAATTCTACAAGAACAAGCCAGCAGAATTGAGAATATTACTGTATGTGTCGACGAACGTATGAAGCAGGTAAAAGACGACATCTTCCAGCAAGTAGAAAGCAGAGTAAGGGGTATCAGCGACGATGTATATGACAAGCTGACGAATATACAAGAGGAAGTGCATCAGAAGATACAATCACTAGAAAATAAGTGCGAAACCCTAGCCAAAGGAAACATCAGGCTCGAAGATAGCCCGGTCGTAAGAATTAAGGTCCCCACATTTGATGGCTCAGTCCCATGGAGTATTTATTTACGCCAGTTCGAAGCCGCTGCTACAGCAAATGGTTGGGGCGAGAGAGAGAGAGAGAGAGCAACCTCGTTAATAGTGGCTCTCAGGAGATGCTCTAGATGTGCTCCAAGGTATTTCCAGGGAAGAACCGTTGACTTTTGACAGCATTAAACATAAATTAGAGATGAGGTTTCGCGACCAGCATTTACAACAGCTGTATCGATTGCAGTTGAAAAATCGTTATCAGAAATCGGGCGAAACTCTCTAACATCTGCACGCCGACGTTGTCAGACTGACACGATTAGCCTACCCCATAGCTCCGATAGAGTTTTTAAACCAGCTGTCGCTGCAAACCTTCATTGACGGCATCATGATACTCATGGACACCAATAAGAGCTCACCGTGCAAATCCCTTGCGCTGCTGGAACTGCGGCAAGGTGGGACATATAAGGGGCGAATGTTGGGCTCTAAGATCACGCGCAAGGGAGAAAGTGAAGCTAAGGCCGGTAACCATTTCTCAGGTTAGCGATTCTGGCAGCGCTCTCATCGTAGACGGCTACGTAAGCGGTAATAAGACCCAGATGGTCGTCGACACAGGCGCACCTAGGACAATTATTCACCGCGACATGGTTCCAAGATGGCGAGTAAGAGAGCCACACAGAGTGTACAGAGTAAATGCAGCCGGTGGTGATCGTATCCAGGTATTTGGCGAAACTGACGTCGAGCTGAAAATTGGGACATGGAAGGCAAAGCAGAGAGCCATAGTCGCCGCCACATCAAACCCGATTATAATTGGCTTGGACACACTTCAGGTCAGTGCGCTAAACTTGTTTTTGGCACTAGCATGCTGACTATCGGCGGTGAAGAAATAATAATGTCGCCTGGCAGTAACCTGGTAGTGCGGAAATTCACCATAGAGGAAAATAGCAACGCCTACCGTGAATATGCCATTCCTGTGAAGAGAGCTATGAAAGGAAGGGGCGACCCAGTTACTCATCCAGAAGCAAATGGAGAAGAAACTATGAGAGGAATACAAGACGAAGGGTGCAAAGACCACGTAGATGTGAAGCCAGCCCAAAAAGGCCAGTAAACACATTTGTTGGAACTGAGCGGATGTCGAAAGGATGAATAGGGCCCGCCGAGATATTTGTGAAAGTAGAAACATCAGAACAACAACAACTACACGGTATAACCCGTACCACCTAAGAACTTCGCTTGAAGGAAGCCCCGACATATTGACGAGAATAGAAACCATCCACTCTGCTGTCAGAATGCATATACGAGTAGAAAGCGACCGCATGAAGACCCGTTATGACGTGCGAGCTAATTCAGCTGGTTTTAAAGAAGGAGATCGTGTGTGGTTCTACAATCTAGTACGACGCAAGGGACGGTCACCGAAACTACAGAAATTATGGGAAGGTCCTTATAAGGTGGTCAAAACGATCAATGACGTTGTCTATCGCATTCAGAGGAGCCCGATGAGCAAGATAAAGGTGGTCCATATGCACAGACTTACACCATACCAAGAAATGTCAGAATTCGACCGGGACGATCGAATATAAGAGGGGGTCAGTGTCACAGCGAACACTCTGGAATGACATTTCTAGAATTGACCAGAAGTGACAGGTGTAGATTAGTGTAGAGCGTCTAGAATCTTTATAGACAGTATAAATAGACGAGCGGTGCGCAGAATAGGTCAGTTCAGTATTGAATAAGGTGGTGTGAAAGTGTTCACAGAGTATAAAGAGAGTTAACAGTAAGTGTTGGGCTATAGGAAGCGATCATAGAAGGCGATAGTGGAATATAGTTCTATGGACATTTAATAATAGAGAAGATATATGATTTAGTTGACACTGGTGTTGTAAAATAGTTGGTAATAATAAATTAGTAGTTTGGATAGCTGTGTTTTGTTAATCAACAAATCCAGAACCCCGTAGAACGTCACAATACCTTGGCGGTGTGTGTAATTTTTACGAAGCCTAACATATTATGACCTTGATTTGTTATATGGAGTAAGAGGCGTCCGTTAAATTATCTGTAGTTTTCTTTACGCTGCCAACGAGTGAAGTGTGTGTTTAGAAGTGATTTAGGCCCTGAGTTTACCCGCTAAGAGCGTTATTCGTAATTTTTACGATAGGTTAGCCTTAATGTAGTTTTTTTTGGCACCGGCTGAAATAGTTTATTTGCTTTATTTCAGTTTTTTATGAATGTAAACAAAATGACAGACTCGAAATAATTGTATGAGAATACGAGGCCATTGCCTAATCAAGAATTTGAGCAGATGTTGAATGACCATGAAGTGGAAAGTGATGGATCCGAACAGGAAGATAATGTCGAATGTGAACAATTTGAAGATTCAAGCAGTGATTTGGTACCGTATAGTGAGGATGAAGACTCTGTTGGCATGTTGCCTGGTCCTAGTAAGCGCATAAAAAATCTTACAAATTTTAATTTATTCCAAGAATGTACCAATCAATCGAAGAAAAGAAATGAAAATAAAAAACAGACCGAGAATAATGGGAATGATATGGATGAAGAGACGCACGAAATAAAAGAAGAGCCACAAAGTGAACCTGTGGATGTCTCCGAATTACTAGGCTAAAATAGAAACCGGCCCCAAGTTAGCCTCAAAAGGAAAAATGGACATCGTTGGTCAGATTTTGCAGGAAAAACGTCCCTGGTACCAATGAAAAATAAAGTTCATATTATTCAAGGTCCAACAGGTGTAGCTAGCGAGGCTTTAGATTGCTTGGAAACTTTTCGTTTACTGATTTCAGATGCCATAATCGATACAATTGTTAGGCAAACGAACGCTGAAATTTCCATAAGATTAAATGCCACAACAGCTTTAAAATGTGCCATGGAAATAAAGGCGCTTCCCAGACCACTGATTTTTTCTGGAGCACTCAAAATAATCACCTAAGCAGCCAAGCATTGTTTCACGAATCTTTATGTGGAACAATTTGCAAAGCAGTCATGAGTTGCTTCGCTTTGATGATAGAGAGACCTGAGCTGATAGCAAAGCCGAAGATTCATTTACACCAATTAGATAACTATGGGAAGCAACGATTTTAAACTGCAAAAGTTCTTACAAAGCTGGGTCTTACCTTAGAATCGATAAACAATTATTAGCATTCCGAGGCCGATGTCGCTTTAAAATGTATATTCCAAATAAACCGGCCAAGTACGGAATCAAAATTGTCATGTTATGTGATTCACGAAGTAAATACATGATAGATGCATCTCCATAGATAGGTAAAAAAGAAACCAATATCAATAATATGCCATTGGCAGAATACTACGTGAAAACGTTAACATCTTCTGTGTCATGTGCAAATCGGACATGGTTTTCCTCGATCCCGCTTGCAGATGACCTTCGCAAATATCCACATGTTTTTACAATGACTGGAACGCTACTGAAAAACGAGCTAGAAATTCCATACATAGGTAAAAAACCAGATGCAATAATATGCCATTGGCAGAATACTACGTGAACACGTTAACATCTTCTGCGTCAGGTGCAAGTCGCAATATAACCATGGACAATTGGTTTTCATCGATCCCACTTGCAGATGAGCTTCTCAAAGATCCACATGTTTTTACAATGACTGGGACGCTACGAAAAAACAAGCTAGAAATTCCACCGGAAATGCTTTCCACACGAGGACGTTAACCAGCTGATGCCAGATTTGTTTTGATAAAGAGAAGACAAGGCTTTCATATATTCCAAAGAAAAATAAGAATGTTCTTCTCATAAGTACAATGCATTCTGGAAGTTCTATTATATCCGATACAACAGGCAAACCCGATATGATCCAGTTTTACAATGCTACAAAAGGAGGCGTCGATACATTTGACCAGATATGTGGGCATATGTCAAGATCGCGAAATACAAAACGTTGGCATCTGTGCATATTTTATGGCATGCTAAACATTGCATCTATAAACGCATTTATAATTTACGGTAACAATATGCATAAGGCAAATCGAAAGCCAAGCAATAGAAGAAATTTTATGATACAGCTAAGTCAAGAACTAATGAATCACTGGATGAACCATCGTCTGGCAACCCCAACTTTGCAGCGCTCGATTAAGAAGACCATTGGGCAAATTCCCAAACTGCAACCACCTGAAGATGTTACAACTGCAGTAGCTACGGAAAGATCTGCCTGCCAAATATGTGCGCCAAAAAAATGAAGAATGACCACCAATAAATGTGTCGTATGCAGGCGTCATTTTTGTTTGGAGCATCGCGTATGCTTCAAATGTAGTTAAATTACTTTAATAAATCCTATATTAATATTTCTTAACTTTGTTATTTAATATGCAAATACATTTAGTAACTTAGTGATAAACACAAACATCAAACAACCAGGCTTACAAAGTAGATACATACATCTATGTCACATAAGTATACACTTGTCCGTGACATTATAACCTACCTATTTTATATTGCGTTACTCTTGTCTACCAATGTTTATTTAAAGAACAACAAATGCAAAACCGCCTAATAGGCTCCTCGACTTAATCAGCAAAAACTAAAATGAAATAAAAACAAACAAAACTAAAACACGCTATCCACACCACGGTTAATTTCACCCCACCCCCCCCCCCCCCCCACGCTGTCCAATGTAGAAACAACAGATACCAATTTGAAACACTCCAGTCCAATACTCATATGTCTTACCATAGAACAACTTCACACCACATCTTTTCCACCATATTATCAGCACATTCACATCCACCGACTCTCTTCTCTTCTTCTTTGACATTCTCCCTTACTAACATCCTCCCACTCTACACTGTCACCTCCTCCCCTATGCTCCATTACCCTATCTTTCTCTCGCATTTTTCCTCACTCTCCACAGTCCGCCAAACACTTATAAGCCCCGAAAACACTCACCCAACTTACAAAATGCATCTGCCATGTTCGTGCAAATATTTATTACTACAAATTATTCCTGTTCTCATATGCCCCACTTTACATTATTTTATAATATTCTTTAAAGTAACACAATTATCAGCAACATAAGATCTTAGCGCTCTCTTAAATTTGTATTTACTTTTAATAGTTTTAATAGAAGTTGGAAGTTTGTTGTACAACTTTGGACCAAAAAATGATATGTACCGCTGAGATACCGTTTTTCTGTGATAAGAAGACGTAACAGATTTGCTACTCACACCTCTAGTAAGATAAGAGTGTTGTGCAGTACTTGGTACTTTTTTACTTCTGTGTACATGGTGAATGGTTGTTAGAATATACAGCCCCCTGATGTCCAATATATCTTTCCCGTAAAGCAACTCTGTAGAAAATGAAATGTCTTTTTTAAGCATAATTCTCAGTATAAAGTTCTGCGTAATTTGGAGAGGCGACAAAGTTGTACCATAAGCAGAGCCCCAGCATGTTATACCATATCTCAAAGTCGACTCGACAAGTGCCCTGTAAACTGCAAGTAAATTCTCATAATTTAATATATGTCTTATTTCATAAAAAGTTCTAATTAATTTTCTTATTTTTAAGTTGATTTTTTCTACATGACACCGCCACTTTAGGTTCCGGTCAAGCTCCACTCACAAATACCTTAAGCTATTAACACAATTTATAGTTTCCGTATCATTGATAACGATGTTTCTCGAGGAAGGAGGCAGTCCGGCAACTGTGGGGGAAAAATGCATATATTTAGTTTTTTGAATATTAATATAAAGGCAATCATTTTTTAATGCATTACACAAGTTCCTGATAATGTCAGTTGCCTTACAATATGTACAATTCTAGGAAGAATCCTTAATCAGAATGGCAGTGTCATCGGCATAAGATATCACTGTACAGTACTCACTATATTCCAACAGTATGTCATTGATGTAAATAAGAAAGAAGATCGGGCCAAGTATTGTACCTTGTGGCACTCCACAACCTATGGCAATAGGGTCACTCAACATACCATTTACCCTTACTCGCTGTATTCTGTCTGTAAAGTAACTCTCAAACAGTTTCAGAACAACTCCCCTTACACCGATATTCTCTAACTTCATAATCAGTTTGGTATGATTAACAGTATCAAATGCCTTGCGCAGATCAAAAAATACTCCAAGAATTTTAGAATCTGAATCAAATCCACTTAAGATTTCCGAAACCAGCTCATGCAGTGCTGCTTCCGTAGATTTACCCTCACAGAATCCAAACTGTTTACTGTGTAATATGTCATGCTCTGCCAAGAAATGAGTCAGCCGTTTTTTTTACACATTTTTCCAGAATTTTACAAAAGTTATTTATCAAACTTATTGGGCGGTAATTTGAAAAATCCAATTTATCTCCCTTCTTATGTATTGGGATAACAACTGATTCTTTAAACTGTGTTGGCAAATCGCCAGAGTAGATAGGGAGCCACCTGGGTCCATCCCCTCCACTTTTTACTGCGCATGCGCGAGTCATCATGCGCATGCGCTGACCTGCGCAGACCTGTGACAGTTGACAGCTGACCTGTCAGATTTGACAGGTGTCAAATGTCACTGACCTGACAGCTGTCAGCTGTCAGCTGTCAGCTAACCTGACAGCTGTCAACGTCAGCTGTCACCTGACCTGACATGTGTCAACGTCAAATGTCACCTAACCTGTCAGATGACGTCACAAGCATTCCAAGATGGCTGACCTGTCATAGACAGTCGCAAGCCGGGTTCTCTCTATGGAACTAACCTGAGATGACGTCACAAGCATTCCAAGATGGCTGACCTGTCATAGACAGTTGCAACTCCGGGGGTTCTCTCTATGGAACTAACCTGAGATGACGTCACAAGCGTTCCAAGATGTCTGACCTGTGTGTCCATAGATAGCCACAAGTCAGGTTAGGTATTAACTGTCTTGTGATGACGTAAGATGTTCCGTCTGACCTGTGTGTCCATAGATATCTACAAGTCAGGTCTCCATGTGTGTATTTGAAGAATACCATCTGTCTGATTGTTTATTTAGGTTAAGTGTTGTATGACATGCTTAGTACACACCATCTGATTGTTTATTGAGGTTATGTTTGTATTTGTTTATTAAGGTTATGTATGTATTTGTTTATTAAGGTTAGGTGTTCGTATACAGACTGATTACCAAACCATTTTGATTGTTTATTAAGGTTATGTTTGTATTTGTTGATTAAGGTTATGTTCGCACACACACACACACACACACACACACACACACACACTACTGTCTGTATTTGTTTATTAAGGTTATGTTCACACACACGTGTTGATTACCAGTCATATGATTGTTTGTTAAGGTTATGTATTTGTTATTTGAATGCAAACAGAGATAATACAAGATTGTACTTACATACAACAAGAGACGTCAGCCTTCTTTCACAGCTTAATACACACACTACTGAACAGGTGTCTTCTGTGTTGAGGATACAGACAGACAACTGATTGCCATTGTTAAAGCTTGTACATGCTGTTTAACAAACACGTCATGACAGTTCAAAGTATTTGCTTAGACTGAGAAGACAGAGGTATGTAATAACACAGACAAACAGACAACTGATTGCCATTGTTGAAGCTTGTACATGCTGTTTAACAAACACGTCATGACAGTTCAAAGTCTTTGCTTAGACTGACAGATGCATATGTATTTGAAAGAAAAGCATTCGCCTGAACTTAGATTTGAACCCACGAACCTCGAATCGGCCATAGACAGCTTTCTCAGATATACACTGTCCCTAAACCAATAGCTCCACAGACGCACACGTTAAAAGTTTGTTCGCTGTTGTATATATAAAACAAAGCCAGTTGTTGTTGACATATGAGGTTAGGTGTTTGTATACATGTTGATTACCAATCATCTGATTGTTTAGTAAGGTTATGTTTGTATTTGTTATTTGAATGCAAACAGACATAATAATAAGAGTGTACTTACATACAGCAAGAGACGTCATCCTTGTTTCACGACTTAACACATACTGAACAAGTGTCTCTGTCTCTTGTATTGAGGAAACAAACTGATGTAAGAGAGAGAGGCCTTACAAAGGATAAACAACGTTTTACAGTTGTTAACCTTGATCCTGTTTGAGCTTGTCTGTGTATCTGTTTAATATACACAAGAGAGAGGCCCTCTTAAAGGTAAACAACGTGTCGGTTGATGACCTTGGCGAATGTTATCTTGTGTTATATCTGTTCAATCACCCCATTATTCGTGTTTGAGCTTGTCTAGAATACAGACAAAACCCAAAGGATGACATCATCACATTATTTGTGTTTGTAGAAAAGGCCCCTGCTCACACCTTAAATCGTTTCTATTTCCCATAAGATTACATGTATTTTAGCCTAATATAGAGCTTTTGATACGTTTCCCATAAGAAACAACGTATTTGTAGACACACACACATTTAGTAAGGTTTCTGTGAAAACAAATATGGTTTTAAAAACGGCTATTGTGGCAGCATATATAAAGTGGGTACACACACTCTAAAGCTCATTCACAATTCAGTTGTCGTTGAGAAAAGACGTGCTTCAGTTTACTCTACCCAAATCTGTTTCAAAATGGCTACATTAAGTGATGTGTGTTACCAGCAAATTAAAGACAACTTCTGGTATGGTCTATTTGGAGACTTTCAACTTATTATCGATAAAAACACTGGCTATTTTAATGCAACTAAACTGTGTAAAACTAGTAATAAAAAAATGTATCATTGGTTGGAAAATAAGAAAACTAAAGAGCTGATTGCCTATTACAACAGTCTGCTAAAGGAAGAGTCAGGGTATCTGAATACCGATACCCTCAATATTTCAACTGAGGGAGCCCACTTAGAGTTATCGCCAAGGAGCCGGACTACTAGCCCCCTTAAAACGGAAGCAACAACTCAAGTAATACCAACAACAGCTACATATCTGGTGGACTTTGGTGGGAGACAGGCTGAAAACAACTTGATATCTGGTACATATGTGTGTAAAGATTTAATATTAAATTTGGCTTGTTGGATATCCAATCAGTTCTATAAAAAATGCAACCAAATTATTTATGATTTTTTCCTAAACGAATTTGATCAGAAATACAGGGACAGCCTAGATGCGATTGAAGTAAAATTAATGGAGATAAATGATGAGTTGCAGCGTATGCGAGAAACAAATGCTAAAGTCACAGAATATCTTGAAGATATATCCCCAAAGCCAAGTAACCTGGGAAAAATAAGTGTGTTTGGTTTACTTGCAAGAAACGAGAAAGACGCCCCCTATCCATATCATGCTGTAAGAACACAAAAGAAAAGTTTCCCCAGGGCTGTGAGGAACTTTAAAAATAAACACCCCGACGCCCAAGTGATCCTAAACAAGCTGTACGATCCAAATTCAGTAAATCTCTTTAACAGAATCAAGACTGAAGTGAAATACCTTACAGCACATAGAAACAACCTACGTATAGCAGATGTACCACAAGATAAGTTTGTTCAGGATATTATTGCTTTAAGACATACTTTTTAATTGTATTACAAAATAAAAACACATTAATTTTAACAAAGACTTTTATTTGATTCTAAGTACAAGTATGTAAACTCTTTGTTGGAATACATTTATAGAATTATTAACATTAGATGGTTCAGTGTTGCGTTGGTGCTGTTGTTGTTGTTGTCGTTGGTGTCTCTTCATGGCTGTGGGCTTACTAGGTGATAACACTAGCTTCTTTTAGTTCTTCCAAGATTGACTGAATTTCGTTGTTATGAGCATTATTACCTGCAACTTGGGAAGCCACTAAAAGTCTAAGTCTGTCAACCAACTCGTTTATGTCATTCCAATACACATAGGCTATTTGTTTGTTATTTTGTATCATATAGTTGTTGGTGCTGATGTTGTTGTTAGGGCTCATGCCGTTGCTATCGCTGCTCTTATCACTCTGAGTTTTAAGTTCAGTCTTTTGTTTTTTGTTAAGATGTCTGTCGTTGCTGTCGTCATCGTCTTCCTCGTAGGTGTAACCAAAACCTTGAGGTGTTGAGGATCTACGACCTCGTGGATTTATCACTGGTTTTATTAGAGTCAGATACTTTTCAGAGGAACAACCCTTGGTTCGGGCGTTAGGATCATAGTTCATTTTATAAACACTAGTTGCTTCTAGAATATCTCTATAGTGCTGAAGATCGTCATAAGTATACCCCCGGGGTCTTTTCATAAATAACAATTCTAGCAAACCTTGTGTTTGCGGGTATCTCCTTTGGCCCAGTTGAATCTCAGCATCAGTAAAGTCTAAGTGTTTGTTACCAACACTCCAGCTACCGGTATCTTTAGCGTAGCGGGCACCATACGTTTGATCAATGGTACCGAGCCTTGGTGGTTCAGTAAAATACTTGTCTACATAATATCGAACTCGGTCAGGATATTGCTCCAAAAATTCTTGATATGCAGGGTTGGTTGTGACAGTTTGTAGGTCTGCCTCAAGCTCTTCAAATGTTGGGATATCCTCATCGGAACTTGCCGCCTCAGCCTCTTCCCTTGGTTCAGCTTCAAAAACTTCATGATCTTTAAGGAACTGTACTTGGGGTTTCGTTTATGGTATATCGACTTCGTCTTTGATTTGTTCAGCCTTTGGTTGTTGCTGGGGCTGCTGCTGCTGCAGTGCTGCTGTGTTTTTAGATATTTCACTTAGGGGCTCAACAAGTGGTTTATATAAACGTTGCAGAGCATCATCATTCTCGGCTCTGTTAAGTTTAAGCATTAAATGTTTTTTTCGAATATTGTCAGCAAGTTGTAAAATCCTTTTCTTAACTTTTTGCTCTTCCTTACCCAACACTTCCATTGTGCTACAACTGGTCGGTATTACCAGCTGGTCTAATAGTTTGTTTGAGCGATACAGGTTGTGTGGTGGTTTAACATATACTGACTCCTTCATGGTACAGGCCTTCTTATTTATCACGATGTCTGGCTGTGTTAGACAGCTGTGTTAGACAGCTGTGTTAGACAGCTGTGTTAGACAGCTGTCTGTTAGACAGCTGTGTGTTAGACAGCTGTCTGTTAGACAGCTGTGTGTTAGACAGCTGTGTGTTAGACAGCTGTCTGTTAGACAGCTGTGTGTTAGACAGCTGTCTGTTAGACAGCTGTGTGTTAGACAGCTGTCTGTTAGACAGCTGTCTGTTAGACAGCTGTCTGTTAGACAGCTGTGTGTTAGACAGCTGTGTGTTAGACAGCTGTGTGTTAGACAGCTGTCTGTTAGACAGCTGTGTGTTAGACAGCTGTCTGTTAGACAGCTGTGTGTTAGACAGCTGTGTGTTAGACAGCTGTCTGTTAGACAGCTGTCTGTTAGACAGCTGTGTGTTAGACAGCTGTCTGTTAGACAGCTGTGTGTTAGACAGCTGTGTGTTAGACAGCTGTGTGTTAGACAGCTGTGTGTTAGACAGCTGTGTGTTAGACAGCTGTGTGTTAGACAGCTGTGTGTTAGACAGCTGTCTGTTAGACAGCTGTGTGTTAGACAGCTGTCTGTTAGACAGCTGTCTGTTAGACAGCTGTGTGTTAGACAGCTGTATGACAGCTGTGTTAGACAGCTGTCTTAGACAGCTGTGTTAGACACCTGTGTTAGACAGCTGTCTGTCCTGTCTACCATTGTTAGAATAATATATATCTATCGAATCCTTTTCTATATCGACCTTTGTGTACATCGTTTTCCTTCACAATCACCAACACACCATACTTATTATCTTTCCAGCATTGGTGGCAGATAGTTTTAAATTGTTTAAAGTCCATATCGGTGGTTACATGATCGTCGTACACATGTTTTAAATTGGTTTCATCTTGCTTGAATAACACAATAACATTGGTGTTGTCACGTACCAGATGCTTGGGTATTCGTGTATATGTTTGACAGAGATAGAATGAATCAATATTCTTATGTCTGCCCATACTGAAGTATGCTCTTATTTTATCTTGTTTGTCACAAGCTACATCATCAAATATAAACACAGAGTTGTCCTTGGCATCTGCCGGATCTAATATTTCATCGTTTTCTCTATAAGGATAGTAACCAACACCTTTTGTTGCATTCATCACCTCCTTTAACATCTTGTATTTCGGTTGATACAGAGACTTTGAATACACATACACGTTATCAAATTTTAAACCGTTTGCTTCAAACAATAAACTCAGCATGACATTAGTTTTACCACAACCACTCGGACCACATATGATACAGCGAACGGTGTTTGGAAAGAGAGGACCATGCCTCAGTTGTTGTTGAGCTGTGTCCGTAACAACATCGTCTATATTTGTAATGGGTAAGGCAGAAGCGTGTTTGCTGGTACGCATCTTAACTTAAACTAAACTATATTTTATTTGGGTGTGTATATATATGAATGCAAGTGAGACAAAGGCATGTATCTCAAGAAACAGCGCTCCGGTTATGGGTTGTATCTGCAAAAACCATTGCAATAAAAGACTCAAACAGTAGCCTGTGTGTATCAGTCATGGCGCACACCTTTGTGTTGAAAGACCGCAGCTCCCATCTGTCGTCAGACTACCATCCACCAATTGTTTTGGATGGTAATTATGCTGTTGCCTTGATAGGCTTTCACACCTACAACAACATACCCAACATCTATGAAGGTAAAAACAAATTTCATGTAAAAGAAGGAACCGGTTGGCGAACCATCACGATACCCACCGGTGCTTATGAAATAACACACTTGGAAGAGTTACTTCAAAATGAACTTGTTGGTGCTACAGCAACACACGAACAAAAGCAACAGGCTCTGATTCTGAGACCTAATCCGAACACCATCAAATGCAGACTAAAGTGTTATACAAATGTCAGTTTTGAATTTGATGGTTCGATTGGGCGAATGTTGGGCTTTTCAAAACAAGTTCTTCATCCGGACACCTTTTATGAATCTGATTTACCTGTTGATATAGTGGATGTTAGACAGATTCGCATCGAAACCAATATCGTGTCTGGTTCCTATTATAACGGACAACCCTCACATACGCTGTATGAGTTTGCTCCGATGGTTGATCCTGGCTACGCAATCGACATAGAACCTAAAAATTTAATTTACTTGCCGGTGAACAAGCAAGAGATTTCCAATATAAGCATCGACATCGTCGACCAAGATTCAGTTCCTGTCAACTTTCAAGGTGAAGAGGTGTCTGTTCGCTTGAAACTTATAAAAGTTGCTTAGTATGTTGGTCTTTAAGGATATAAAAGCAAGTGCATCTACCACATCAAATTCAGTTGAGTCAGACACGTCAAAGGGTACGCTTCGTCCCGATAATATTGAGTTCCTGCAAAGCCTGGGTTATCATGTCGTCAAAACTAGAAATATTCAAAGAACCCGTGTTTGATGATGGCATCGATCGAGAAGAGCTGCGCTCTTACTATTCACCAACTAAATCGTTTGGTAACAGCGATGAAATTGAAATAGCCATCAACCAACAAGATGCGTTCGTATGTCTGGCCGAGTCAGCTCTAATAATCGAAGGTGCTCTGGAACCTGTAGCAATCCAAAATGCCACTGGTGCTTGTTATCTGTCAAATAATGGAGGAGCAGCTCTGTTTGAATCCATGACCTATGAGTTAAATAACAAGGAAGTGGAACGAGTGCGAGACCCATACACCACAACCATCATCAAAAGTCTGCTATCGTTCAGTAAGAATGAAGCCCAATCTCTTAGCAACGCCGGTCTGAATGTGTCGTCGGAGCACATCACCTTAAATGATAACAAGTTTCACATGCTCATACCTGTCTGGTTCCTCTTCAGTTTCTTTCATCATTTCAAAGGAGTTCTCTGTGGCAAACATACTTTCCGCTTTACAAGAAGTCGAAACGATTCCAATGGCTATTACAGCACAGGTACGGCACGAGCAAAAATTACCGTAACCAATATGTTTTTAAAGGTAAAACATGTATTTCCCAATGATAAAATGAAATTGGAACTGATGGATAAAATAGCCAAAGACACCTCTATATTTCTCGCCTACCGCAAATGGGACATATACGAGTTACCAGCACTCAGAGATATCAACAGAGATGTGTGGGCTGTTAAAACTGCAACCAACTTGGAAAGACCTCGATATGTGATTATAGCATTTCAAACAGATCGTAAGGATAACGTGAAGAAGAGGTCAGACTATTTCGATAACATTGGTATGATGGACCTTCGAGTGTTTCTAAATTCAGAATGCTACCCTTATGAATCTATGAATATGGATTTTGAGAAATCGAAATATGCAGAAGCCTATAACATGTATACAGATTTTCAAAAAAGCTTCTGTTATAAAAACATGTCGGAGCCTATCTTGAATTATGACGAGTTTAAAGACAGAGCTCTATTTGTGATTGACTGTCAGCACCAGAACGAGTCAATCAAGTCTTTAACGGTGGACATTAAGGTGGAGTTTATGAGTCACGCCAACTTCCCAAAAAATACTCGTGTTTATTGTCTGGTTATTCATGACAGTGTAATGGAATATAAACCTCTAACGGGCATCGTTAGAGCCATTATGTAATAATAGTATGTCATTTATGTATCAATATGTACAACTTAATTAATCCTAATAAATTTTTATTGTATGTAAAACAGTTGTTTTATTTTTATTTTGTTGCATTTTTATTAACCCCTTTCTGTCTGTCAGTCTAAGCAAAGACTTCGAGCTGTCATGACGTGTTTGTTAAACAGCTGTACAAGCTCAAGCAAGGTTCTATATGATACTTGTTGGGCAATCAATTGTCTGTCTGTCTTTTATTACACAGCTCTGTCAGTCTAAGCAAAGACTTCGAGCTGTCATGACGTGTGTGTGTGTGTGTGTGTGTGTGTTAACAATCAACAACAGCGTCTATATGTTTTGTTTGGTTCAAGTGGATGTCATTAAACAACTGTGTTATTTCTATAAGGGCCCCCATTCAAGACCTCAACATACGTTAGTGTGTACTAAGCCGTGAAACAAGTATGACGTCTCTTGCTGTATGTAAGTATACTATTATATTATTTATGTTTACATACAAACATTACTTATCAAACAATCCTCGTATATCAAAGTTTAATTTAGTTGTTTTAAATCGAGTTTTGTTACTTGTGTGTTTTTGATCACTCCCTATATAAATTTAGATTCATTCATTCAAAATACAAACACACTAACATAAACAAACACGACGGCAATAAAACCAAGTCCCCGAGTTTTATTACCCTATTAAAACAAATCATTAACATATCTAGATGTAAATACGTTTTTCTTCTTGATATAGTTTACTTCAAACGTTTTTTGTTATTAAATGATATTAGATAGGTAAATTGGTACGTGTTTTAAAATTTCTTTTTACTATAAATAAACAATTGTTTTTAACATTACAGTTCCTATTATTCAATTGGAATGTAATAGAGATACAACCCCTGCCTACACACACAAACTCAGCAACCTCATAAACTCGTTTTATGTAACAGGTTTTTGTTTTATATATACCCCACTGATAACAAACTTTCATCGTATGTCTGAATAGCATAATCGGTTTAGGGACGTTTGCATATCTTAGTAAGCTGTATGGTTGGGGGTTCAAATCTAATTTCTGGCGAATGCTTTTCTTTCAAAAATCATATTTCAAATTAAAATCAAAATTTCAAATTACCCGCTCAATATATCTTCCTCATATATGTATGTGTGTGTGTGACTAAACCGAATGACTGTGTCCAACAGATGTCTCCCCTCGAGCTAGAGAATATTCTCTACACTCTACAACTTTACAAATAGAATGTTCTCTAGCTTGAGGAGTAAGATCTCTGGACACAACAGACAGAAATTTTCAAACAAATTCAAATTTCCCGCCAAAAACGAAATACCCTAACAAACTTCAATACACCTTAACAACAACAACAACACAATAAACAAACCAAACAGCTGTGTTTACGAACACCTAACCTTAATAAACAAAATACATAACCTTAATAAACAAACAGATGCCTTGGTAATCAACACACATGACATAACCTTAATAAACAAATACAAACATAACCTTAATAAACAAACAGATGACACGTGAGCGAACATAACCTTAATAAACAAATACATAACCTTAATAAACAATCAGACAAACACACATGGAGAGCTAACCTGACTTGTAGATATCTATGGACACACAGGTCAGACATCTTGGAACGCTTGTGACGTCATCTCAGGTTAGTTCCATAGAGAGAACCCCCGGAGTTGCAACTGTCTATGACAGGTCAGCCATCTTGGAATGCTTGTGACGTCATCTCAGGTTAGTTCCATAGAGAGAACCCGGCTTGCGACTGTCTATGACAGGTCAGCCATCTTGGAATGCTTGTGACGTCATCTGACAGGTTAGGTGACATTTGACGTTGACACATGTCAGGTCAGGTGACAGCTGACGTTGACAGCTGTCAGGTTAGCTGACAGCTGACAGCTGACAGCTGTCAGGTCAGTGACATTTGACACCTGTCAAATCTGACAGGTCAGCTGTCAACTGTCACAGGTCTGCGCAGGTCAGCGCATGCGCATGATGACTCGCGCATGCGCAGTAAAAAGTGGAGGGGATGGACCCAGGTGGCTCCCTATCTACTCGCCAGTTTCAAAAATTTTATTAATTATATGTTTTAAAGGTTCAAGAATATAAGCATGTGAAACCTGTATAGCTTTACAAGTCACACCGTCATTTCCCGGAGAGCAATGTTTTTTTAAAGAGGAGATAACACTAATTAATTCATTATCATCCACAGGTATAAGAAATAAGCTATCTCGATTATTTCTACTTCCAATGTTTGGGACTGAATTTCTAGAAGCAGTATGGTCATTTATTGTTGCAAAATATTTATTAAATGACTGGGCTATAAGAGTACTATCAGTTAATATTTCTCCATTGCTAGATCTTAACGATGATAATTTTACACGAGAACCCTGATGGTTGCTAGCTTGCCGAACAACATTCCATACTTTTCTTGGATTGTTACCTGCTTTTATAACTTTAGATTTGTAATAATTATTTTTAGTAGTTTTTATAATGGATGAAAGAGTGTTTTTATAAGTTATATATTCCTGATAAACATCTGTATTATTTTTATTTTTCAACCATTTTTTTCTAAGTTTATCTCTTTTGTTGAGTTAAGCCAACAAACCCTTAGTAATCCAGCTATTCTTCTTTTTATTATTAGTAGTATCATTTTTATATGGAATGAATTCAGTGGCGTTGCGTATATATACTAGAAATTTATTTATAAATATATCATATATAGTTTGTACATCAGTGCCCGACAACACATCAAGCCACTTCTCACTCTGTAAGGATTGGAGCAACAAATCTTCATTAAGCCTGGTAAAAAAATTGCGGTTCTGTATCAAACAATTACTATCAGAATCGAGATTTCGAGCATTATTTTCCAATGCTGCAATCTCAAAGACAGTGGAAAAATGGTCTGTTATGCTTGTAGTTAGAATCGTTGGCTTCATTGTAATTATCCCCCTTTCTATCTTATTATTTAATCTCTGGTTTGAGCGAACAAACACATGGTCAATACACGATTGTGTGGCCTCTATGATTCTTGTAGGCTTAGTTATATACGGGCTGTAACCGTGAGATTCTATCATATTTATAAAAGTCAAGTTACTACTATTATTTAGGTTGGAAATATCAAAATTTGTATCACCTATTATTAAATCTATATCACCATAATCACGGGCCTTAATAAAATTATTTAATTCATGAATGAATGTGTACTCATTAGATGACGGTGATCTATAAATAGCTGTAATATTAATCTTATATTGCAATAAATTTGTAGAAATCTTGATGAGCCCAGTTTCAGACAATATTTCTATTTCCGCCTGAAAAGGACGGTTATTTCTTATATAAAGCATAACGCCATCATTCTGTGTGAAACGACTATCATTGTATATCAACTCATAACCACTGATCTGATAATCCAGACAATTAGAAACATGCCAGGTCTCTGTCAATACTATGCAATCCAGATCAGCACCTTTCAAAGACTCTAACATAATTAAAAACTCGTTAAAATTTTTGTTGACACTACGTATATTCATCTGAAGAACATTGAACCGAATTCCCTGATAACTTAATTCACAAGTATACTCGCTTATTTCTTTATAGACAGCATCGGGAAGACCCGAAGATTCATCAACAATTTCAAAAAAATCGCTAGCTTCCGCCATTTATCTATCTAGAGTAATTACTTCCCACCTCCGTAAACAAAACAGGACATAAAACGTAAAATGAAATCAATGAAAACTCGCCAACAAAAGTCGAAAATCCCTTACAATATTTTAGTAAAAACAATAAATACAATTATTTCAAACCGATATTATAAATACTCCAAAGAATTCCAACACCCTATCAGCGTGCTATCACAGTTGATATTAAAAAATATATGAATCAGTTAAACAAAACGTTAAATAAAATGTACGAAATACCTGTATCAAAACCAAGTTTATCTTCTGTTGAGAATTATAGCTGTACAAGTCCAATAAAATACAACAAAAGTATATGATAACTAATTTTACTTGAGGAACAAACAAACAAAGTGAATTTGTCGAGGCTGCTCCCGTTCATCATATATTATCCAGTGATTCAGCGGTTTTTATAACTATCTTTTTATTTTTTATCCTAGCATAGATGTTACCTTTCCAAACCCAAGCATTTGAGCGACCCAGCTTTTCCACTGCTTTATTGTAGAGAAGAAGTTTAGCCCTTGTAAGCTCTTCGCATATTCCAATGCCACAACTCTTGAATAGTTTTCTCTCGTACAACAGCTGACTACATACATTTTGACTCACGAATTCAACCAGAATGGGTCTTGACTTGGCTCTATCTTCAACACTATCATTGGAAGGTCCAATTCTGTAGCATTTGACTAGGTCTTGAGAGTTGAGTTTAATGGGTATTTTCTCATTAATAGCCTTCAATGCTGTTTCCCCTGTATTTTCTTTTTTTTTCCTCTTTAATACCATAAATTCTAACTTTTTTAGAGTTCTTCATGTGTTGTTCCATATCTTCTATTACACTTTTTAATTTTTCGTTTTCCTTCTCAACATATTAATTTATAATTTTTGTTCCGCCGTTTAAAAGAGTCGTAAAATTTACGAATGATGTTTTAAGCGTAGTTAAAACAAGGTTAGCTTTCTAGGGGTAAATAGCTTGAAGAAGTTCGTTGGCCAGGAAATCGCGATATTCTCATAAACGAATTTTTGTACGCAAATTCGTTAAAATGTAGTGTTATGTTTAATTTCAGATTCTAACACGCACAGTGCCGGTACTGAACTCATGGAATTCTGTGGCCTATATGGAATGTAAATCCTCATACATAACAACACTTTATGGGAACTCACTCACGTAACTTGAGCAACGCATGAAATTTTACTCTTCGCTGACAAGATTTTCCCGAATCCTTGCGTCAAATAAAGTAACTTACATACACGAAATTTCAATACAGAGTTATATCCTCCCCTAAAAAGAATTCAAGCTCAAATACGCTACTTAAATAAGTCTTTCATTATATGCCTTTTTATTATATTTGTGAATTATAAAGCAAAAACCTTGAAGCGGAATATACCTAAGTTAAATTTAGCAGATCAATAAAAGCTTTACAGACTCGCTTCATAATAAATACTAATTTCGCGTTCGTAAACACATATATCAAGCTTGCTCTGACTTAATGTAAAGTTTCAAGGATTTTACTGAAAATCGCATAAGCAAAAGAGCAAAAGCAAACAAAGGAGAAAGTTTTGTGCAAGCAGACATTCTTTACACTAAATCCTTTAAATTTTATTAACATTGCCGACTTGGTGATTTTATTTACCAGTAAACGTTTTCTTTGAAGAAACTTCTATTATTACTGCCATTCACGCGAGCTGATTTTTTCGGTTAACACACTTTACTTTTAAAAAGACGATTTATTTTTACTTAGAAAATACAACTTTCACTTTTATAATATTGTAATGAACTTTGGTTCAGCAGACGCCAGACTGTCATAGACAATCCTTCCTTCGGGCGCGGCCTAAACTGCCAGTTACTATCTGATTCTAACTATATTTATTTTCCTCGGGCACACTCCTTGTATCCTATAATTAAAACGAGGTGGGATCCCGTAAAGTCGTCTACTAAGGCTCTTGTCGCACATTACAAAGTAATGTTTAAGAACAGCCTTGTCGTAGGGTAGCTTAGTGGAGAAAACTATAAGCTAGGGGTTTAGTTTTTATTATCTTCTGTATGATCCTGTGTATATTTTCTAAGCTCAACGAGATGAGAGCAGAACTACAAAGGCATTTACATTAATCAGATACTATTGGTCTTTGACTGTTTGTCTAATCAGCATGCTTAAAAGCATACCGCCTACCTAACCTATAAGTAAGACACAACTATTTCAGTAATACGTTGTGTAACCATCTACTTCCAAAGGGTGGAATGGGTAGGTGTTTGGATCAGAAAAGGGTTTAATTCGAGGGATCAGATTTTACAGAGGCTTACCAGGACAACTGTGCTAAGAACGGAAAAGATATGCTTTAAAAATAAATATTGTTTTATTATGAAACATATATATATATATATATATATATATATATATATATATATATATATATATATATATATATATATATATATATATATATATATATATATATATATATATATATATATATATATATATATATATATATATACACTTAGCCGCAAAAATAACGCACAACCAAAAATTATGCTCAATTTCAAAGTTGATTTTCTCGAGAACCAATAAATCGATTTCGATCTTTTTTTTTGAACTGTAGCTTTTTTTTAAGTTATTGCACTGTGAAGAACTTTTTATTGAGATTTCAGTTTAAGGCTTATGCAGGGTGCAAAAATGAGAATCGTTTTTTTACGTTAAATTTGAGACACCCTGTAGGGACCAATAGCCACAACAACGGATGCATAATGAAATCATACTGTAGCCTCATGTTATCTGAACATTTTGTTTTTTAAATTTCTCTGATATCTGCAATATAAAATAAAATAGACAGTTTTATACCAGAACATGTTTTTCTTCATTAATCACAGTTTTACTGGATACTTATTTGGTTTAATATACACATTAGTCTATGATAAACAAACAATATCAGCAAATGTCAGTTTGACAATTCCTTTACTTATTTATGTAGCTATCTTCTTAAACTGTATAATTAAGTTCATAATTTGTGATCTATTGTTCTTTCGTGAAAATGGAACGTGTTGGAAGAAATATGACTCGTGATGAATGTGTTCAAGCAGTGACGTTACATTTTTTATTTTTTTATTTCAACAACACACCACGAGGGCCTACACCCACCATACTATCGTATTGTGGGTGTCGACAAGGAGGAAAGAGGCATTTTGCTAATTCTGGACTTTAAGGTTTGGAGGTTCGGAGGAGAAGGAAAAACATGTGCCGGCAAAGAATTCCACAACTTGGAAGTCCTCGGGACAAAAGAGCGGGCATAACAAGATGTTCTATGTCTGGTGACCTAGCCAGTAAAAGGGTGCATTCGCTCTGTTCCCCTGGTACATCTGTTGGGAAGGAAATTTGCTGTCCACGTACAGAGTATTGGTGGTAGGCCATAGGCTGGTAGTTTATTATGGTCGAATGCTTTGGATATGTCTAGAGCGACAATCTGGGATTCGCCGTGTAGTTCCATAGACTTGTTCCAAGAATGTGTGACAAAGGAAAGGAGGTCGGCAGTTGATCTGCGCTGACGGAATCGATACTGCCTGTCGTGGATTAGACTGTGGTTTTCAAGAATTTTTAGTAATTCTGTGTTTATATACTTTTCCATCACTTTAGAGATGACTGAAAGGAGAGAAATAGGCATGTAGTTGCTAGGAAGCGCTTTCGATCCTTTCTTGGGGACGGGTTGTACTCGAGCAGTTTTCCAGTTACTAGGGTATATGCCTCTATTGTAAGATGTCTGAAACAGACGAGTCAGGACAGGAGCAAGTTCTGGTGCGCATTTTTTGAGAACAATTGCTAGGATCTCGTCAAGGCCAGAGGCTTTCCTGGTATTAAGAGAAAAGAGCATCTTTCGTACCTTTTTAGTTTTGAAAATAATATCCGTCATTTTATGCGCGACATTGGGGACTGTTGGTGGTTGAACATTTGGAGATGGGTTGAGAGTAGAATTGCTGGCGAACAACGAGGCAAAAAGTTCAGCCTTGCCCAGGGCGGTAGAAACAATTTCATCCCCTGAGACCAGAGGTGGGAACGTGCTCTTGCAGAAATTATTCCCAATAGGTTTAGCAAGAGTCCAGAAGGGTTTGCTGCCGTTGGAGCTTGAGAGGACTTTGTTTTTGATGTGGTTATTAAACGAGTTTTTTGCCTTAGAAAGAATGCGGACCTCATTGACGGTTTTCTTGAATGGGTTTGTGTAGAAGCTTTTTGTGAGCTTTGACCTTTTCAAGTCTGGCCTTGTCACAGGATTTAGAGAACCAGGGCTTTTGAGTGGCTGCAGAGGTTTTCTGTGTACGTGGAATAAATAATTCTATGCCAGCTTGGACAATTTCGGTGACGTTTTGTGAGAGGGGTCAGTATGAGAGAAGCAGACAGACGCCGATGGAAATGAGGAAAAGTAATCTCGCATTTCGTCCCAGTTCGCGGACTTGTAGTGCCAAACGATACGTGGGTGTGATGACTGTGTGACCTCGGGTTGCATTTCGCAGGAAGCAGTGACCATGCCGTGGTCTGAGCGACCCAGGGTGGCGGTGACTGATATCTTATAGCAGTCAGGATTTGTAGTAAGAAGGAGATCCAAGGGATTTGAGCTGTGTGTTGGGATGCGAGAAAAGTAAGTTGGTTGCCGAACCATATTGGCTAAAGAATTGCTGACTGCAAAGGCCTCCGCTGCTCTTCCTTGTGGATCGGTTTTTGAAGATCCTAGCCATTCCTTATTATGGACATTGAAGTCACCAAGAATAGTGACCTCGGAGGAAGGATATTCAGAAATCAGATGGTCGGTTTTTTCAGAAAGGTAGTCAAAGAGCTGGACAAAGTTGTCAGAAGGTGAGCGGTAAATGCAACAGATAAATTTAGTTGCAGCCCTGGGAGAGAGTTTTATCCATAGTATGTCTTTTCTTCCAGCTTCTAAATTGGGGAGTCTGGTGCAGGGTAGATTGCTACGGACGTACACGCACACGCCTCCATGCAATCTAAAAGAAGTAAGGAGCTCATACGCCGGGAAATTAAGATGATTAGTGGCTGTTTTGACACTGATTTGAGTTTCGCTGAGGAAGAGGAGTTGGGGCCTATTAGTCTGGAGGAAATGGTGGACGGAGTGAAGGTTAGAATAAGGCCACATATATTTGAGAACGATATTGTAAATCTCAATGCTGGCGCCCCCTGTACACCCCTCTCCCGGAGATCCGAATGGAGGGGTATTTTACCTCCGGAATCTTTTGTACAAGGAGGAGCCATCATCATTTTTGCTTATAAGGGAAACCGACTCATACACCAGAACCGGAAACATAATGAAGTAGTAAGCTACAACGCTATTGGTTTGAGATTAGGATTTGCACATACAACAATTTCTCGTGTTGTCCAACGCTTCAGGAAAACTAATGACTGTGACATACGTCCACGACAAGGCAGACCTCGGGTAACTGCCGTTGTTCAAGATCGCTATATTAGGCTGCGTGCTTTAAGAGAACCTTTCACCACGTCAAGGAAACTTTTGACACAACTCAGTGCAGTTCATAATATTCAACCACGCATTGATACTGTGAGGAGACGTCTCTCTGAACACAATTCACATGTCAGAGTTCCAGCGACAGGCCCTGGATTAAATGCAGACCACCGCAGAGTTAGACTGCAATTCGCCAGGCAGCATGTAAACTGGACTATTGAGGACTGGGAACACGTTCTATTTACAGACGAATCTAGGTTTTGTCTATATAGCTCCGATATACGTCTAAGAGTTATCCGCCGGCCAGGTGAGCGTTATGCACAGTGCAACATACGTCAAACAACTTTATTTAGTGGAGGCTCTGTGATGTTTTGGGCTGGAATTGCCTCCACAGAACGGACGGATATCGTACCTTTACATGGGGGTGCTTTAAATAGCGAAAGATATATCAATGACGTTTTGTCTGAGCACGTTGTCCCTTTCGCTCCGTACATTGGAAATAATTTTTTACTAATCCACGATAACGCGAGACCTCATGTAGCACGGATCGTCAACGAATATTTACATGAAGTAAATATTCGAACTGTTAATTGGCCACCGCACAGTCCCGATATGAATCCTATTGAGCACTTATGGGATATTATTGGTAGGGCACTCAGACAGCATTAACCACCTCCTGCCAACCTGCAAGATGTCGAAATAATGGTTACCGATATTCGGAATGGACTTGACGAAAATCAAATATCCAATTTGATATCGAGTATGCCTCGGCGATGTAAAGCAGTTATTAGAAGTAGAGGTGGAAACACGCGCTACTAATGTACTTTTTTGCTATGTATTGTTAATTATTGTTAGTGTTATTCTTAGTTTAATGTTGTCAAAATGTTATTTTAATGAAAAAGAAACATGTTCTGGTATAAAACTGTGTATTTTATTTGATATTGCAGATATCAGAGAAATTTAAAAAACAAAATGTTCAGAAAACATGAGGCTACAGTACGATTTCATTATGCATCCGTTGTTGTGGCTAATGGTCCGTACAGGATGTCTCAAATTTAACGTAAAAAAATATTCTCATTTTTGCACCCTGTATAAGCCTTAAACTGAAATCTGAATAAAAAGTTCTTCAGAGTGCAATTACCAAAGAAAAAAGCTACAGTTGAAAAAAAGATCGAAATGGATTTATCGGTTCGCGGGAAAATCAACTTTCAAATTGAGCATAATTTTTGGTTGTGCGTTATTTTTGCGGCTAAGTATATATATATATAAGTAGGTATAGAAGAGCGGTTCTAACTCCACCACACACCACACACCACCGGTGGTGGTGGTGGTGGAACCACTGACCAGACCCGACGACCCCCGACCTAACCCGAGCACAAGGTGGTGGAGTCACTGACCAGACCCGAGCACCTCCACCACCTGACTTCGTATTTAACCCGAACAAGTAGCGAACTAACCTGAGATGACGTAATCAAATTCAAAAGCCAGCTAACCTGTATTAGGCAAACGAGGAACCGCCATTTAAACATGGCGGCTAGCGCATGCGTACAAGTAATTTGTTATTTATGCATTAAAGTCCTACGTGTTTGGTGTCATATCACTCGTCTAGGTAAGCAGAATCCAAATTTAACATATGTACATGTGTACAATAAAAAATTTATATTCTTAAGTCTTATTGGAATCGGTTTGATTTAAAGAATCTGTTGAAAGTAGAGCTGGCAACAATACATCTAGTGGTAGCCGCGATATCGCTTCCAACTATGACTATATTTAGCATTTCCCGAAATTAACCTTGTGAGCCAACATAGTTTCCTTGCAGCTGTTGAAATAACCTTGTGAGCAGTTCATATTTCCTGTTTGTGGTTTTATTTCCGTTGAATGACCTTAAAGGCATATGAAATAGATAAAACTCCAGAATTTTTTGTATAAAAGGTTGAGAATTTCAAACAAATATTTATTTGTTAACTATGGCGTATAACTACGAGCAGTGGTATGGACGTAAAAATAGAATAGGCGATGAAGTGTGTGAATTAAAACAGTTGGTGTTGGAAATACAAAGCGAGGCTTTTACAGATGAACGCGACTCTGAAGGTGAAGACTATGAGAGTGGTCATATAGTTGAATTATGTGATATATATTTAGCTGGATACTGCTCCACACAGTTCTTCGCTCTAGCGCTCATTCGATACCGTCCAGGTACGCATTTAAGCAAACCATTTTTTAAATATTTACCTGGAGAAGCTCAAGATCAATATAAAAGTTATTACGATGTAGAAACCATTAGAAATATTTAGTTTACACAGAAAGCTGTGATATAAAGAACATGGAATGTTGTGCGAAATATTATAAGGTGTTTAGTGATTGCAAAAGATTTTTAAAGTTTAACAGTCAACCAACCAGAAGAATACAACCAATTAAAGTGGAGAGGGAAAACCTATTTAACATCAGAGTTTACGATAGCAAGTTTAGTTTAAAATTTCTAGCTATGAAAGCTGCTTGGAATTGTTGTGCTGAAACAATGTGTGACGAAAACGATGGTCCTGATTTCCGTGAACATCATAGGAAAAAGTTATTGTTTAACAAATATCAAGATGATACTAGGATGCTGATGGAAACAACTTTCAACATCAGAAGATCTGTAAAATTAGTGACTGGTGTTAGTGCAAGAAATGAGTTCACAATACTTGTGAAATTTGTTAACCCTTTGGCTCTAGATGAAGAAAATCAATATCTAGCATTGGAAGAGTGGCAGTTTTACGATTTTATGGATAACATACGTGCATTATCTGCAAAGTGGTTTAAAGATAATGAACAAACTTATGCTGTAACTCAGACGAGCTACTGTCGAATCTCTCCTGCAACTATGCTAAGTGAAAAAGTTTTATGTGTTAATAATTGTTTTACACATATGGTTATGTATCTAAATGAAGACACTGTAGAAAAGCTGGTGGAGCATGAGGAAATCATTAAGGAAAGATTTGAGTATGTAAGAGAAACACAGTTTGCTTGGATATATGACTGTTTTCTTCGCGACATCGTTCAAACATTAACAGAGCTGGGTAATTCAGATGTGAGTGCCGCGCAAACCATCCGAGTGATAAAAACCCTACTCAACAACATGTCTCCAACATTCAAGTATTACATGTCAGAGTGTTTGCATTACGCTCAAGAACAAGTGCTAACCGACATCAATAACCTCATCAATGGCACCACCTCTTAAAGCAAGCTTCGTCATCCTGACAGCATTGTGTCAAAATGTGTTTTACGTCTACAAACCACCAAATGTGAAAGAAGTGCGAATCTGTTTCGATGAGTGCACCAAATGGTCTGGACTACCAAGAACATATCTGCACAACGATGAAGCGATTGAAGTTTCAACATACAACATGTCCAATATTAAGACTGATATAGTACATTATAAACTTATGTTTTTGTTTGATCATGGCACCCGAGGTGAGGCAGCTGACTGGAGAACTCTTGTGTTAAATGATTCTTACCTGTTCACTTCAAATTATATTTCTATGTTTATATCAACTGGTTTTCTTATGTGTCTTGTCATATTTATGCTCATGTATTTTGGTTTTAAATATTACACTGTACTTAAAGATATTTATCGTAAACATATTTGTTAATAAAAATATATAAACTGAAGATGTCTGTGTTTTATTCATTAGTTAAGCACCTATAGTTAAGATGAGATACTGTGAATCGTGCTCGTTACAAGTGAAAAAGAGTGCTTTCTCTGGACATTTACGTAGTGAAATTCACAAATCTAAAGTGTGTGACCCGTGGGAAGTTGAACAAGTTTATATGTTAACTCAAGCTTTTAAAAACAGAATGGCTACCTATCGTATTAGTATGGATGGTAGTGATATACGACTTGCCATGGAAAGTGTGAAGCATAAATTGTTTCATTTGATGGAGGCTGCTTTAGCCAAACACGATGCAGTTAAAATGAATCTAGAATTGTTTGGTTTGTATGTGCTCCAAAGTCGAAATAAAAAAGAAATGAAGTCATTTAATACTAAAAATAAAAATATCACAGTGGCAACTAACTTTGAAAATATATATCAAGAATTTACTGAGGAGATTTACACAAAAGCTTTAGAGTTTGCTGAAGGCGATAGCGGATGGATGTTGGAAAGACTAATGTGGTTGGAAATTAATATTAATAAATGTATTTTAAAGTAGTTTAAAATAAAAAACAGATATATTTTACGTTTGTTTTATTATGGCATTAAGCTTACAATATAAGTAAATAATGATATACAGTTATTTATGCTACAGATACATTTTCTATTATATCCTAAAGTATGATCCATACACAAAGGAGTATCAGGCACTAACTTTGGACAACGTTCGCAGGTTTCCAGGTTGATAACATCCACTTGATAACCACAGGTTGATAGTAAATGTAACAAAAACCTTTGCTTGTTTTCACCTTTAACATAAATTCTGTCAACACGTTGGGCTATAATATGTTTTGCTATTATGTTTGGTAATTCTTCTAAATTAATATCACCACAATTATAGTCAAGGCAATGGTGTTGTGTTTGTAGAAACTTCACTTGCTTGATTATGTCTGCAGACAGTAAACGTAGTGGTGTATGCGGTTTAAAAACACAATGCACTGTTTGGAAACCATTATAAATCACAAACTCTTTAGGTGTAAATTCAGGCAGACAAAAACCCTGAGTATCAACGACCACGAACCTCATCGTGAAAGTGATTGTAGCATCCTTACAGCTACATTATATAGCGTACGATGTTGGAGAGTGGGGCATACTCGATGACGCAATCATGTATAATTACACAAAAACATTTTGTGTGAGTGGGAAAGTTGGTAGTACTTTCCATTTCCAATTTGATATCCACAGTAGAAGGTTTTATAGAGTCGCTATACTTGGAGCAATCAAATACAAACATGGGATATTTTAGGAAAGACTTGTAATCTAAGGTAGGCTGTGGTTCTCTGCCAACATACGAACGTTGAAATTCAATCATGTTTCTATATGCCTCGACGTAATTTGCTTGGTTAAAGTTCAGGTTCATACCCTCTGTGGGGATTTGTTTCGAATTTAAGTGAAGTCTTATATCTCGAATACCCACATGATCAAACTCGTTGATGTCTTTTCTAACGTTACTATATCGATCTGTTTGGAATATCACAATAACAAATCTGGGTCGTTCAGTGTTTGAGGATGTCTTAATAGACCACAAGTCTTTCGTTGAATTATTTAGATTTGGTAATTCATACATCTCCCATTTTCTGTATGGTATAAGGATTTTCTTATCTAGAGCAATCGACTTTAATAATTGCTGCTGTATAACTTCACTAGGGTGGATATGTTTCACCTGCAGAGCCATATACTCAATGTTAAACTTTAATGCCTTATCTGCATCTGCGGCACCAATCAAAATAAAGCAATTTCTATCATTCTGAGCTCTAGTGAGACGTAGAAGCAATTTACTGAAAAGCACTCTTTTATAGTCTTTGAAAATATTACACAAGTAGCTAAGAGGTATGCAGTAGCAAAAACGTTCATTTTTTAACATCACATTGTTTTCGGTTGGATGCCATCCCGCTGGAATCAGAGCTCTTGCTTCATCACTGTTTGCTTCCAAAAGTGTTCTAATTGATGTAACTATACCAGGATTTCTCACATGTTCAATAATCTGATTACACATTTCAACCGCAATAGAGGAAAACAAATGAGCTGCTGCATTAGACGTTACTTCTACAGTTCCAATCGTACCACTCGTCTCAATACTACCATTTATCAGTAGAACAGATGAAGACCAATCGTAAAAAATATCTTGTTGGTTGATTGCAAACTCACAGGTATCATTATGGTCAAACGATCTGGTTTGAGGAGCGTATGTGTGTATTTCTTCCCCTCTGATTGACTCGTCGTGCACAGGGTCTGCGAATATATGTAGTTTGCTTAACATCGTACCCAATGATTGTAGAAACTGTATGTTCTCCCAAGATAGAACCGCTTTCGACTCAGGTAGCGAAGATACTGAAGCTGGAGCGGTTTGATTACTACTATTTATAATCAGCATAATATGTTGGTGTCTCTTTCAACTCCAATATCACAATGATCTCCTCACCTTGAAAGTTCACAGGTACTGAATTCTGATCGATAATGTTTACATTTATATGGGAAATGATACGTGTGGTAAGAGGCATAAAAACCTTACTATATGGTTTTATATCAATCGCATAACCAGGGTCTACCATAGGAGCAAACTCATATACTGTATGTGTAGGTTTTCCATCGTGGTAAGAACCATCTACTATGTTGCATTCCAAACGAATCGTCTTTACTCGTACAATTTCTACGGGTAAATTGGAAACGTAAAGTTTACCTGTAGCAAGACGTTGTTTAGAAAATCCCAATATTGGTGCTATTGAAGCATCGGTAGAAAAGTCTATATCATACTGACATGTAATCTCACATTTCAAAGTGTTGTTGTTGGCTTTTAGCGAAAACAGTTTTACCACATCGATGTTGTGTTCTACTGCAGGGTCCAGATGTTTATCTTTAATATAACGTCGTAACAACTCATTCTGAATGTATTTCTCGATATCACTGATTTCATATGAACCATCTGGAATACTTATTTCTTGTCGAATCTTTCTACCACTCACAGCAGAAAAATAATGAAACTTATTACACCCACGTTCTATTTTTGGTATAGTGTTATATGTATGAAAGTTTGCAAGCGCGAGCGAATACTCAAAGTGTGGTTTTAATACTAACGGTGGAAATATTTCCATCGATAAAGAGGATGTAGAACCCTTCAAAGCAAACGTACGCGCCATGACTGAAACACAGATACTACTGTTTAAGTCTTTTATTTAAAAATTTTAAACATAAGTGACCACAATTATAAGTATTATACTTTTGATATACATCATGATTATACAATATAGTACAGTTTTTAAGATAATACAACAGTTCAATTGGTGGCTTCAAGTTTCCATATGAGTCAAAGTACACGGCTGTGTCACCACGTTTCTTAACTGCAACCCAATGACTACCTGGCTCTTTGTTTGTTTGCAAATTCATGATAAATGATTCATTCTTGTGTGATCCATTCGATGGTAAAGTATCTCGCATGTATACACCTCTAAAATATGGAATTTTCATTTTACCAGCAAATTTCACAAGATCTATATTTGTTAGAGGTCTTGCTGGTAAACACTTTACACGTTTTTTGGTTTATGTAAATACAAACCGAAACCGCTTCGCTGTTTCTTCATATACAAGCCACTACCTCGTTGACCTACAGCGAGAGCCTCCATCGTTTGGTTATGACGTTTTGCTTCTTCCAATTTTTGTTTGGCTGATTTAGCATCGTTAACTGCTTTAGCAATGCCTGCAGCACCACCACCTAGAGCTCCTAGCGCTGATAGACCACCAAAAATTAAAGGTAGTAGTGGAAGGAAACCTCCACTTTTCGGTACTGGAATAACTCTGGGTGTCTTGACTTTCTTACGACCACCAGCATTTTTAATTACTTTTCGCGCTACATGTAGTAAATTTTTTACAGATGGAACTTCCGCACCCACAGCTATAGCACCTTTCATTAAATTTATTATGTTTTTAAATGGTATTTTACCGCCACATTTTACTTTTTTACTGCTACGTTTACGTTTGGTGGTTGTCTTTGGGGTTAAACCCATACCAAGCTTTCTTTTAACTTTCATAGTGTTTGTAACACCCCAAGCAGCTAACTTTTCACCAAAACTTGCGTCCTTCGACTTTACTCTCTCCCACGCTCGGTTCTCCAACACCTCGTCAGCTCGATGTCTATCACTCAACTGTTTTGATTGAGAGTATGCGATATCGTGATCTCGACAAGCACGATCTAGAGGATTGATACCTTGATCACCTCTTGCTAAACGTTCTTTAAGTTTAGTACCTGGGCCACAAAACTGATAACCAGGAACATGCAGCTCAACAGGTAATTTGTTGATGGCTGTGTTAACAAGACCTTCACCTTGGCACACCAACATTTATACTGCTAATGAGGTATGATAAATCTGAGTATTTATATAGATGGTTGCACTCGTAAAAAGTTTTAGTTTAGTTAACGATGCGTATTGTTAAACACGCAAAAGCTACCCTACCAGTCACAAACATAGATGATGTTGTTACCATTCCATCACCTAAACAGCAAAGACATGGACTTCTTTTACCAAACACAGTTAGATGTTTGATATGTGGTCCAAGTGGATGTGGTAAAACAAATGTTATGTTAAGTTTGTTGTTTGAACCAAACGGTTTAAAATTTCAAAACGTATACGTATACTCAAAGTCTTTATATCAACCTAAATACAGTATGTTAAAGGAGGTGTTGGATGCTACAAAAGGTGTTGGATACTATCCATATAGTGAAAACGAAGAGATATTAGATCCTGCAGATGCAAAGAGTAATTCAATTTTTATATTTGATGATGTAGCCTGTGATAGGCAAGATAAAATAAAATCGTATTTTTGTATGGGTAGACATAAAAATATTGACAGTTTCTACTTATGTCAGACATATAGCAAAGTTCCGAAGCAATTGGTGCGTGACAATGCTAACATTATAGTTTTATTTAAACAAGATGAAACTAATCTTAAACATGTGTATGATGATCATGTAACTACCGATATGAGTTTTGAAAAGTTCAAGCTCCTTTGTGGTGAATGCTGGCACAACAAACATGATATGGTGGTTGTCGTTAAAGATTCTGATTTAACACAAGGAAGATACCGCAAAGGGTTTGATCACTTTATATATCTCACTTGACTGGAAAACGTTAGTAATAAGTTGTTCGACATAGAGTAAACATGTCGAAAAAATCTAAAGCTGCTCGTCATCGTAAAATAGTAGCACCACCAAATATACAACGTAAAATAGCTGATCTATCAAAGATAATTCGAAAGAAATATTTAGCTTTGAAGCTTGGCAAAACAGAGACAGATGAAACATTACAACGTTTATATAAACCCATCTTAAAACCTTTGAGTGATATATCGAAAAACACGGCATTGGCTACTGTTCAACACCAACCGACTAAAACCACCACATCATTAGCTACTACTCAAACAACTCAACAGAAACCTGCTACAGTATTGGCAACTACTCAAACAACTGAACAGAAACCGACTAAAACTGAAGTTGATGTCAAACCAACAGCAGCAAAGGAGGAAATTCCATTCCTTAGTGATGATGAAACGTTTGAATTGGAGGCGGAGGCACCAGAACCTGAATTATGGGCGACTAAAGCTTATAGAAAATTAGATGCTGCTGCAAATACACCAAAAGCAGCGTACGAACGAATGTTAAGTTCCTATCCAATAGTTGTTAGATATTATGTTGATAAATATTTTACAGATAATCATTCCTGTGATCAAACATATGGTGTTACTTATGATAAAGCTACCAACACTTGGATGCTTGGAAACAAACCTATTAAATTTGTTGTTACTAACGTAGATTTTAAAAATAGAGAAACCTTTCAAATTGTGGTTGGTGACAGAAGATATTACGGTACTAATCATCTGTTGGAATTGATATTTTTGAGAAAACCTGGTATGAGTGCTTTGAACAATCGGGAAGCTTTACGTGACTACGCAGACATTATGGCAACTACTAGTCTTCACAGAAAAGAGAACAATCCTAAAGAAGACGTTCTACGAAACACCTCTACCAAATATCAACATGTAATAAAACCAATTTTAGAAAAACAAGAAGGTGCTAGAGCGCGATCTTCCTCGGTAACTTTAGGCCGTGGTATGCCATACATGCTACATACAAAAAAACAGAAAGAGTATGTATACTGGGATGATATAAACGAGTTGGTTGATAGACTTAGGCTTTTAGTAGCTTCTCAAGCAGCTGGTAATAACGCACACAACAACGAAATTCAGTCGATTATTGAAGAACTGAAGGAGATGGGTGTTATATAAACAGACTTGTGTGTTTTTCACCATTTTCAAAATGCCGATCGATAAATTCGGACGTTCTGCAAAGAATTTAAAGCATCTAAACAGAATTATTCACAGAGAAACATTTCCGAAAACTACAAGTGGTGATTTTGATGTGCAAAACCATAAGTTGTGTAACGTGGGTGACCCTGTTGAACCTACAGATGGTGTGAATAGAAACTTTGTTGATGTATGGATAGACGACTATCAGAAAACTAAAGTTGACTATCAGAAAACTAAAGCTGATTATAAGGTGAGCAAAGATGCTGTAGCACTTCAAATTGCTATACTGCTTGACGCTGTACATAAACCGGAGTTGGAAGCTTTAAAAAAAGACTTTGAACATAAATTTAAAAACTATGATGATTTTAAACGTGAAGTCTATAACTCATTTCCACTTAAGACTGGTGTTGATCAATCACTACAAAAGCTGGAAGAGCAATTAATGAAAAATTATATGGATCTTAAACATGAAGCCTACAGCTCGTTTCCGCTTAAAACTAGCATTGATGAAACATTAATTAGTCTTAAAGAGGATATCAAGGAGTACATACATCAAACAGTGTTTCCTCTTCATAAAACGTTTACTGCTATGGCTGATACCGCTAAATATAAACTTCAAAAAGATTATATAGATCTAGCAGTTTCAAAACTTGAAGCTGACTTGAAAAATACGTTTGCTACTAAAGACGATTTAAATCAAGCAGTCATTACGATTGAAAATAAACTTAAAAAAATGTTTGTGACTAAGGAGTATATCGATGGTGCTATCGAAGGGATAAATAGAAATCTAGTTCAGGAAGCAGTGGCAGCAGTTTGGGTTATGGTGGATAAACGGATATCAAAAATGGAGTTTAGTTGGAATCAAATAAAATAAGTTCAGTGTAAAAATGTCTATCGATAAGTTCGGACGTTCTGCAAAGGCTCCCAGCTTCTTAAACAAAATTGTGCATAGAGAAACATTTCCGAAAACTACAAGTGGTGATTTTGATGTGCAAAACCACAAATTATGTAACGTAGGTGATCCTATCGAGCCTGCTGATGGTGTGAATAGAAAATTTGTCGATGTGTGGGCAGATGAGTATAAGAAGAATAAAGATGAAGTATCACAGAGTCTTATCGCTATAACCCTTGAAGCTGTACATAAATCAGAACTAGCTGCTCTTAAAAGCGAGTTTGAAAACAAATTGAAAAATTTAGACAAGACGATAGCTGCTCAAGTTTTAAAAGATATTGATGTGTTAAAGAATAACAAGTTGAAAAAGAAGCTGGGTGAGATAGACAGCAAACTAAAAGATTTACATGATAAGTGGATACTTTTAAATCCAACATCACCATGAGACGCAAAACAGTTGAGCCATCTGATACCAAAAAACAAATTATTGATGAGTTATATAAACCGGCAAGAATCAATTTTAAACGTAGACGTACAATAATCAAAGGTTTAAATGATTTGTGGCAGATTGATTTAGCAGAATTTACAGACTACTACAAAGACAACTCTGGTTACAAGTATATTTTAGTGGTTATTAATTGTTTTTCAAAGTATGCGTGGACTCGCCCTCTTAAATCTAAAACTGCTGAAGAGGTGACTAAAGCTATGGCTGATATTTTATCTACTAGTACAGCACCCTCTAACATCCAATCTGATCTTGGGTTAGAATTCTATAACGCTAAATTTAACGCCTTAATGAAAAACTACAACATTAATCACTACAGCACTTATAGCGTGAAGAAGGCTGCAATAGTGGAAAGAGTCATACGTACCTTAAAAGAGAAGATATATAAAAATTTCAACTTGATTGGCTCCTACAAGTGGGTCAATACACTACCTGATGTCACTGCTACTTACAACGCTACTGTTCATCGAACAACTGGTGTAAAACCTCAAGATGTTAACAAGAAAAATGAAGAAGCTATTCTGAAACAAGTTTACTCGAATCTGAAAGTGTTTAACAAAAATAAATTTAAAGTGGGTGATGTTGTACGTCTAAGTAAAGCTAAAACATTATTTGAGAAAGGTTATACACCGCGTTGGTCAACGGAGCTGTTTAAAATCACTAAAGTTCACTGCACTAATCCAACCACCTATTTAATAGAAGACATGCAAGGCAAACCAATCAGTGGTGGATTTTATGAAGAGGAGCTACAAAAGACTGCAACCCCTGATTATTATTTAGTTGAAAGAGTGATCAGAAAGAAAGGCGCCATGTCGTATGTGAAATGGCTTGGTTTTGATAAATCTCATAACTCATGGATAACTAGCAAAGATATAAAATAATTTGTATTACAATACTTTATAATAAAACAAACGTTGTCAAATATATGCTTTTATTAAAATAAACATTGTAAAATATATGTTTTTTATTTCAACAACCTACTCAACACAAAGCTAAACGTAAAGTTTTCTTTATTAACAAATTTATGACAAGTCGCTTAAATATAAGCAGTATTAAAATTGATTTTCAATTTCTACAATCACTTTAGACGTTATAACACGTCTTAAAACTAAATATTTTCACAAGGAAATCTTGAAAGAGTATAGAAACTAACATTAGGAACGTTTGACTAGATAAATAACTATATAGATAAGTACATAAAGAAGTAAATAAATAACTATGTATATAAATAAGTAAATAAATAAATAACTAAGCCTAACCTAAATGAATTGCGTGAAATGAGCTGCCTTATGAAGACGAATTGGATTTTACAGGTATTGGCGAGTTGGATAAATATTTTAGATCGTGAAAAGTAGTCCGCGTTACTTTTTCACGATCTGTTTATGGCCCCAAGCTAATGTTTTATATGAATCTGATAGAAGATACCGTTTATCATCAAAATGTGATAATGCTACCTTATTAACCATTTGTGTGAACACATCATGCAGTCTCGTTCGGAAAACATTCATACTTTTAAAAACTCGTCCATCCTGTACTACCACGCATCCATCATCATTCATTTTTGTTTCACCCATGCTATCCACAACATTCCTATAATCCTCAGCACTCAAATCCCTTTTCGTTACACATTCTTGCACTCCTTTCGCTTTCTTTGTTAAAATACCCTCCCCATCAATCATATATGATTTTGCACCCGTCCCAACCATTTCGTATAAAATTTTGCCCTTATACTCGTCTTTCATTCGTCCTAATACACTTTCGTTCACCGGTATACCGTGTGGATTGTCAGCCGAGTAGTTTGATGTATCGTATTTGTCAATGTCTTGTTTCATGTCGTCATAAAAGTTGTCTGTCTCTACTAAAATAATCAACGAGTCCGTATCGGTGTACAGTAAAGTCACTTTGTCACCATACTTTGTCTTTAAGTAGTCGTACAGAAACCCATATATGATGGTTTTTGATACATCTAATATCGAAAAACCAACATATATAGGTCTGTCATACGTCACGTGAGTTCTGTTCATTTGTATAGCGACAAAGTCGTCCGTGAAAATTGAATGATTTTTAAAATGTGGTTTGTTAATGTATGCCGCCGCAACATAGAACGCGGGTGTAATAAGTTTCATTATTTTTCTGCTGTGAGTGGTAGAAAGATTCGACAAGAAATAAGTATTCCAGATGGTTCATATGAAATCAGTGATATCGAGAAATACATTCAGAATGAGTTGTTACGACGTTATATTAAAGATAAACATCTGGACCCTGCAGTAGAACACAACATCGATGTGGTAAAACTGTTTTCGCTAAAAGCCAACAACAACACTTTGAAATGTGAGATTACATGTCAGTATGATATAGACTTTTCTACCGATGCTTCAATAGCACCAATATTGGGATTTTCTAAACAACGTCTTGCTACAGGTAAACTTTACGTTTCCAATTTACCCGTAGAAATTGTACGAGTAAAGACGATTCGTTTGGAATGCAACATAGTAGATGGTTCTTACCACGATGGAAAACCTACACATACAGTATATGAGTTTGCTCCTATGGTAGACCCTGGTTATGCGATTGATATAAAACCATATAGTAAGGTTTTTATGCCTCTTACCACACGTATCATTTCCCATATAAATGTAAACATTATCGATCAGAATTCAGTACCTGTGAACTTTCAAGGTGAGGAGATCATTGTGATATTAGAGTTGAAAGAGACACCAACATATTATGCTGATTATAAATAGTAGTAATCAAACCGCTCCAGCTTCAGTATCTTCGCTACCTGAGTCGAAAGCGGTTCTATCTTGGGAGAACATACAGTTTCTACAATCATTGGGTTACGATGTTAAGCAAACTACATATATTCGCAGACCCTGTGCACGACGAGTCAATCAGAGGGGAAGAAATACACACATACGCTCCTCAAACCAGATCGTTTGACCATAATGATACCTGTGAGTTTGCAATCAACCAACAAGATATTTTTTACGATTGGTCTTCATCTGTTCTACTGATAAATGGTAGTATTGAGACGAGTGGTACGATTGGAACTGTAGAAGTAACGTCTAATGCAGCAGCTCATTTGTTTTCCTCTATTGCGGTTGAAATGTGTAATCAGATTATTGAACATGTGAGAAATCCTGGTATAGTTACATCAATTAGAACACTTTTGGAAGCAAACAGTGATGAAGCAAGAGCTCTGATTCCAGCGGGATGGCATCCAACCGAAAACAATGTGATGTTAAAAAATGAACGTTTTTGCTACTGCATACCTCTTAGCTACTTGTGTAATATTTTCAAAGACTATAAAAGAGTGCTTTTCAGTAAATTGCTTCTACGTCTCACTAGAGCTCAGAATGATAGAAATTGCTTTATTTTGATTGGTGCCGCAGATGCAGATAAGGCATTAAAGTTTAACATTGAGTATATGGCTCTGCAGGTGAAACATATCCACCCTAGTGAAGTTATACAGCAGCAATTATTAAAGTCGATTGCTCTAGATAAGAAAATCCTTATACCATACAGAAAATGGGAGATGTATGAATTACCAAATCTAAATAATTCAACGAAAGACTTGTGGTCTATTAAGACATCCTCAAACACTGAACGACCCAGATTTGTTATTGTGATATTCCAAACAGATCGATATAGTAACGTTAGAAAAGACATCAACGAGTTTGATCATGTGGGTATTCGAGATATAAGACTTCACTTAAATTCGAAACAAATCCCCACAGAGGGTATGAACCTGAACTTTAACCAAGCAAATTACGTCGAGGCATATAGAAACATGATTGAATTTCAACGTTCGTATGTTGGCAGAGAACCACAGCCTACCTTAGATTACAAGTCTTTCCTAAAATATCCCATGTTTGTATTTGATTGCTCCAAGTATAGCGACTCTATAAAACCTTCTACTGTGGATATCAAATTGGAAATGGAAAGTACTACCAACTTTCCCACTCACACAAAATGTTTTTGTGTAATTATACATGATTGCGTCATCGAGTATGCCCCACTCTCCAACATCGTACGCTATATAATGTAGCTGTAAGGATGCTACAATCACTTTCACGATGAGGTTCGTGGTCGTTGATACTCAGGGTTTTTGTCTGCCTGAATTTACACCTAAAGAGTTTGTGATTTATAATGGTTTCCAAACAGTGCATTGTGTTTTTAAACCGCATACACCACTACGTTTACTGTCTGCAGACATAATCAAGCAAGTGAAGTTTCTACAAACACAACACCATTGCCTTGACTATAATTGTGGTGATATTAATTTAGAAGAATTACCAAACATAATAGCAAAACATATTATAGCCCAACGTGTTGACAGAATTTATGTTAAAGGTGAAAACAAGCAAAGGTTTTTGTTACATTTACTATCAACCTGTGGTTATCAAGTGGATGTTATCAACCTGGAAACCTGCGAACGTTGTCCAAAGTTAGTGCCTGATACTCCTTTGTGTATGGATCATACTTTAGGATATAATAGAAAATGTATCTGTAGCATAAATAACTGTATATCATTATTTACTTATATTGTAAGCTTAATGCCATAATAAAACAAACGTTGTAAAATATATCTGTTTTTTATTTTAAACTACTTTAAAATACATTTATTAATATTAATTTCCAACCACATTAGTCTTTCCAACATCCATCCGCTATCGCCTTCAGCAAACTCTAAAGCTTTTGTGTAAATCTCCTCAGTAAATTCTTGATATATATTTTCAAAGTTAGTTGCCACTGTGATATTTTTATTTTTAGTATTAAATGACCTTATTTCTTTTTTATTTCGACTTTGGAGCACATACAAACCAAACAATTCTAGATTCATTTTAACTGTATCGTGTTTGGCTAAAGCAGCCTCCATCAAATGAAACAATTTATGCTTCACACTTTCCATGGCAAGTCGTATATCACTACCATCCATACTAATACGATAGGTAGCCATTCTGTTTTTAAAAGCTTGAGTTAACATATAAACTTGTTCAACTTCCCACGGTTCACACACTTTAGATTTGTGAATTTCACTACGTAAATGTCCAGAGAAAGCACTCTTTTTCACTTGTAACGAGCACGATTCACAGTATCTCATCTTAACTATAGGTGCTTAACTAATGAATAAAACACAGACATCTTCAGTTGATATATTTTTATTAACAAATATGTTTACGATAAATATCTTTAAGTACAGTGTAATATTTAAAACCAAAATACATGAGCATAAATATGACAAGACACATAAGAAAACCAGTTGATATAAACATAGAAATATAATTTGAAGTGAACAGGTAAGAATCATTTAACACAAGAGTTCTCCAGTCAGCTGTCTCACCTCGGGTGCCATGATCAAACAAAAACATAAGTTTATAATGTACTATATCAGTCTTAATATTGGACATGTTGTATGTTGAAACTTCAATCGCTTCATCGTTGTGCAGATATGTTCTTGGTAGTCCAGACCATTTGGTGCACTCATCGAAACAGATTCGCACTTCTTTCACATTTGGTGGTTTGTAGACGTAAAACACATTTTGACACAATGCTGTCAGGATGACGAAGCTTGCTTTAAGAGGTGGTGCCATTGATGAGGTTATTGATGTCGGTTAGCACTTGTTCTTGAGCGTAATGCAAACACTCTGACATGTAATACTTGAATGTTGGAGACATGTTGTTGAGTAGGGTTTTTATCACTCGGATGGTTTGCGCGGCACTCACATCTGAATTACCCAGCTCTGTTAATGTTTGAACGATGTCGCGAAGAAAACAGTCATATATCCAAGCAAACTGTGTTTCTCTTACATACTCAAATCTTTCCTTAATGATTTCCTCATGCTCCACCAGCTTTTCTACAGTGTCTTCATTTAGATACATAACCATATGTGTAAAACAATTATTAACACATAAAACTTTTTCACTTAGCATAGTTGCAGGAGAGATTCGACAGTAGCTCGTCTGAGTTACAGCATAAGTTTGTTCATTATCTTTAAACCACTTTGCAGATAATGCACGTATGTTATCCATAAAATCGTAAAACTGCCACTCTTCCAATGCTAGATATTGATTTTCTTCATCTAGAGCCAAAGGGTTAACAAATTTCACAAGTATTGTGAACTCATTTCTTGCACTAACACCAGTCACTAATTTTACAGATCTTCTGATGTTGAAAGTTGTTTCCATCAGCATCCTAGTATCATCTTGATATTTGTTAAACAATAACTTTTTCCTATGATGTTCACGGAAATCAGGACCATCGTTTTCGTCACACATTGTTTCAGCACAACAATTCCAAGCAGCTTTCATAGCTAGAAATTTTAAACTAAACTTGCTATCGTAAACTCTGATGTTAAATAGGTTTTCCCTCTCCACTTTAATTGGTTGTATTCTTCTGGTTGGTTGACTGTTAAACTTTAAAAATCTTTTGCAATCACTAAACACCTTATAATATTTCGCACAACATTCCATGTTCTTTATATCACAGCTTTCTGTGTAAACTAAATATTTCTAATGGTTTCTACATCGTAATAACTTTTATATTGATCTTGAGCTTCTCCAGGTAAATATTTAAAAAATGGTTTGCTTAAATGCGTACCTGGACGGTATCGAATGAGCGCTAGAGCGAAGAACTGTGTGGAGCAGTATCCAGCTAAATATATATCACATAATTCAACTATATGACCACTCTCATAGTCTTCACCTTCAGAGTCGCGTTCATCTGTAAAAGCCTCGCTTTGTATTTCCAACACCAACTGTTTTAATTCACACACTTCATCGCCTATTCTATTTTTACGTCCATACCACTGCTCGTAGTTATACGCCATAGTTAACAAATAAATATTTGTTTGAAATTCTCAACCTTTTATACAAAAAATTCTGGAGTTTTATCTATTTCATATGCCTTTAAGGTCATTCAACGGAAATAAAACCACAAACAGGAAATATGAACTGCTCACAAGGTTATTTCAACAGCTGCAAGGAAACTATGTTGGCTCACAAGGTTAATTTCGGGAAATGCTAAATATAGTCATAGTTGGAAGCGATATCGCGGCTACCACTAGATGTATTGTTGCCAGCTCTACTTTCAACAGATTCTTTAAATCAAACCGATTCCAATAAGACTTAAGAATATAAATTTTTTATTGTACACATGTACATATGTTAAATTTGGATTCTGCTTACCTAGACGAGTGATATGACACCAAACACGTAGGACTTTAATGCATAAATAACAAATTACTTGTACGCATGCGCTAGCCGCCATGTTTAAATGGCGGTTCCTCGTTTGCCTAATACAGGTTAGCTGGCTTTTGAATTTGATTACGTCATCTCAGGTTAGTTCGCTACTTGTTCGGGTTAAATACGAAGTCAGGTGGTGGAGGTGCTCGGGTCTGGTCAGTGACTCCACCACCTTGTGCTCGGGTTAGGTCGGGGGTCATCGGGTCTGGTCAGTGGTTCCACCACCACCACCACCGGTGGTGTGTGGTGGAGTTAGAACCGCTCTTCTATACCTACTTATATATATATATATATATATATATATATATATATATATATATATATATATATATATACAAAATTATGTACAAACTATATTTACAATGAAAATGGAAATATTTGCACTTATAATATGGTTCGCACCAGGGCTGACTGGCATACATAGGGCGTGAAAGACAAAAGCCTATACCTATATATATATATATATATATATATATATATATATATATATATATATATATATATATATATATATATATATATATATATATATATATACAAACTATATTTACAATGAAAACGGAAATATCTGCACTTATAATATGGTTCGCACCAGGGCTGACTGGCATACATAGGGTGTGAAAGATGATAAAAGCCTGGATGCAGCAAGTGCGTTATGGTAGTGAATTTTCATAAAAATGATCTGGCACAAAATATTTTATTATACCTTTTTTTCTTGTAACATAGAAATCTAAATTTTGGTGTATAGGTTACTTTTTATATCCTAAATCTACTTACCAAATTTGGTTATAACAGCTTTTTTATTTTTTGATGAAAAATTTTTTCAGATGAAAACTCAAAATTTTCCCGGAAAACCTCGTCAGACTTTCCTGACTAACAAACTTTTGTAAGACATTTACAAAAGGAAGGTATTAACCAAATTTTAACAAAATCTGCCCATTATTTTTTGAGTTATGGGTGTGATACATATATATGGACATCTAACCCTATTTTGTTACACGCGAATTTTTCAAAGCTTTTTTAGTTTTTTAACCTTAATGACACTTTTTTTATACTTTTCCATGACTTGCTTTGAATGTTTTGAAAGTAGAAATGTTCGCGTGAAGTTACATGTAATGTAAAGAGGTTTTTTGCATTGTTGTTTTTTTGCATGTTTTTGTGGCAGATGTTCCCTGTTTGTTTGTTATTATTTACAGTGCTTACTCTTGAAGATGCTCGAGATCCCGAGCGAAATATATCGAGTTTTTAGTACAGAGTGACTTTGTTTAAAATATAGCCTTCGTTTTTTGGTCGTAATTGCCCTTAAAAGTATACAAATTTTAGCACGCTAACGTGTACCGAATGTTACTCCTCCCTTCAATCATATATATATATATATATATATATATATATATATATATATATATATATATATATATATATATATATATATAAACAAACATATAAAAATTGAAACTGACCCCGGCTATGAGTTCTAGGGGTCCTAGTTCGCGCTCATTTGCAAACATTTTTTCAAAATTCAGAAGTCTGGATCTCCCCAGTAGTGAATTTTTTCTACGAAAATTCACTTAAAACAGTTTTGGCCAGACATTGGCAGCTTTCCGGACACTCTGGTCGCGCTTTTCTCTTACCTCTAGCTGTTTCGTTTCTCAATTTTTAGAGGGAGCTTTTTACCATATGACGCAATACATAAAAAAAACCGATATTTTATAATGTCCCACCACTAGGGCCTAACCTGGCGCACCAGTGGGTCATAACACATCGGAAAATACTTGCAAATAAAGAAAAAACAGTAGGGTCCACACAATGCTGTCCATTCTTTTAAGAAAACTTTAATGTTAGTGACACCTGTAGATATGAAATAATTAAAAGGTAAATAAAATTAATTAGGATATTTCGAACAACTTTCAGGACAGCTATGTATGGTTTTGCAAATAAATCGGACAGTGTAAATATTAAAATTACACAAGAAAGTCAAATCAAATATTCCTTAACAAAAACAATCTCGGATTTCTCTAGGTGTGACTTTTAGCGGTAAACGGTACTGGTTGTTTTTTACGGATTTATAAAAGGACTGGAATATTAATTTTTGAGACTCAATTTTTAACTGAATTCACCTGGCCGGTGGACCGGCTTATATATGGTATAAAATGGGTGTCTTTGTTTAGTTCTAGAAGCTTTGATCTTCTTCTTTAACTTATAGTGTTGGTTAACATTTTTAAGAACAAAAATTCGCCAATTTGCACATTTACACCGGTGTTATCTAAGTGATAAGTACACTTTGAAGAACACACTCCATCACAATATAGTTTTTAGATCTGACGATGGTTTCGTTAAAAAAAGTTTGCGTCATCAAAGGGATGCATAAATAAAAATAGTTATATTCATTCCTCTGATGACGCCACCTTTGTTAGCGAAACAATCGTCAGGTCTAAAAACTGTATTGTGTTGAATTGGGTTCTTAAAATTGTACTTATCAGTGGTCATCACAGGTTCCAATCTTGACCCATCGTAATTGAAGTGATAAAATTCCGGTGTTTGTTTTATTTATCATTTATGATTAAAAATATATTTTATAACACTTTTTTATTTTACAGAGGTGTCTAGAACATTGACTTATTAAAAATACTGATTAAGAGAATTGTCAGAGTTGTGTTACGGAAGCGAAATTAGATTTTATTAAAATGAAACGGGAATTGCGTTACAGTTGTAATAAAATCATAATATTTAAAGTTATATCCAAACATAAAATTTTATTACCAATAAAAATGAGATTAAATGAAAACTCGCAAAAATATTTCGTATGCTTAATAAAATTTATCTACTTTTTAATTCAAATCAGACAAGCTGGCTTTGATAAGAAAATATTTTAGCAATGAAATATAATTATTACTTTAATATTTTATAAAAATCGAATACAACAAATCCAGGCAGTGTGCAACGAAATATTTGTTAATCAAAATATTAGAACGTATCAGAAAATCTCTGGGCGCAGCAAGGGCGTTATAGTAGTGAATTTTCATAAGAATGTTTTTAATAGGAAATATTATTTTTTTAATGAAAGCTTGCATCAAATTTGGTTACCAGTATAACCTATATAGGAGAAACAATGTAACATATTTCATCAAAATAAGTTTATTGTTTGACAATATACAAAAATCTTCCGAAAATAAACCTAAAATGTGTCCAAAAAACTAGTTTCCTGGCCAACGAACCTTAGGTTAATAGTAAATTCAGCTATCGAAAGAAACATTTTGTGAAAAGTCGCTACCATAACACAGTTGCAGAGTTGCGAATTTATTTTCTTACAAACATGCATTATATTTCGATGAAAAATGCAAAAATTGTAATACTATAAGGCGTGTTCGATTAGAAAAAAAAATTGCATCAGCAGCGACTTATGGGTCACCTGTGATTGTAAAAATAATTTTATAAGATGCAGCTCCAGACATCGTATAATTAACATATCAAATTTTTTATCATATCTTGTATAATAATGGATATTTTGAGCTTTACCCTAGAAATGCGTCACCCTGTCTATATGGAAACAGATAAAAACTGAAACTAACCCGGATATGGGTTCTATGGGGCCTACTTCGCGCTCATTTAAAGAACTCTTTCCAAAATTCAAAAGTCACTAAAATTATATCCAACTCTATGAGTAACATTGTAATGGCCAAAAATAAATATGATTGTAAGAAGAAGAGCATGTCTACATTTGTAATACAAATGTCAGAAAACAAAATACTTATTTACATGTCACTTTGAAAGTAGATCTGACATTTATCAAAATAATTTGTCAGTTGAATATGACATGTACTGTTGCCTCGGACTATCATTATGCACTATTGTATTACGCCTTATAAGAATCTTGTTTTTTGGAATACGAAAGTTATTTTACTGTAAAAACATTTTTCCATCCCTTAACCTGAAATGGTTGTCGTTTCATTTAACGTTGGTTCCTTATAGCGTCACAGTAGGTTTTAGAATCTAGAAATTATTCTATTTTGTGTGAATTTTTTCGTTGCATACCTAGAACAAATTGTATTTTCCTTTAATTATAAATGAGAATTTTAAGTTAATTCCTATATTTTCTGTGCCCAATGTGTTGAACGGAGGCGAAACGGGAGAAGGAAATTTCATTTATAGTTAAAATGACGAAGAGAACTTTATTCCAAGCACGAGCGTTGTTTCCATTTTTTTTTAATATTAATAACATTTATAGGTAAATTATCAGATTAGCGTATTGTTCGTTTTTTGAAACTTTTTTTCAGAAACATGCTTAGAGGAACCCCCTTATGCATTAACTATCAGACAAATGCTGTGATCTCAACTCCACAATACAGTTAAGAGACCTAAAGTCAATTTGAGGTTCTGTGCAAGGTAAACATGCTACAACGGAGCTAGAAATGCAAACTGTAAAAACTCACCTTGCAGAAGTCCACAGAAAGGAGAAACTCCTTCCCAACAGCGTTTCTCCATAAAAAACTTCCACTTTTCCCAATTGAAAAAAAAAACGCTAAATAATAATGTAATCTGATTATTAGAATGAAATAAATAACTGAAACTGCTACCAAAGCATCACATAAAGGGTCTATTTTAAATTAATTTTCTGCAAATAATGTAATAAAATAAAGAACAACGAAGATTGTAGCTGAAACTTAAGGCTTTTTAACTTCTTGTACGACATTTACGCTGCATAACCGTTCATGTAAGTTCTCTATCTAGAACATGTCAATTCTGACGATTAGAATCGCGACTTTTTTGACGTTTTAAGAATAAAACCTTAAAAGCTTATAACTTTGTTTTATTTTAACGTAGAGATTCAAATTTTGGTGCATAGTTTTCTTTTTATGATGTAAACCTTCGCACCCAATATGGTTGCCCTAACTTTGTTATTTCCGGAGATACAAAAATTTTCCGAAATAAAACGCACAATTTTCCGGGAAAAACTAGTCCGATTTTCCTGGCTACCGAAGTAATCCAAGCGACTTGCAAAAGGAAGGTACTCACCAAATTTTATCAAAATCGGCGCATTATTTTTTGAGTTAGCGGTGTGACACATAAATATATAAACATATATATATATATATATATATATATATATATATATATATATATATATATATATATATATATATATATATATATATATAACATATGAAGTCTAAAACAGATCTTGGATTTGGGTTCCAGGGGTCCAAAATAGCGCTCATTTGAAGAAATTTTTTCAAAATTCAAAAGTCGGGATCTCCTCATTAGTGAATTTTTTTTAAAGAAAATTCACTAAAAGCAAACGGCAAGCGATACTCATATTTTCCGAGCATTAAAAATCAGAAGGAGGACGAAGGATGCGAATATCTGTGGCGTCCATCCCGTCTTACCCCGCCGTTCCACCATTTACATCCGACCTATACGCTCATCGTATGGTCAGAAGGCTTAATGATTACGCTGTCGGATCCGTACATCACTAGGCGTAACTAAAAAGCCAGCCCTATAGTCAGATATATATATATATATATATATATATATATATATATATATATATATATATATATATATATATATATATATATATATATATATATATATATATATATATATATATATATACAGGCTGTTTCAAAAAACATGCACCATCGCTCGTGGGGCAATTCCTTACTAAAAAATAATAAAAAAAGTTCCTGTGCACATGGGCCCGGAAACGCATAGTTTCCAATATACAGGGAGTTGAATTTTAATTTTTTTTAAATTTTTTATAAATAATTTCAAAACCACTGGATTGATTTTAATGAAACTTGGAACTTGAAAGTGTATTATGAAAGTGCATATTTTCAAGTGAAAATCTACTTACAACTGCGTCAGTGGCGTGCGTACGGGGTAACTGTAAAAATTCATTTGGGGAAAAAATATGTGTGCCACTGTCTTTTTCCAATTTTGATACATCAGTTATGAAGCTTATTACATAAGCCACAAAAGCTACCTCTTGGTATTTTTTCGTTCAGGGTATCCCCTAGGAGATATGATTAATTTTATAAAAAGGGGCAAAGTACCGATTAGTCGGCGTAATAATAATAATAATAATAATATATGTTTACTGCAACCATAAGAATATGAAAAACAAAACATACAGTAAACATTACAGCAATAAACGTGCAAATAACTAACCTACGTAAAACTTATTGGTGATAAACATTGAAATGAATATTACAAACATTAATAAAAAATGATAAATAAAAACTAAAAATAAAAAATGAAAAAAAGTAATCGTAAAGACACCATGATTTTTCCAAACTCTTGTTTTTTGTACATTACTCAATTGACTTTAATAACAAAGCTAAAGAAAATGTTGAAAGTGACCACCATTAGCGTCGTTACAATTATTTAACCTTCTGCGCAAAGATCTTCTTACTCTTCTGCAAATATTTTGATCTTCTCTAATGCTGTCAAATGCATATTCTATTCTTCCCAACAATTATTCTCGTGTATTTACTGGTGTTTTATACACTATTTCTTTTAAATGACCCCACAAATAAAAATCGAGAGGATTCAGGTCCGGAGATCGAGGTGGCCATGACACCGGACCTCCACGACCAATCCATCGGTGACCGTATGTGTTGGCTAAATATGTTCTTACAACTGCTGCAAAATGTGCGGGCGCACCATCATGCTGGAACCACATTGTACCATTTCTCATAAAAAGCAGTAGTAACAACGGCAAATTATTTTGTAAAAAGTTTAAATATGATTCATGGTCAAGACGATTCGGTAGAACAACAGGACCAATTATGTGATTTTCAATAATAGCAGCCCAAATATTGATGGAAAATTGATACTGCGAATTTGCAACTCTTAGAGAGTGTGGGTTTTCATCGGCCCATGTATGTACATTGTGAAAATTTACAATACATTTTCGCGTAAATGACGCCTCATCAGTAAATAGTACACGTTCAGAAAAATGTTGGTCGTGCCTAAGTTTGTTTAAGAACCACTGACAAAACATTACCCTTGGTTGAAAGTCTCTAGGTAGAAGTACCTGGACACGTGTAAAATGATAGGGATATAAACTTTGATCCTTCAGAGTTCTGTGAACTGATGATGCCGAAATATTACCCAGTTCGGTGGCAATAATTCTCGTACTTGTACTAGGATCACGTTCAACTCTATTTAATATTGCCTCTTCAACTCGTACAGTTCGGCGGTATCTTCTGCGTCCAGAGTCAGCTTTTAAAGGTTTTAAAGAACCAGTTTTTCTCAAATGTCTTACAATACGTGGGAAAATATTTTTGTCAGGAATTCTTCTTTGCGGATAAGTTTCCTGATAAACTCGCACAGCTTGTCTAGCATTTTGATTTGTTTGTCCATAAATTAACAACATATCAGTCAAATCCGCTGAAGTGTACTTAATGAAAACCATCTTGAGAGGAGGAAATAATATTAATGAGCAGCTCAGTATCAACAAATAACTAAAAACGAAAATACTTCACCGTATCAAAATTTAAAGAAAACTCTTTTGACGCCTACAAAGCACTTCAAAATTGCAGAATTTAGATAACTGTCAAAAATTATAGTTTCATGGCACTTTACGATTACTGTTTTCATTACTCCAACGAATCGGTACTTTGCCCCTTTTTATAAAATTAATCATATCTCCTAAGGGATACCCTGAACGAAAAAATACCAAGAGGTAGCTTTTGTGGCTTTTGTAATAAGCTTCATAACTGATGTATCAAAATTGGAAAAAGACAATGGCGCACATATTTTTTCCCCAAATGAATTTTTACAGTTACCCCGTACGCACGCCACTGACGCAGTTGTAAGTAGATTTTCACTTGAAAATATGCAATTTAATAATACACTTTCAAGTTCCAAGTTTTATTAAAATCAATCCAGTGGTTTTGAAATTATTTATAAAAACTTAAAAAAAAAATTAAAATTCAACTCCCTGTATATTGGAAACTATGCGTTTCCGGGCCCATGTGCACAGGAACTTTTTTTCTTATTTTTTAGTAAGGAATTTCCCCACGAGCGATGGTGCATGTTTTGTGAAACAGCCTGTATATATATATATATATATATATATATATATATATATATATATATATATATATATATATATTACACGCGACTTCCCAATTGCAACATAATACGGTTCTATACCAAACCAATTATGTCTGAGCCTACCTATACAACTGGTAGCTTCACAAAAACAATGGCAAGGATAATACAGTATATTTCATTAGGGATCTAGAGACAAGGTTTCCGCGCGTTTAGATTCTCATGTGAGGCGAAGCCGGGAAGTCATGCAATAAAAAAAGTAAGTTCAACAATTTTTAAGTACCTTTATTTAGAAACAAGAACAGTAACAGAAACATTAGTTCCCAATTTGAATTATTAGATGTATTGAACGTAATATTTATCATACAGTTTGTATTATTATAAATTTTCAACCCCTTTGAATTGAACTCTTCGTCTGATATTGAAGCAGATCTCATCCAGCTTCAATTAACATAGATGCTGATGATCGCCTTAATGCATGTCCTGTGTAGTCTTTAGGATTTTTTAGGTTAAGGTATTCTGCAATTTGTTTTGCTACACCGCTTATTGTATGACATCTCACATGCTGATTATAAAATTTACCATTACGATACAGGATGAATAGCCCGTTACAATTATTTCTCTTGATTAGAGTTTTGACTTTGAGAACTGGCTCTTTCAGTCACTGTCAATCTTTAAAATGAACAAGGATGCATCTGACCTTGCTTTTCACAATGGCAAAACCTGTCTTAAGAATGTTAATCTAACAAGCTCTTTAACTTTTTTCTTTTATCTTCTTTTATCTCCCTATACACTTGCTGTTTACTAAAAATACATATTAAAATTAAAACTTACATACATATCCACCCACACACATCCGCGAGCACATATACACTCATGTATACGCACTCACGTCAATAGGCTTTATACGTCCAGTACTTAACACTAGGTGCAGGACAGAAAATGCACATTATCTCTTCATGTGCACATATACACACACATACATATGCATGCACACATCTACGCTACAAGTTATTGCAGGAGAAACACTGGGACACTTTTCACACCAATGGAGTCTGACTTTTTAACATACTGGGGACGCTGCGGTCAAAAGAGGTTAACACAAGGAAAGACACAAAGGAACTTACTTTTATCTCTCTGGCTATACATTAATCTGCTAAGTTTATTTAGTATCCCGTAACCGTTACTATTTATATGTGCTGGTCGTAGACTATTATATTTGCGATAAGTATTACATGGGTCAAAGGAGCATTCATCATTTGTAACGGAGAAACTTCTTAATTTGCGATTCTTGCCATCTTACAGAAAAAATAACTAGAAAACGACCATTATCTAGTATTTCATCCAAAGCCAGGCGACTTAAGTCATCTTTACTTTGCGCTTATAATTATGGTGGGAATACATCTAGCCTTACATACATTATCCCTATATTCGGGAAGAAATAGGACAGGGCTAACAATTTACAAAATTGTTAGTTGGTTGTGCACAGTATCTATTTTATAACATGTTGTGTTGCTTGGAGCTGTCGTGACAACATACTGCCTGGTTCCGCACTGAGATGGCGACCCTGTCGTACAGCTCACTATGTTGATCTTTTCGAAATGCGCCGAAAATACCAAATATTATAATTACCTTGGCAATAACCACTTTTCATCTGGGGCTTCAAGTTAGAATTGCTTAATTTTTGTCTTCAGCTAAACCTTTGCACTTTTTCAGAGTGCAAGCAAGAGCCTGGCGTTTAAGATATGCAATAGTTTTTGAAAAAATTTTAACACCCATCTCTTTTGCAAAGAGACAACTTTTGATAATTCAAAACTGACCTCATAAAGTAGAAGGTTTCATGGCATTGGCCATTTCGGAGAAATATGCGAGAAGAATATAATCACTTACATTGCTAATTTTTCTTTTCTTGCGCTATCCACAAAATTGCTGGTATTGTTTCTCATATGTCTCTTTAGATTTTCGTGGTAACACCTCTGCACCTATGTTTGCTGCTTTAAGTAGCACTTCATCGGAAAATATTTCGCTTAAATCGGTCGAAGAATAAATTTTAACGAATGTGTACTCATCTATAAGAAAAGTGATGAGAAATAAATAATCCAAATGGCTGCCAAAAACAATGACAAGCAAGCTTGGTTGATAGTGTTGGATAGAGTAATACGAATAAAAAGTCATCATCACAGTTGTTGTGACTGTCAAAAGCAGAACGAAACAGTGAATTTTTATTATGAAATGTAAAAAATAATGTTTGAGTGTCAGATATTGCTAAAGAATTATTAATGCTGATTTTGGTAAATATTTAAAAAAATCTAACAAAATTATAATGCCAATACGTGACATAGTACCTGTTTTAGCAAACATTTTTTATTTCATACACTCATTTAGTTTTTAGCTTTATAAATTCCTATTCCGATTACGGATCAGGAAAAAGTTTTTCTGCTCCCTAAAACTTTTCCCGTGCTTTTACCGGAATGATGACCCATCGATTCGATAAGGAACCATGGAATCATAGTGTTTTCGGTGAGGTATAATGAAAATATATTTACCATGAATCAGAGGCGCTGCAATACCGGATAAATCTATCCCGCGTTCACTAACATCGGTCCTGACTATTTTGTGTTACCGTGTATTCAGCCCGTTTCTCAACCGCATAGATGAAATGGTGAGTACCGAAATGTGTAACTATATTTTTCAAACAAATACATGGTTGCTCACTGAGGAATTTTATATGAGATAAACTATTAGTGAGTTTTCTCAAAAAAATTCACTAACAGGAGGTCGCAGCTTTTGAGTTTTTAGTGAATTTTCGTAGGGGATAAATAAGGGGTGATTTGGTGAAAAGTGACATTTTTTCAATAAACCTCTAGTAACATAACGTGTCAAAAGTTTATGGGTACAGGAATCCAAATATTTTCTTTGTGGTCAAGTCATGGACCCTAAATTCATTTCATGAGAATGTCTTTCTGAGGAGAGTAGATTATCACAGCTATGTGGAAATTAAGATTCAATTTACAGCACTATTATATTGTACCTATGCAAAATGAACAATGTATTGACTTACTTGTCAAACATTAACTTTAATTGTCGAGGAGTCATTTTCTCGTATTTGAATTATAACAAGACGCTAAAATGAATTTGTCTCGATAAGAAATGATTGATATGATTTATATGTTAGGAGCAAGTAATAATAATAATAATTAACGACAATAATCTGTCATGAAAACTATCCCAGTACAAGACAAACACACAGAAGCGCTTTTGAAAGACTGATGCGACATTTTCACGAAACGGGGAACACAGGATACAAGAAAACTAAGGACACGAAGTATGTTTTGAAAGAAAAGAAAGAGTTGATAGTATACTTGAAAGTGATAGAAGACCCTCATATCAGCTCAAGAAAAATAGCAAGGGAAATTGATATCAGTAAGACCTCTGTTTTACGAATTTTACGTAAAAACAAATTTCACCATAACATATTCAACTCCTCCAAGGACTGTACAATGATGATCATCAAAGGCGACTGTTATTTTGTCACTGGGTACTCTATGTAGACCCCAACAACCATACACTGGATGAATCGGCAAAACAAAAGAATCCAAAAATACAACAATATATAGGCTGTACCATAAAAAAGTGAAGCTTGGGTTGTATCCAACTTATGCAACTCTCTTTATATGCAACAATAATTTTATTTTGTGGCTAACGCTAGTACCCACAATGTTCCAAATTTTTTTTATTATTGAATAATGAAGGACATATTGAACTTAAACTGTTGTCTCACCCCGAATGTCCTATTAGTGCTATGCGTATTTTGCTGTCTTCTATTGCCACTAATGTTCCTCTTCTGTCTGTTATTATGTTTACGTGAGTAGTTCCATTTCCGCCGCTGTCGTTATGCCAATGTCAATCGCCAATAATTCCGACACGTTTGTGTTTATGTTGTCTCCTACCCTCGTATTTTTTGTGTGTGTCCTTTTGTATGTATATATATATATATATATATATATATATATATATATATATATATATATATATATATATATATATATATATATATATATACCCCTATTCCTGTTCGCCCGTCTTGTCTGTAGCTTGCGTCCACGTATATTCTGTCTGGCTTGTCATCTGTTTATATTTATTTTGTCATCTGTATTATTCTCCTTATTTCAGAGTATGGTTTGTTCGTTGTTCTCATTCTCGTCTTGACTATATTCTCTGTTTCTGTCGTCCACACTTTGTGTGTTTCTATTGCTTCCAGGCACAGCGGAGGTATTGCCACCGCCATGACGTGAAGTGCACTAGTCGGTGTTGTCCCGCATGTTTTGTTTATAAGAAGCAGTACTGGTCTCATTGTCACGTCCAGATGACGTCTGATCATCGTGTGTTGTCCTTGTGATCCACAAAGTTCGTTCGCAATAAACTATTAGGAAGTGGCAGAGCTCGGTTCAACAAACTTTGTTGTTTATAGCCTTAGACATACAAATACTCTCATATGCGTCTAATTTCACCGCTTGCCTAACATTTTTGATATGGTTCAGGCTTTCTCTATCTATATGGTGATTTTTATCCCAAATACGCCAGGTCCACACACCGTATCTCAGCTCTGCCATATGTTCCTCAAATCTGGTTTTGGGTTCTTTTACTTTGCCCAACGTATTTAAGATTGCATTTTTATAAAAAAAATTGTATCACCCTTAAAATAATTATTATTTTGTCTACTTTATCTTTTCTGAAAATTATATTACTCACGTCTTATTAAACTGTCTTTAACTTGTATACACCGACTTGGTCATTTTCAAGATAAAAGCACCAAATTGGCATTACTTGTCTATAGTACCGTATCTCAGCTCTGCCATATGTTCCTCAAATCTGGTTTTGGGTTCTTTTACTTTGCCCAACGTATTTAAGATTGCATTTTTATAAAAAAAAATGTATCACCCTTAAAATAATTATTATCTATTATTATTTTGTCTACTTTATCTTTTCTGAAAATTCTATTACTCACGTCTTATTAAACTGTCTTTAACTTGTATACACCGACTTGGTCATTTTCAAGATAAAAGCACCAAATTGGCATTAATTTCCCATAGCTGTGACAGGTAGACGACCCCGTCTAGATAGTAGCAGGTAGTGTCTATAGGCAATTGACATCAGCCCTTACTAGAGAGCGCTAACACGATAAAATCAGGCTTTGATTTTAATCGTGACTCAATTTCAAATCCAAAAATTGAGATTCAAAATTAAGATCCGGAACTAACACCCTAAAATTATGAACAAAATTCAGAATCCAGAATAATATTCAAAACCAGAACCATATTTAACGAATTTCTTCGTGATAATTGCGAGATAAAAACTAGCTTTAAGTACTCACCCTTTTTAACCACGTGGCTATAGGTTTATTCACTAACAATCGGCAAAGCACTTGGTACAGAGATAAATAATTTACTTCGGCTACTTGAAGTTTAACGGTAGAGAGAAATTTCTGCAACATGTTGATCTTCGAGAGGCCACAACAAAAGTCGCTTCGGGCGTTCGCAATTCTACGGGCTTCTTGCTCTGCACGCGCCGTATCGTTAATGACTATTGGTTATTACAGATCATGTGACAAGCATTTCGCTTCGCATTGGTGGAAGCTTTCGCGTCATCAGGCCTACTGCGGATTAGTAAAGTCGGCTTCTATATTAATAGTAATTTCTCTATATTTATGACTTGACTGAGAATTAAATTAATTAAACCACTTTCTTATCGTTCTCGAAATAAACCTGTTTATGCCTGCGGATTTTATTTGTGATGTACTTTTTGTTTTGTTTTCACAATGTATCTCTAATATATGTACCACTTTATATTCTGAATGTTGCCTATTTTAAAAGTCTAGACTCGCTGGTAGCGAATCTCCTTTCAGAAAAATTGCAAGGTTTTTAACTAAAAATTTATTTGATGGTAATAATAAAATGTGAACGATACAGGGCAACCACAATTAGTGGCTTCAATAAAGTTGTTGACGAGTCCAACTGGACCAGTTTGTTTGGCTGAAATTGAAATCTTTCCTTGAAGACCTTTTATATCTTCTGAAATATAAGCAGTATATTCGCAAAATTTGCCCTGATACATTATTCGTTACTTACTATAAACATACTCTAAAAAATTAAACATACTTCAAAATAGGCACTAAAAAGCAAAAAATAACTGGATTACAGGTTTAATTCAAAAGGCAAAAAATAATTTAAATGACATATTTTTGTATGCGCTACCTACTTATCTGTTTGAAGTCGGTGCCAAGCCCGAAACACAATAATACTTAGCGATATAAAGAGCTTAATCAATTACCGATTATAATTCTAATGAAATACCTATATATGTTGTTTATGATCAAAGACCAACCCACGCTCACGCATTTCGTCGCGTGCGCGTATAAACTTGCGACGTGGCGGCAGTCGATGTAGCCTATCTACTTACTACCTAACTCTCTTCGCAGCGACTTCAAACAGATAAGTAGATAGCGCATATAATAATATTTCATTTAGATTAATTTTTATCTTTTGAATTAAACCTGTAATCCAGTTTTTTTTTCCAGTTTTTGGTTCCTATTTAGAAGTCGGTTAAATTATTTTTTAGGTTTATTTGTTTTCCATTTTTAGTGTAATACGTACGTAGTGAGTACGGTATTAGAAAACTGCTATAATATAATTAAAGTGCCGTATTCCAGTAGAAATTTAAGTTACATAGATTATAAGAGGATTTCCCTCGATTTAAAAATTAATTTTTGAGGATCTCCCTCGATCTCCCTGAGATACCACTATCAGATCCTGACTTGATCAAATTGGACCACCCCAGGAGTATTCCCTTTCCAACAGCAAAGATTTTTAAAAATTGGTCCACAATTAACGAAAATATCGGTGAACATACATAGAAAAAATACAGACAAACATAGAACCTCCTTTTTTGAAGTCGTTTGAAAATGAAAGCTTTAAGGTTAACGAAAAATGAGTTATTGTTATTTTAATTATATTTTTTGAAAATTCGCTACCATAACGCTTTTTTTTCGTCAGAACTTTTATATTAGTGAATTTTTATTAAAAAAATTCACTAATAGAGAGGTATCGATGGTGAGACTTTGCAAAAATTCTTTCAAATGAGCGCGAATTAGGACCCCTAGAACCCATATCCGGGGTCAGTTTGAATTTTTATATGCTTATATATATATATATATATATATATATATATATATATATATATATATATATATATATATATATATATATATATATATATATATATATATATATATATATATATATATATATATATATATATATATATATATATCCGTCTGATAACTCAAAAAATAATTAACCGATTTAGATGAAACTCGGCAAGTGCCTTTCTTTTATTAATGGCTTGGATGAGTTCGTTGGCCAGGAAAATCGAACGGGGTTTTCCGGGAAAATTTTGAGTTTTCTTTCAAAAAAAATTTTTTTTTCCGAAAATTTCGATAAAATTTGGTCTACATATTGCTTTGGGAAATACCTAACTATGTGCCAAAATTCAGCTTTCTAGGGTTACAGAAAATTGAGCTATTCAAATTTGAAACATGTTTAAATCATAAGTATGTGGTTGCTGTTGGTTAGTCAATGCTTTTCTTATTGACTCATGAGATTCATTCATCAACCTTCCATTGACTTCTGCTTCTGCCGCTGTTACAGTCCTTTTATTTAGATCTAGAGTTGTAAAGTTTTCTGTATCATTTGGGATATAATTTGTTTGCTTTTGTTACTGACCAACAAAAGATATGATAAAATTGGACAAAGAAAGGGAATATGATATATTATTAACAAGGCTATTTTTGGCTCAACAGCATTTATTAGTTTTCGTAATTGTTTTTTTATCCGGTTTTGTTACTTTGACTAGACATATTTTTATTATGATTGGTACTACTAAAAGTAATAAAAGTTTGTCTCATTCAATATTAAATTTATTTTTGTGTTAAAATAGAAGACGATGTGATATGGTCCAAAGTCTGATTGATATTTTGTTGGTATGTACTGTAAAAAAGCAAATTTCAGTTCAAAAAATCTAGACGCAGCAAGTGCGTTATGGTAGCCAATTTTCATAAAAACATCTGAAATCTCAAAAAATAACAAATAATAATAATAATTTTTATTGACAAAAGACTGAGACTGGACATTGTGGCTGGAAACTGAAACAAAAAGTAGAATAACCCCAAAAACTACAACAATAATAACAGAGTTATGCGCTATCTTTTTTGATACGTATTTCGACAACGAAGTTGTCTTCATCAGTAGCTGTAATTAACCGATTTCGATGAAACTTGGCAACTGCCTGTCTTTTATTAATGGCTTGGATGAGTTCGTTATCCAGAAAAATCAGACTGGGTTTTCCGGAAAAATTTTGAGTTTTCTTTCGAAAAAATTTTTTTTCTCCGAAAGTAACAAAGCTGTTTCAATGAAATTTACTATATATGTTGCCTCAACCTTACTACGTACCAAAATTAAACTTTCTAAGTTTAGAGAAAATTGAGTTACTCAAATTTTAAATTTTCTTTCGAAAAAAATTTTTTTCTCCGAAAATTACAGAGTTATTTTAATGAAATTTTGTGGATATCTTGCCTTAGGAAAAACCTTACTACGTATTGAAATTAAACTCTCTAAGTTTATAGAAAATTGAGTTATTTAAATTTGAAGCATTTAATAAAAATTCACTACCATAACGCACTTGCTGCGTCCCGAGTTTTTCTTATTATCTTTTCGCAAACATAATGGAAACTTTTAAAGTTCAAATTTTAATGTTTCAATTAAACTTTTTCAATTATTAGCAAATATTTGAGTTGGGATAGAGACTGCAACAACGAGAAAATAACAAAGAGAATTTGTTGATTTACGTTCAGTGCTCAAAGCATCTCACGAGTGATTTCTCTTACACAACTCTTTCAAATTCAATTTTCACCCCTCTCCCAGTCGTATATATCAGAATTTTCGATTTCGTTTCAGGGACATTCGATTCTGTATTGTTTGAATCTATCTAAATCATTTTTATATTTCGTTAGAATCCACTGACGGGATATAAAATTCCTGCAGATACCTTTAAAGAAAGAGATCATACAGAATTCTTTTACGGCTAGCAGGAAATAACTATCCTTTGTAGTTTATAGGAATACGATTTTATGGGGAGACCGATACTAACTTCTTTTAAACTTCAAAAAGTAAAGCTTCAGTATCGTATAGATTGAAATCCACTTCCAATAAACGATCCTGAGCGGGAATATAATGCTACATTGTTTGAAACTACTGAGACATATTTCTCCAGAGAAATAACAATATGAGTATGTGAGATACTGTTATTGATACTGCAGATCATAAAAGACATGTTCTGGGAAGTTAAATTCTATCATAAAGTGTAACAGCAAGTATTTAAAAAGACATTTTGTAGTATCTGACTTGTTTGCTTTTATGCTGGGGCTTGTACAGTGCAGGACGGAAATCATGCATAAAAGGTTTGTTAAATATTTAAAAAGCCTGGACGCAGTAAGTGCGTTATGGTAGTGAATTTTCATTAAAATGTTTTTTAAAAGCAAATATGTGTGTGTGTGTGTGTGTGTGTTTTTTTTTAAGAAAGCAGGCATCAAATTTGGTTACCTATATAACCTATATAGTAAAAACAATGTGCCATGTTTCATCAAAATAACTTTATTGTTTGTACAAAAATTTCCGAAAGTAAACTTAAAGTGTTCCCGAAAAAAACCGTTTCTTGGTAAACCTTATAGGTTAATAGGAAATTGAGCTATTCAAATATGAAGCATTTGATCAAAATTCGCTACCATAAGGCACTTGCTGCGTCCAGAATTTCTTTTCTTACAAACATGCATTATATGTTGATGGAAAATGCAAAAATCTAATAACATAAGGCATGTTTGATTAAAAAAAAAGAGAATTTGTATCAGCAACGACTTATGGGCCAGCCTGTGATTGTCAAAATATTTTTTTAAGATGTAGCTCAAGACACCCTATAATTAATGTATACAATTTTTTTTCATATCTTGTATAATAACGGATATATTGAGCTTTTTTTGATTTTTTACGAAAATTCGACAAAAATTATATACCATTAAACGATAAACTCTATAGCTAAGGCTACTGCCTACGACGGCGTCCTGGGCTCACGTTAAGAAATTATTTTTCCATAATTCTGAGATAAAAAAGTCAGAATTCTGAGATAAAAAGTCAGAATTCTGTGATAAAAACTCAGAATTCTGACATAAAAAGTCAGAATTCTGAGATAAAAAAGTCAGAATTCTGAGATAAAAAGTCAGAATTCTGTGATAAAAACTCAGAATTCTGACATAAAAAGTCAGAATTCTGAGATAAAAAGTCAGAATTCTGAGATAAAAAAGTCAGAATTCTGACATAAAAACTCAGAATTGTGAGATAAAAACTCAGAATTCTGACATAAAAAGTCGGAATTCTGACCTTTTTAACTCAGAATTCTGAGATAAAAAGTCAGAATTATTCGAGAGCTTTATACGACAGCGTCTACTTGCAAAACGTTTATCTATTGACTATTGATATGTAATTAGGCGGGTAGCTCTGCCTGTGCCGGTTTTATAGTAAGTTGATGGTTTACAAACTAAAGGGAAAGAAAATTAGTTCATTGACTATTGTTCTCGTTGCGTTAATAGACTAATGCATAGTGCATAGGTGCATATATTATGATTTTACTAATTATATACGTAAATAAGTCGTCGTATAAATATACAAACATATTATTACTTTAATCGGCATTATACCATGGAAACTTTAGCTGAATTAAAGTCAAGTCAGCCTTAGAAGTTTATAAATAAATATGCTTGTGTTTTTGTATCTTTAACGTGGGTCTATTTCCGCGACTATGGCCAATCACCGACACCAGGGAGCAGTTTCACATCGCTATCCTGGAAATTTTGCCGAACACTGCCGTTCCGCAGGTATAGTAGGAATATTTAACGTGCCCAACATCGCGTCGCACAGGGGACCGACGGCGTTACGCCCCCTCCGTGGGACGGAACGTGCAGATTTTCAACTTTCTCAAATATAATGCCACAACTTCGGTTGATGTTAATGTTACAGTATGTACTGAAAAAGTGAAAGGAGAACCCTGGGATAGAACCAAGTACCCTTCGGTTCAGGGGTACACGTTCTTACTACTGAACAACCGATGCCCTTATTAGTAAATAACCATGAGATGAACGTAAGTTTGTTGTTTTGTGATGATTTGTTCTTGTTGCTCGATAACCATCATCATCATCACAATCGAAATGCGATACCATCTGTCGCAATCGTGACTCTCCCTCTGTAACTGCCCATTTTAATTCAGTGTAGCTTCCACTTTGAATCAATATTGTACCATGTTTCCAGAAGCTTTACTTTTGATCTACCTCTTCCGTTTTGTCTAGGTATATATCTTTCAAATAAAACTATCAGAAAGATGTTTTAAAATATGTTCTATATATTATGCCTTTTCCTATCAATTTCTTTCAGCAAGCATTACTATTCTGTCACCTCTTCCAGCACATTTTTTTAATTCGTGTTTCTATCAGTGTACCTTATTGTCTTTGTCATTTTGCTCAATGTCCATGGTTGAAAAGCTTCTATTCCCTTAGTGTCCTACTTAGTCAACGTCCACCTCGTCATTATAAAACTCCATACTTATGACTTGATAACCCCCCCCCCCCTTCAGAACCAAATTAAACTCAATTTTTGATAAGAATAGGAAGTATATTTTGAGAAAAAATCATAACCTTAACTCTGCGTTAGGAGTAACATTGTTCAAAAATATATATAAAGATTAACCCAACATTTTTCCATAGATTTATACCAAATTTATATATATATATGTATATATATATATATATATATATATATATATATATATATATATATATATATATATATATATATATATATATATATATATATAATGTACATTCTTGAAATGACTTTCTTTCTTGTGTTTTAAATTGTACAATTTTAATAATAAAAATAATACTCTAGCTACTGCCAGTCTATCCCCAACTTTTGTTTGTCAAATAAATTCCGACCAAATCTGACTCCTTAAAAATGCAGGTGCTGCAATGTCAATCAGAACACAAAGAAAAAATAACTTAATTTATATTCCTTAGAAATTGTTATAGTGTGTATTTTTTAGAGGTAACAATAAAATATGTAACATAGTTAGACTATTAAATTGTAAAAAAAATTGTGTCAAATAATTGAATTATTCACCTAGACAGTAATGTAAAAACCGTATGCTCATAACGTGAACCTTAAAAATAAAACTATTTTAGAAAGTCACGTTATTTGTTATTGCTGAATTAATTGCCTTCTTATTATTTTTATTATTAAAATTAGACAATTTAAAACACAAGAAAGAGAAAGTCATTTCAAGAATGCACATTACATATATATATATATATATATATATATATATATATATATATATATATATATATATATATATATATATATATATATATATATATATATATATATTATAAAACTATGAAAAATTGTTGGGTGAATCTTGATATTTATTTTTGAACAATTTTACGTCTAACGCAGGCTTAATCATATAAATTTTCTCAAAATATACTTCTTATTTCTATCAAAAATTGAGTTTTATTTGGATGAAGGTAGAGGTTTATCAAGTCATGCGTATGGAGTATTATAATGATGGGGTGGATGTTAACTAAGCAGGACACTAAGGGAATAGAAGCTTTTCAAATGTGGACATTGTAGCAAAATGACAAAGACAATAAGGTACACCGATAGAAACACGAATAAAAAAGTGTGTTAGAGAAGGTGACAGAATAGAAATGCTTGCTGAAATATATATATATATATATATATATATATATATATATATATATATATATATATATATATATATATATATATATATATATATATATATAGGACATATTTTAAAACATTTTCGTGGTAGTTTTATTTGAAAGATACATACCTAGACAAAAAGGAAGAGGTAGATCAAAAGTAAAACGTCTGGATATACGGTACAATACTGATTGAATGTGGGCAGTTACAGACGGAGATTCTCGATTGCGACAGATGGTATCGCATTTCGTTTGTGATGGTGATGATGTTTATCGAGCAACAAAAACAAATCATCAAACAACAACAAACGTACGTTTATCTCATGATTATTTATTTATAAGAGCCTCGGTAGTTCAGTCGTAAGAACGTGTGCCTCTGAACCGAAGGGTACTGGGTTCGATCGCAGGGTTCTTCTTTCACTTTTTTCAGTACACACTGTAACATTAACATCAACCGAGGTTGTGGCATTGTATTTGAGCAAGTTGAATATCTGCACGTTCCGCCCTTCGGAGGGGGCGTAAAGCCGTCGGTCCCGTGTCCATGTGATGTTAAACACGTTAAATATTCCTACTAACCTTGCAGAACGGCAGGGTTGGTAAAATTTTCAGGATAGCGAGGTGAAACTGCTCCCTGGTGTCGGTGATTGGCCATAGTTGCGGAAATAGACCGACGTTACAGATAAAATAACACAAACATATTTATTTATATGCTTCTAAGGCTGACTTGACTTTAATTCAGCTAGAGTTTCCGAGGTATAATGTCGATTAAAACAATAATATACTTGTATATTTATATGACGACTTATTTACGTACATAATTAGTAAAATCATAATATATGCACCTATGCACTATGCATTAGTCTATTAACGCAAGGAGAATAATAGTCAATGAACCAATTTTGTTTCCTTTTAATTTTTAACACCATCAACTAACTATAAAACCGGCACAGGTAGAGCTACCTACTTAATTACACATCAATAGTCAATAGGTAAACGTTTTGCAAGTGGCACCACCTGGATGCTGTTGTATAGCTCTCGAATAATTCCGACTTTTTATCTCAGAATTCTGAGTTAAAAAGTCAGAATTCCGACTTTTTATCTCAGAATTCTGACTTTTTTATCTCAGAATTCTGAGTTTTTATGTCAGAATTCTGACTTATTATCTCAGAATTCTGACTTTTTATCTCAGAATTCTGACTTTTTATCTCAGAATTCTGAGTTTTTATGTCAGAATTCTGACTTTTTTATCTCAGAATTCTGACTTTTTATCTCAGAATTCTGACTTTTTATCTCAGAATTCTGACTTTTTATGTCAGAATTCTGAGTTTTTATCTCAGAATTCTGACTTTTTATGTCAGAATTCTGACTTTTTTATCTCAGAATTCTGACTTTTTTATCTCAGAATTCTGACTTTTTATGTCAGAATTCTGAGTTTTTATCACAGAATTCTGACTTTTTATCTCAGAATTCTGACTTTTTTATCTCAGAATTATAGAAAAATAATTTCTTAACGTGAGCCCAGGACGCCGTCGTAACTGCCAAACATCAGAGAAAGGGTCTTTTTGAAATGAATTTTCTGGGAATATTTTATTAAAGTGAAGAACAATGACGATTGAAACTAAGACTTCAGTGTTTTTAAAATGTTCTTCTTGAGACATTTTATTTCCATAGCCCGTATTAGATTCAAGTTCTTTGCCTAAATGTTGCTAATTTTGACGTTTTAAATCGCAACTTTGACGTTTTGAGGAAAACCCCAATTTATTTTTCTTTAAGTGCCTATAACTTTTGTCTTTTGACCTACACAGCTAAATTTTGGTAGGTAACTTAACTATAGGGATGTAAACCCGCGTACTGAATTTGGTTGCCCTTACTTTGTTAATTCCGGAGATATAATTTTTTTTCGAAAGAAAACACAAAATTTTCCGGGAAAACCTGGGTAGGTTTTTCTGGCTAACAAACTTATCCAAGCCATTTGCAAAAGGAAGATATTCACCAAATTTAATCAAAATCGGCCTATTATTTTTCGAGTTATCATTGTGATACACACACACACACACACACACACATACATATATACATATATACATATATATATATATATATATATATATATATATATATATATATATATATATATATATATATATATATATATATATATATATATATATATATATATATATATATATATATATATATATATATATATATATATATATATATATATATATATAAATTGAAACTGACCCCGGTTATGTGTTCTGGGGGGCCTAATTAACGCTCATTTGTAGAAATTTTTCCAAAATTCAAAGGTCGGGATCTCCTCATTAGTGAATTTTTTAAAGAAAATTCACTAAACAGTCTGGACGCAGCAAGTACGTTATGATAGCAAATTTTCATAAAAATGTTGCTACACTACTACTATTAGTCACGCCCTGTACGGATCACCAGTATGGCATTAAGCAACAGAAAAAAAGATAAAATGATGATGGAGAGCATGCAGCGCTGAGTGTTCCTAAGGGCGGCGTGCGGGGTCCGTACCATTTATACGCAGGCAATTTAGGTGTTGACGGGCGTCGTACACAGTTAGTGGAGGAAAGATGTTTCGTACATGAGGCGAGGGAAGTGAGAATAGAAGAAGCTGCCAGAAGCCGAAGCATGGAGAAATGGCAGCAAAAATGGTCGCAAAAAACCACGCCTTCGTTATGATAGCAAATTTTCATAAAAATGTTGCTACATTACTACTATTAGTCACGCCCTGTACGGAGCATCAGTATGGCATTAAGCAACAGAAAAAAAAGATAAAATTATGATGGAGAGCATGCAGCGCACAGTGTTCCTAAGGGCGGCGTGCGGGGTCCGTACCATTTATACGCAGGCAATTCAGGTGTTGACGGGCGTCGTACACATAGACCTGTTAGTGGATGAAAGATGTTTCGTACATGAGGCGAGGGGAGTGTGAATAGAAGAAGCTGCCAGAAGCCGAAGAATGGCGAAATGGCAGCAAAAATGGTCCCAAAACACCACGCCTTCGTTGTGTGCAAACAAAAATGCAGTGTTCTACCATATTCTCGTCGCCGCAGTAGATATAGCTGCTCTTATTCTCGTCTAACTTTCCCATGCGTTTGGCGTAGGATCTGAAGTATCCGTGGCTTGTATATAATTGTGTGTACCAGAAATATATTTCTTTTTTCGCATTTCATCCAGTCTGTCAGATTTGGAATCAATCTTCTTGTCCATTGTCATGGGACAATGGGACAAAATTCGACGAGATGAGAAGTACCACCCTCAACTCTATAGGGGTGCGACCTGGTACCAATATTGCTAAAAGACAAGAGCTAATGAAAAAAGGTCATGGAATTCGCCCGACAAGTTATGACCATAAAAGAACTGGCGAAGCGAAGGAAATAACCAACTAGATTGCCCGAACCCCTAATCACTTAAAGCGGGTGGGGGAAGTAGGGAAAAAGTGGAAGGAGAGGAAGAAAATGCAGCTCTACACTCGTGAACATATGTCGCAAAGATAGAACTAGTGTATAATAGAGCGGTTCAGGGGAGCCACTAGCTTGGTCAGCACATGCGCCAACTACGCTCCACAATAAAAAAATAAAAAAATGGCCACGACAATCTCATAAAGGCATAGGCACACCACAAAATCCTATGCTACTTGATAACAATGTTTCTTTATGCCTTTCTGTCCTGACAATCTAATTTCGCTTCTTATATATTCATACATCTCCGGTTACACACTCTCTTATTACGTAAACTTCTGACCTCTTTTTTTATATATCGCACAACGACCGATCAAGCTTTCCTGTGCCTTCTAAGGCCGCTCCTATCATACGCGTACTCTCTATAAATTCTACTTGTCATTATATCATTTGTTACCTCCTTCAAAGAAAAAGCTTTAGAGAACGAGAGCCGTGGTATATGTGATTGACCTCAGGTGGATATAGATCTGCTCAATGGTGAGGTCACAATTGCCTATAACACCCTACCCTAAAGTAGCTATCTATCAGATTGTCAAATTATTTAAGATTAGCAGCACTTTTTAGGACTTTGACAGATCTGGATGTAGTTTGATACTCACGTTCTCTTCCTTTGTTTGCTTCGCACTGCCCAGAGTCCTATATTTGTGGGCTTTTCAGTCTAGTGCCAGGTTACATTGAAATTTAGATATCTAGATAATAGTTGGTAAGAATAAATTGTTTGCGCTGACGTCAAAAGAAAGGAGATATTAGGAAGGAATTTCGCTTCAATTAAACAGATATTTTAATATAACAAAATATATAAATTTTTAATTTCAAGAACAAGAAAGTATTAACTTACATACATATGCCAAAACAATAAGATAAAGAAAGTTGCATATTACTAAAATGTTACTGTTAATTACTTAGGGTGTCGTTCAAAAATAAACACAAAAGATAAGGTAAATTACTTGACGTTTGTCAATCAGTTGCTAGGTTTTCTACTGAATTAACTGGCCAGTTTTTTGAGTGAGGCTCCAAAAGAGAGAAAATATATAATTCTACGTGAAAATTCTGCATTAATCATGAAAAATAAGAGATGTCAAAGAGAATGTTTTGGTTAGATATTTACAGACAAAATTTGCTAAATAGAACTAAAAAAAAGAATAAAAAAAACTGTATGTTTAAATTTACAAAAATTCTGGACGCAGCAAGTGCGTTATGGTAGTGAATTTTCATAAAAATGTTTTTAATAACAAGTATGTGTTTTTTTTAAGAAAGCAGGCATCAAATTTGGTTACCAGTATAACCTATATAGTAAAAACAATGTGCCATGTTTCATCAAAATAACTTTATTGTGTGAAAATGTACAAAAATTTCCAAAAGTAAACTTAAAGAGTTCCCGAAAAAACACGTTTCTTGGTCAACCTTATAGCTTAATAGCAAATTGAGCTGTGCAAATATGAAACATTTGATCAAAATTCGCTACCATAACGCACTTGCTGCGTCCAGAATTTCTTTTCTTACAAACATGCATTATATTTCGATGGAAAATGCAAAAATGCAATAACATAAGACGTGTTTGATTAAAAAAAAAGGAAATTTGTATCACCAACGACTTATGGGCCAGCCTGTGATTGTAGAAATATTATTTTTAAGATGTAGCTCAAGACACCCTATAATTAATATATACAATTTTTTTTCATATCTTGTATAATAACGGATATATTGAGCTTTATTGATTTTTTACGAAAATTCGACAAAAATTATTAACCATTAAACGATAAACTCTATAGCTAAGGCTACTGCCAAGCATCAGAGAAAGGGTCTATTTGAAATGAATTTTCTGCAAATATTTTAGTAAAATAAAGGACAATGACGGTTGAAACTAAGACTTTAGGGTTTGTAAAACATCCTTCTTGAGACATTTTATTTCCATAGCCCGTATTAGATTCAAGTTACTTGCCTAAATGTTGCCAATTTTGACATTTTAAATCGCCACTTTGACGTTTTGAGGAAAACCCCAATTTATTTTTCTTTAAATGACTATAACTTTTTTGTCTTTTGAGCTACGTAGCTATATTTTGGTAGGTAACTTACTTATAAGGATATATACTTGCGTACCAAATTTGGTTGCCCTTACTTAATTCCGGAGATATAATTTTTTTTCGAAAGGAAACACAAAATTTTCCGGGAAAACCTGGGCAGATTTTCCTGGCTAACGAACTCATCCAAGCCATTTGGAAAAGGAATTTTTTCACCAAATTTAATCAAAATCGGCCCATTATTTTTTGAGTTATCGGTGTGATACATATATATATATATATATATATATATATATATATATATATATATATATATATATATATATATATATATATATATATATATATATATATATATATATATATATATATATATATATATATATATATATATATATATATATATATATAAACATATAAAAATTGAAACTGACCCCGGATATGTTTTCTGGGGGGCCTAATTAGCGCTCATTTGAAGAAATTTTTTCAAAATTCAAAAGTCGGGATCTCCTCATTAGTGAATTTTTTTAAGAAAATTCACTAAAATTGACAACATCTTAGAGATCAAATAGGAAATATATAGTCATGCTGACAGCACCTCTCTGACATTGTTTAAGCTCAAACTTGATTACGTAATTTTGAAAATTCAGGTTATTAAAAATTCAGATGTTAGATTTCGGCAGGAAAATCCTGCTGAGTCAGAGAAAAGATTTGTTTAGACTCACCAGTCTTTCGGTATTAGGTTACCTGATGATTCTGTGAAGATGCTTTCCAGGTGGGATCAATTATGAGTGCCTGACACTGGTTCCAGACTCCAGTAAGAGTGGAAAAACTGGAGAAAACGACTGGGACTTCCCATCAGAGATTATTGGGCCGGTGGATGTTATTGCTCCACTACTACAAGACCATTTGACACCTATGTCGATGTTCTGAATTCGCTTGATGAAAGCTTCGCGAATCGCAATTAAAACGTGAATTTGCTTAAGTAAGATTCACTACCAATTGACTTAAGATTCGATAATAACCAGGAATTCTTTCTGATTACGGCAAGAAATCAACAGTTCGGAACAAAGAGCCACGAGTTAGCTCGCGTTTTTATGCTGAATACGATGTTTAATTAAACTCGAAAATCACTTGAATTACTCTGTATAATCACTGACAATAATTATTAAGTAGTACAGATAAGAGAAAGAACATTACAACCCCGTTTTAAGATAATTTAATAGCCACCGAAAGTGCAGGGTGTGCACTCTATTAACGTTCAACAGAGAGTCACTCTAAAAATCGGGTTCTACAAATTGCTAGTCGCTGCACGCAAAAATTATTACTGTGACGGTTGGTGGCTGTGCGCGAGCTCTTTCTAGCCTCCATTCTATGAATGAGATAAAACGAGACCTCCAATCGATGGTGAAGTCACGTCGTCTCAACTCTTGTGTCCACAGTTAAATGTTTTGGCAATTCTCTCAACCGTCGACCGTGACGTCATACGGAAAATTACAGAGCCAAGAGCAACGACATTTATTTCTTGGAAATATTCCTTCCGCAAAATGCGACGCATCATTTACTAACAAAGCCATATTGCGTCTTTAGATATTTGACTTTTAACGTACACATTTAAAATGCAGTACTGTGTTTACGGCACTTGAAGATTTAGCGATTTTTCATGAGAATAATTTTGAAATCAAAGCATGAATTGCCCTACAGTTATTGGATTGTGGGCTATTAATTAAGTCTCTTACTGGTTTATTTTAAATAATTAAAGCAGGAACGAAACGTAATCGTTACACATTATATATTCATTCTACGTCTCCAAACCATCTAAGCACGCTGCTCTCATACTTACTTTCAATAGACTTTTCGACATTACATTCGCTAAGAGCCCATTGATTTATAACTCTGTCTTTCCTTGATTTACCCGTCACTCGCTTTAGTGAATCTATTTCAACAGCATCCAAATTTCTTACGTGCTTTGCCTGACACACCCAACTTTCAGATCCATATAGAACAGACGGTACCAGTATGCGTGCAGCCACTTTGACCCCTTTAGATCTAGTATCCTTCCTAGTCACAATTGTCATAGCTCCAAACACCTTTCTTCCTGCGTTTACCCTACTTCCTCTTATCATCTATTCTTCTGTCGCTTTAAAACAGTTTTCGTAAATATCGAAATTGCTTCAATTTCTCTACTAAATTACCATGTATCTCCGGACGGCAAGGATTCGTTCTCCGACTTTACAAAACACCCTAACTTCAGTCTTCTCTGCGTACTCACGTAGATTCATTTTATTTGTTACTGTCATCAATATCACTCGCTGCATTTCTGAAATTCTGCATTCACCAAAGTGCATTTGAAAAAGAAAAGTATTTTTAAATTTCGCAAAAGATAAATACCCTGTATATTAAAAAATAAATTGGTATTATTACCGTACATAAAAGCAATCTGCACCAAAAAAATTATTATGGCCAAACCCAATATTAATATCTCAAACATGTCGATGGATACAAACGTCTGAACTAAACCACTTTTTTTACATTTACCTCCCTGTAGTTAACTCAAAACAATATTGTATCAGTTTAATCAGCATCGACGTGGAATTCCGTAAATGACACAATATATAGTGTGTTCCATTAAAAAAAGTTTGTAAGACTAGATGCATTCTCGCAACAATTAGAACCGTAGACCGGTTTCGCTCTCATTAGAGCTCTTCAGTACGGCATACTAATTGCAGCAAAAATGCACCAAAAATAACACGGCTATCGTATAGCCAGTCTTAAAACACTAAGTGAGTGGCGAACGTGTCGCCACCTAGTTCGGAACCAAGTACTATGTTGTCACGCCCGCTCCAAATAACACAGAGTATTAAAAATAGAGACGGTATACAACTAACTAACAATTTAAAAAATTGTTAGCCCTGGCCCATTTCTACCCCAATATAGGGACAAAGTATGTAAGACTAGATGCATTCTCGCAACAATTAGAACCGTAGACCGGTTTCGCTCTCATTAGAGCTCTTCAGTACGGCATACTAATTGCAGCAAAAATGCACCAAAAATAACACGGCTATCGTATAGCCAGTCTTAAAACACTTAGTGTACGATAGCCGTGTTATTTTTGGTGCATTTTTGCTGCAATTAGTATGCCGTACTGAAGAGCTCTAATGAGAGCGAAACCGGTCTACGGTTCTAATTGTTGCGAGAATGCATCTAGTCTTACATACTTTGTCCCTATATTGGGGTAGAAATGGGCCAGGGCTAACAATTTTTTAAATTGTTAGTTAGTTGTATACCGTCTCTATTTTTAATACTCTCTGTTATTTGGAGCGGGCGTGACAACATAGTACTTGGTTCCGAACTAGGTGGCGACACGTTCGCCACTCACTTAGTGAAAAAAAGTTTGGTTCAAAACTGTGTATTAACACCCTGTATAATTGGAAATAATTTTAAAATGTGCACTCGTGGAACATCTATCGCCACGAGAAAACTGCATTTTAAAATATAGCCTGGGTGAGTAGCTATCTTCCGTCCTCTCACCGATGGGATCCTTGTATAATACCAAAGACATAAAAGTTGAATACCGGTTGCAATTTGACCCTAAAATATTCAATTCATAAGATACTTTAGATTGATTTCACGCTATTAAATAACGTATAGATTCTATTAAGTACACTTGGGGAAACCCAAATCACCACAACACTTATTTCAGAGACCTTACGATCGTTTCGTTGACAAAGTCAACACCTTCAGAGGAAGATAAATTCTAAACTAAACAACTAGCTACCGTGTATTTATATCGCGTCAAGGTAAACGAACTAGTCCGAAGTAAAATTGTCGTCCAAGAACGATCGTTTGTTTATTGTGTAGTGAAACTACGAGGTCGAAGACCTGCTTTAATTTTCTGGTCGACAAATTTATGAGCCCTTATCTAATATACGGATAATAGGTTTAAAGGAACCGAGTTATTTAAGGAATCTGCACGTTCCCTGTCGATATAGAAATTTACTATGTGGATATTGGATCAAGTCGACAAACATCTGGCGAAATAAACAACATCAACTCCGTTCATCTTTTTTAAATAGAAAACTAATACCGGGTGTTTGGCTGAACATGTTAACACTCTAACAAAACATAAATAATTCAACTAAAATACTACATAAAAACTATATTTATACTGATGTTAATTCTTCGTGACAGTATTTATATTGACTTCATAGATACAAACAAAACGAACAGATCTTTAAGTGGAGACAAACGTAGAGATTAGTATATGTATAAACCGGCCGAGTTATTGACATTAATTTATTATTCTACCAGACAAATTAGGAGTGTTTAAGCGGTCAAATGCAAAGTGAAAACAAAGGGCTCGAAATTAAAGGCTCCGCACGATTCAATTAAGTTTTGTTCTTAATAGACCCTAATATAAAAATAATTTCTAATGAATCAAGCATAGTTTGATGTCTAACGTTTTTGACAAGTTTCAAATTCTCCTTGTCAATGTGGTTATTATTATCCCTGTTGTGCCACACATGATTTGTCCACCGTACCATATCGTAACTGTGCGAGATGTTCAAGAAATCTGGTGGCTATGTTTCTCCTAGTTTGACCCACGTATTTAAGATTGCAATCTCTGCAACTAATCTTATAAATACCGGATATTTCAGTGACTTTGTCTTTGTCTTTCGTATTACCCAACAATTTTTTAAAATTACTTTTCGTCGAAACAGTCAAATGTAAATCGGCTTTCTTAAAAATACTTTCCAAACCCTTTGTGATTCGTAGTTCATAAGGTAAACACACAATTTTTTCTCTATTTTATCTTTCTTAAATGTCATACATTAAGATATCATTTTGTTTGTTTTGTGTTTGTTAACAAATTTGTCTATAACACCATCCGAGTAACCGTTATGTCTCGCCACATTTTTTATGTATTTTAATTCTGTATTAAATATATTTTTACTTAACGGAAATTTAATCAATCTGTTTACTAAGAAATTTAAACTAGCCGTTTTTTGTGCAAACGAATGATGTGAGTCGTTAGGAATATAACTAATAGTAGCCGTTTCCTTCCTATAGACATTGAATTCAAGCGAGCCATAATTTTTATTTTTAATAACTAGTACATCTAGAAAAGAAAGTTTATTGTTGATTTCTACTTCGTGCGTAAATTTTATTGAATCAAATTGACAATTTAGTTTTTCAGTAAATTATTCAACCTTACATATATCTGAGTCAAACATTGCAAAAATATCGTCGACATAACGAAACCAAACTCTAGGGAAATACCCATTTTTATTTTTTAAATCCGTCTCAAATCTACTCATAAACAAGTCTGCAATAAAAGGAGATAATGGATTGCCCATTGCTGTGCCTTCAGTTTGTTGAAAAAACTCATTGTTAAATTGGAAAATATTTTGTTTTATACAAAGGCTAGTTAGAGTTAAATATTCTTTGCAGACGTCTTCACTTATATTGTTCAATTTTAACAATTCTTCCAAATACTCCAACGTTTGTTTTGTGGGTACACTAGAAAATAATGACGCAACGTCGAATGACATCAAAATCTCATCTTCCAGTAATTTTATCAATAAAATCAAGAGAATTTATAGCGTATAGATTCTACTAATAATCTGTTAAAATATCTTCATGATATAGGTGAAGCAATAAAAACAGTCAGAATTGTGATCAAGTCACATATTTCACAGACCAGTGAACCCATACGGGCATCTAATAGCTTAAAGATGGGGGAGGTGCTGACAAGAATTCCAGAAGTGTATGTAATCGCGAACCGGAGCCAGCTGGTGAACGTATACCGCCAACCGGAACCGGAAACATGAGTGAAATAAGTCGACAAGCATTGCTGCATTCCAGTCTACATGGCGTACCGATTAGCTTCGATATTATTTTCTAATATCGAGTAGCGGTACTATTTGTTCTGCAGAATAGGTGTCAATATCAATTGAGATTGGTAGTGGATCACTATTCTTTAATAAAGGGTGAGTAAAAAGTATGGAGAGGCACTTCTATTTCCCGAGAAATTTTTTGCTACAACTGGCTACTATACAGTTGCTGTGAAAGTATTCTTGTCGAAAAGGAATAGTCACTTATACAGTTATGCAAATACAGTAATTTTAGGTTTATTAGCGAATTTTTCGTAAAATGAAAAATTAACTAAAGAGGAGACCTGTGATTATATATACAGTGTGTCCCAAACTGGATGGGAATGTATTGCTTTCTCCTTTATTATTAGAGACAGGGAGACGGTTAAATTAGCAATGTTTTGTAGAAATTCATGCTCGTTCCAAATATGACTTGTATTTTGCCCTGCCTCTTTTCGTTTTCGAGTTATTTTGAAAAAACCAAAATTTGTCAATTCCTTCTTTCTTAAATATCTAAGTAGGCGTTGATCTGACATGTCTAAGACTTACACATTATCAGGACACTTTTTTACAGAATAACTTTATGTGCTATTCTCAACTTTAGATTGTCATTTGTTTTTGAGCTACAGGTATCAACGTTTGTTTTTATTATGGCAGCCATATTGGATTTTTTGCTCATGTGATAGCCTGTGAAAAGAGATTCCCAATGATGTACAGCATGCTCGATAAATGTTGTAATTGCAGTGACAATTTTGAGAAAAACCGTTTTGAGGATAGTAGGCTATGAAATCCAATACCTGAAAACAAATGATAAAAAAAAAGTGATCAGAAAGCAATAGCCCATGGAGTCTAACAATAGACTTCTACTTTTAACATAATTTTTCGTAATGATTCACCATAAAAAAATATTGTGATTTAATTTACAATACTTAATTAGGTAATAATGCTAGGTAATATTATGTGACACAATTTAATAACGAAACCCGGCAATAACAAATAGAAACTTAAACTCCACAAAACAACACAATTAGGAACGGAACTCAACAAATAATAAAAAATCTCTGGACGCAGCAAGTGCGTTATCGTAGCGAATTTTCTTTAAAATATTTTTAATAGCAAATGTCTTTCTTTGATGAAAGCAGGCATTAAAGTTGGTTGCCTATATAGTATAAACAATGTACCATATTTCATCAAAATAAATTTATTCTTTGAAAATATAAACATTTTTCAAAAGTCTGGATGCAGCAAATGTGTTATGGAAGTGAATTTCCATAAAAATGTTTGGCTAGCCAGGTTTCTGAAAACAGTTTTTTGAAAAGCGTTCGAGAACTAAACTGCAAATTTACCAAAAATTCCCTACCAAAACGCACTTACTGCGTCCAGATTTTTTCTTACAAACGCATCATATTTCGATAAAAAATGCAAAAATGCATTAACGAATTTGTTCACGAAAATTAGCTAAAAAAAAACTATACACCCCTAGTCACTCCTGGTCCCGTAACTTCCTTGTGGGTGTGAACACGAAATTTTTCTTGGGGTTTGTGGATCCAGGGGGGCGCAGGCAGGTTTCTGAAAACAGTTTTTTGAAAAGCGTTCGGGAGCTTAACTGCAAATTTACCGAAAATTCGCTATCAAAACGCACTTACTGCGTTCAGATTTTTTTCTTACAAACGCATCATATTTCGATAAAAATGCAAAAATGCATAAACGAATTTATTCTACGAAAATTAGCTAAAAAAATATACACCCCTACTCACTCCTGGTCCCATAACTTCCTTGGGGAGTGTGAACAAGAAATTTTTCTTGGGGTTTGTGGATCCAAGGGGGGGGGGACTAGGCAGGTTTCTGAAAACAGAGCTAAACTGCAAATTTACCGAAAATTCGCTACCAAAACGCACTTGCTGCGTTCAGATTTTTTCTTACAAACGCATCATATTTTAATAAAAAATGCAAAAATGCATTAACGAATTTGTTCTACGAAAATTAGCATAAAAACAATTATAGAACCATAAACTTCACTAAACCTACAAATAAATATCCAAAAAGGCACCAACTTAACTAAACTGACAGCCAAAGCATCAAAGAAAGGGTCTATTTGAAATGAATATCTTGTAAATATTTTTGTAAAATGAATGAATCTGAAACTTAAGGATTTGCAGAACACTCTTCTTGCAACATTTTCTTTTCACAATCGGTATTTGTTTCACATTCTTTGCCTAATCATTGCCAATTTTAACGTTTAAAATTGCGAGTTTGGCGTTTTGAGGAAAACTCCAAAATTTGTCTCTTTAACTGCCCATAACTTATTTGTCTTTAAAGCTAGAGATCTAAATTTTGGTACAGAGTTGGCTCTTTATAATACAAACACGCGTATCAAATTTGGTTGCCCTTACTTTATTATTTCCGGAGATATGAATTATTTTATAAGGAAAACACAAAATTTTCCTGGAAAACCTGGTCCGATTTTCCTGGCTAACGAACTTATCGAAGCCACTTGCAAAAGGATGGTACTCACCAAACTTGATTAAGATTGGTTCATTATTTTTTGAGTTATCGGTCGGATATATATATATATATATATATATATATATATATATATATATATATATATATATATATATATATATATATATATATATATATATATATATATATATATAAACACAGATCTCCACATTAGCGAATTAAAAAAAAAGATTCGCTAATAGAAAGTTAAAAATACACTAAACAGAAAATTGTTCAATATGGCTACCGTTTTGTTCAATGCACTTTACACACCTTTTTGAAACATGCAAACTCTGGTGAGGGTGTTTTGGTTAATATTATTCATAGCTTCCCTGATTCTGTTTCGTAATTCATTGTGGTGGATCGAATTTATACACATCATTCTTCAGAGTACCCCAAAAATAAAAATCCATGGGTGTTATATCAGGACTTTGAGCAAACCAATGAACCAGCCCATTGTTACAAATGACACGATTATTAAAATTTTGTTAAAAAAATTCTTTGACGATCTTAACATTGTGAGCTGGACAACCGTCTTGTTGGTACCAAATCTTGTCTAAATTATCATGAACTCTTCTAATTGTTGGTAAGATATCATTTTTCAATAGAGTAGGATACCTTTCCCCAGTTAAATTATTTTCAAAAAAGAACGGACCAACAATGAAGTTACCTGAAATTGTTTAAGACTAACTGTCTAATCTACAAATAAAAATAACAGTGTTTTACCCAATAAGTCGCACCAAACATTAATACCAAATCTGTCTTGCAATCGTCTCTCTTCTTTTAGATGGGGATTTTTATTTGCCCAATAATGCCTATTATGGCGATTATACACACCACAATTTGTAAATCTGGATTCATCAGTCCATATTATTTTCAAATGAAAATTTTCATCTTGCTGACATTGTCCTTGATACCATCTGCAGAATTGAAGTCGCTTAGCGTAATCGTCAACATTTAAGCCTTGTACGATTGTAGGTTTGTATGGATGGTAATGACTTTGTTTTAATACACGTTGTACTAATTAATTGAATCCATTTATTTTAAATCGATTAATATCCTTAAACTTCAATACTTTCTGTTACTATGTGAACAACATCTTAATTTTAATTTGTTATTAAATGTTTGACCTTGTTATAAGTTCAAAAACAACATATCTTCAGAAAGACTAACATGAAAATACCAGCTGATTTAAATATTCAATGCACTATTATTCCACTTGATTTAAATTCCGAATACATGTGAATACAGTCTGATTGGTCGATGCAACCTCTTTCATCCATAAACCTTGGTTGTTTCCTAGGCGCTACGCCCTGCGATGCCAAAACGGCGTATGTAGTTAAGGGTTAAAAGAAGAAGCCTACTTATTTGCTCAGACTGTTTATACACAGTACACGCATACGCACCCGCACAAATATGTATTCATATGTTTACCTACACTTGCGATTCATGATATGGTTTTACGCATATTTACTTACACCTTTACGTAGGCTAATAAAGTTTGGAGCGAATAATTAAACTTGCACGGGAAGATGACGGTCTTTGATCTTACATTTATTCGCTTCACTAAATATACCTGAAATTTGACGAACCCTCTATAATTGGGGAAATGTGCTTACCAGCTTTCATTATTTAAACGAAGATTGCGCAGATGGTGTGAGATTAGCGTTCAATATTTCGTTTTAATTTAAGATTTAACGCAAAGCGGTTAATATCTTTTCTTACGCTGTTAATTTTGCACCTTTCGTAACCAGCTCCCATTTTCGGTATAAGCATACTGACTGCAGAGTGTGACTCCGAATATCTTTTTTTTAAAACGAATATGAAACATTGTTCTTGTGTTATTGGCAGTCAAGCTACAAAAAATTCGATTTATTGATTTTTTCATGTACTTAAATAATACAATAAAAAGCCTGGACGCAGCAAGTGCGTTATGGTGATGAATTTTAATAAAAATGTTTTTAATAGCAAATATGTGTGTTTTTTTTAATAAAGCAGGCATCAAATTTGGTTACAAGTATACCCTATATAGTAAAAACAATGTGCCATGTTTCATCAAAATAACTTTATTGTTTGAAAATGTACAAAAATTTCCGAAAGTAACTTAAAATGTCCCGAAAAAAATTCGTTTCTTGGTAAACCTTATAGGTTAATAGCAAATTGATCTATCCAAATATGAAGCGTTTGATCAAAATTCGCTACCATAACGCACTTGCTGCGTCCAGAATTTCTTTTCTTACAAACATGCATTATATTTCGATGGAAAATGCAAAAATGCAATAATATAAGGCGTGTTTGATTAAAAAAAAGGATGAATTTGTATCACCAACGACTTATGGGCCAGCCTGTGATTGTAGAAATATTTTTAAGATGTCGTTCAAAACACACTATAATTAATGTATACAATCTTTTTTTCATATCTTGTATAATAACGGCTATATTGAACTTTATTGATTTTTTACGAAAATTCGACAAAAATTATACACCCTTAAACGATACACTCTGTAGCTAAGGCTACTGCCAAACATCGGAGAAAGGGTCAATTTGAAATGAATTTTCTGGAAACATTTTAGTAAAATAAAGGACAATGACGGTTGAAACTAAGACTTCAGGGTTTGTAAAATATTCTTCTTGAGACATTTTCTTTCCATAGCTTGTATTAGATTCAAGTTCTTTGCCTAAATGTTGCCAATTTTTACGTTTTAAATTGCAACTTTGACGTTTTGAGGAAAACCCCAATATATTTTTATTTAAATGCCTATAACTTTGTTGTCTTTTAAACTACAGAGCTAAATTTTGGTCGGTAACTTACCTATAATAATGTAAACCCGTGTACCAAATTTGGTTGTCCTTACTTTGTTAATTCTGGAGATATGTTTTTTTTCTAAAGAAAACACAAAATTTTCCGGGAAAACCTGGGCCGATTTTCCTGGGTAACGAACTTGTCGAAGTCATTTGCAAAGGGAAGGTATTCACCAAATTTAATCTAAATCTGTCCATTATTTTTCGAGTTATTGGTGTGATACATACATACATACATATATATATATATATATATATATATATATATATATATATATATATATATATATATATATATATATATATATAAACATATAAAAATTGAAACTGACCCCGGATATGTATGCTGGGGGGCCTAATTAGCCCCCATTTGAAAACATTTTTTCAAAATCCAAAAGTCGGGATCTCGTAATTAGTTAATTTTTTAAAGAAAATTCACTAATACAACAATAATAATAATAATAATAATAATAATAATAATAATAATAATAATAATAGTAATAGTAGTAGTAGTAAGAGTAATAATAATACTAAGCGCCAGCTGGGTTAAGGAAGAACACAGAGCTTATCAGAGTTATGAACAGATGTATCATGAGCCGTTTACCATAGATGAAGTCTCCGAGGTTATTAAAGCGCTTCATAATTGGACCCGGCACCCGGGCCTGATGGCGTCCAAAATTTTGGATGAAGAAATTTGGGTGTACACATCATCCATTGGCGGTGTTAATAAATGATGTTATATTTGGCATCAAAGAAGATGCCATTGTTTTTCGCACAAGGTGACACGTATCTTCTGCCAAAGGACGAGCATTGTTCTGCAGTCCCCGGCAGATACCGACCAATAAATTGTCTTCCGACAGAGTGATTGTGACGTCTTACTAGATAATTAAATCACAACAGTAAGTAGCAACGTTTTTAACTTTTCTGACGCGAACAGGTGAACTTCTGGTGACCCTATTCTAAATTGTGACGTTAGGCAGATAGACTTGCTGCATATAAATATGCAGTGTTTAACAAATAAAATTAATATTTTAGAACTGTTTCTTGAAAGAACGAAATCGCGATTTATTTGTATCTGTGAACATTGGTTAACACAATCAAATCGTAGTGCTGTGGCTCTTGATGGTTATGTCAAAGTCTATGCATTTGTACGAACGATCCACCGACACGGTGGGTCAATTATTTTTGTCACTGAAGCATCTGTATCGAAATGTAAACCATTTGCTTATTAAAATAGACTTTCAGTTCAGCTTGATTTTGAATGTGCTGCTATACTATATAATAAACACACATGTATTGTTAATATTTATAGGTCGCCTGCAGGCAACTTTGGGGTATTTTGCGACCTATTGTGTAAACTCCTTAAAACTGTTATTCAGAGATACAAATTTGTTTATGTAACAGGTGACTTCAACATAAATAAGAATGGATATATTACTCGATTTTTAACAAAAAGATGTCAATTTTCACCAAATAGCCTATCATTTATCCCCTACCCCATGAAGCGATGGTACCCAAAAACAATTGGAAGCGTTCCTTTGTGAGGTGCTAACTGTATACCAAATTTGAAGATAATCTCTCAATTCGTTCGAAAGTTATTGCGCCTACTAACAGACAGACGTACAGGCTGACAGACCGACCGATCGACAGACAAAAATTTTCGTTCCGAATTCAAGTTTCCGATTTAGTTTTTGGCTTTTACGCCGTTTTAGTAAAACTCCCACACTTTTAACCTTTGTGTGTATGTTTGGTTTCTTTAACGTCGGCCTATTTCCGCGACTATAGCTAATCACCGACGGCAGGGAGCAGTTTCACCTCTCTCTCCTGGAAATTTTGCCGAACCCCTGCCTTTCTGTAAAGAGGGTAGGGATCTTTAACGTGCCCAACATCGCATGGACACGGGATCGACGGCTTTAGGCCCCCTCCGAAGGGCGGAACGTGCAGACATTCAACTTGCTCAAATACCGTGCCAGAACCTCGGTTGATGTTAATGTTAGAGTTTGTACTGAAAAAGTGAAAGGAGAACACTGGGATCGAACCTCAATTTTTGTGGAAAAAATTCGCTAAAAATTATAGACCATTGCATCATAAACTATTGCCAAAGCACCAGAGAAAGAGTCTATTTGAAATGAAATTTCTGGAAATATTTCAGTAAAATGAAGGACAATGATGATTGAAGCTAAAACTCAGAGATTTGTAAAACACTTTTTCTGCGATATTTTCATTACACAATCCGCTTTTCTTTCACGTTATTTGCCTAAATGTTGCCAATTTTCACGTTTCAAACCGCAACTATGACGTTTTGAAGAAAACCCCAATAATTGTTTTCTTTGAATGCCTGTAACTTTTTTGGCTTTTTACTTACAGAACTAAATTTTGGTACAGTGTTGTACAAGCCCGTGCACCAAATTTGGTTGACATTGCTTTGTTATTTACGGAGATATAAACATTTTCCGCAAGAAAACCCAAAATTTTTCCGGTAAACATGGTCCGAATTTCCTGGCTAACGAGCTTATCTAAGCCACCTACAAAAGAAAGGTACCTGCCAAATTTTATCAAAATCGGTCTGTGAGTTCCAATTATTGAAAACACTATTGCCCAAGAAGTTTTGTCCCATACTTCTGGTGTGTGACTTTTTTTAATTGCACTAGAATCGACATTTTGTCGATAGTAACTTCTCGGAAATTTTAATGTTAAATGCTACTAACATTAGTTGTTTACACTGTATTTTAAGATGTTGTAATTTTTAATACGAGTAGTATCTAAATCACTAATGAGGAGATCCCGACTTTTGTGTATGTATCACACCGATAACTCAAAAAATTAATAGGCCGATTTTGATTAAAATTGGTGAATTAATTCCTTTTGCAAATGGCTTGGATAAGTTCGTTAGCCACGAAATTCTGCCCAGGTTTTCCCGGAAAATTTTGTGTTTTCTTCGAACAAAAATTTATATCTCCCGAATTAACAAAGTAAGGGCAACCAAATATGGTACGCGGGTTTGTATCCTTATAAGTAAGTTACCTACCAAAATTTAGCTATGTAGGTCAAAAGACAAAAAAGTTATAGGCATTTAAAGAAAAATAAATTTGGTTTTCCTCAAAACATTTATTTAGCGATTTAAAACGTCAAAATCGGCGCAACATTTAGGCAAATAACTTGAATATAATACGGGCTATGGAAATCAAATGTCTCAACAACTATGTTTTACAAACCCTGAAGTCTTAGTTTCAACCGTCATTGTCCTTCATTGGACTAAAATGTTTCCCGAAAATTCATTTCAAATAGACCCTTTCTCTGATGCTTGGCAGTAATCTTAGCTATAGAGTTTATCGTTTAATGGTATATAATTTTTGTCGAATTTTCGTAAAAAATCAATAAAGCCCAATATATCCGTTATTATACAAGATATGAAAAATTTTTGTATATATTTATTATAGGGTGTCTTGAGTTACATCTTAAAATAAGATTTCTACAATCACAGGGTGGCCCATAAGTCGTTGGTGATACAAATTTTCTTTTTTTTTTAAATTAAACACGCCTTATGTTATTGCATTTTTGCATTTTCCATCGAAGAAGTTTGTAAGAAAAGAAATTCTGGATGCAGCAAGTGCGTTATGGTAGCGACTTTGGATCAAATGCTTCATATTTGAATAGCCCAATTTGCTATTAACCTATAAGGTTGACCAAGAAATGAGTTTTTCCGGGAACACTTTAAATTTACTTTTGGAAATTTGTGTACATTTTCAAACAATAAAGTTATTTTGATGAAACTTGGCACATTGTTTTTACTATATAGGTTATACTGGTAACCAAAATTAATGCCTGCTTTCTTAAAGAGAAAACACACATATTTGCAATAAAAACATTTTAATGAAAATTCACTACCATAACGCACTTGCTGCGTCCAGAGTTTTTATGTATGTAAAGATAAAGATGTCGTTGTTGGTGTCATTGACCTTAGTTGTGGTGATCATTACAGTCTCTAGGCTGTGTTACCATGTAGTAGCAACCATGATCCTGTCTCCGGAGGCACTCTTTGATTCATTTTAGGTTTCACACTTCACCAATTGCGCCATGTTTTCCAGAGGTTTTTCCGTTGGTCCACTTTCTTCTTTTTTTGCAAGTATCTCCTTTAAATAACGTTGTTAGAAAAATATTATATCTCGTACTATGTCCAATCAATTCTCTTCACAGTTTGTTTCAACTCTTCTGTTACACTTTTATTCGCCTTTCCATCGGTATTGCCCTGCTTGGTGAAAATCCCGATTTACAAGCCATATACTACCACACTCCATACCTACGACTTGATTGACCTCCTTCTCAGGTCAAAGTTCAAATTTTTATTAGCGAGAAGAGTACTTTACCTATTGGATGCTTGCTTTGTAATCTTCCTTCTCAGATGCTGCTACATTTACTCGTTAGTTGCCATCTCACTTAAAATTTTAAATAGAAAGAGAAGCTCATTTGTGTTATTACATTTTAAAAGTTTAAGTGTAAAATTTAATTTTAGATAAATAAGTCACGCATAAAATGCAAATACGAGTCATCTTCAACTAATTTTTATTTTCTTTATACGCAAAGCGAAATATAAAGTGGTGCACTAAATGTAAAAGTTTGAAATCTATTTGATTTAATATGCGCGCCGTTGTTAGGTCGTTTGTTCAAATAGCATCTATATAATTTTTATTGTTAATATTGATTTTGACCTTTTTCTTTAAACATTTAGTTAACAGTGACATCACCAACTTTCTAATGATTTTTTTAAATAACCTATCCTATAGCTGACTTAATTTCTGTTGGTGTTTTTGACATAGGAAATGTCTTAGTAGTCTTGGTCCAATCTCAAACAGGGCAGTACACTTGGTGTTTTTTTGGTGGAACGTCCTGTTTATTATTCGATTTTTGAAATCCACGTGTAATTCTAAAGCTTTCTTATTATAGAATGTGATTACACTAGTGAAGAATTGGAAGCTGTGATGGGCACTGATAAGTACACTTGGAGAAATCCAAATCACCACAACACATCATCTTAAAGACCTAACGTTGTTAGCGAAACGATCGTCACGTCATTAAAAATATGTGTTGTGGTGGGTTTCTCCAAGTATACTTATAGAGTTAGATGATCAAGTTTCGAGCATAATTCATGAATGAGTTATTTAATTTTTGCAGGAAAAAAGCTCGGAAAAGTCAATTTTTCTTTTCAGTCGCCCACTTATCACATAAAAATTATATTTATGACGTCACCTATTTCTGAATGATGACTTCATCATAAGTTTTTAAATGACAACCATTTCTTTTGCTGTTTTTCCATGGACCTGCTTACCACTTAAATTATGAGTGAAAAAAATTGGTACCGGACATAACTTTTTTTTTATTGCATCATTTACTTTAAAAAATGGAAATGTATATTTAATAACAAATAAAAAATATTTCTCACCGTTTTTGGTTAGGACGAGTTTTCTTTAGAGTAATAAGGTTTTACTTCACTTTTCTAAAGTAATGAAGAACACTTGATTTTGTGGTTTTTGATACGTTGCCAGGTTCGATACGTGGAACAAAAGGTAAAGTCAAAATTGAATTTTTAACAACACTCGTTGTGATAATTCATTGATTGTTTGCTGTTATCAGTATTTAGTTATCGGACTTTTAACGCAGTATGGATTTGAAATTCAGTAAGTAAATACATTAATAGTAAATCGTGAATTAATTTCATTTATTACCTGACGTTCAAATTAATTATTAGTCTTACTGGTTAAAGTGTAAAAGTGCTAAACTACTCAATTCGAATTCGACTTAAAAAAAAAATGGCACGTTTAACCGAAAGGGGACGAATAGAGAATTAATTATTATTGAATATCGCGACAGACTTATAACTCATCAGGAAGCATACGAGTTATTTAACCAACAACATCCTGATATACCGCCAATTGCAAGATTTGCAGTAAGTAAATTTGTTGCCATATGCCCAGAAGCGCGATCCCCAAAAGATTTGCCTCGACAAGGTCGACCTCGATTAAGTGAAGAAATCAGATTGGATATATTACTTGAATCTTAAAAAACTTCTCACCATTCTACAAGGCAGATTTTCTGCTGCCAATGCGTTGTCATTTTCCAATAATCCCAGAATCGTCGGATAAATATGCGTTTCCAGTAGAACCAGATACATGTCTCCATCCCGATTTCCGGGTAGTAAGAAAGGACCTATGATGTGGTCTTCCAGTAAGCCCGCCCAAATATTCAATTTCCCCAGATGCTGCGTATCAATTTAACGAAAAATTCTTGAAATGTCATAACTCCAGTAGCGAAAATTATGGCGATTGACTTGGTCCTCCAATTGAAACATACAAGGCAACTAACCCTGACAACGTGGACCAGTCTTTGGTGGTAAAAGAAGAGAAATATCATCCTCACAAAGTGCAGTTGACACACAAGTTAAACGATGATGAATTAGACCGCCGTTTACAGTTTGTGAACAATTAATGTTACGCTGCGATGAAGATCCCAATTTTCTTAACTACATTCATTTTTCTGATGAAGCCACTTTTTGTACGAATGGGACAGTAAATCGTTACAACTCCAGATATTGGTCACGAGGAAATCTTCATTGGATTCAAGACTACCACAGTGAACGTTAAAGTCAATTTATGGATGAGAAAAATCGGACGGTGTTTCATAGGCCATTTTTTTCCTTAAGGAAATCTTCCAGCTGCACGTTACCTAAATCTCTTGCGATTAGATTTAGTGCCACCTGTGGCAGTAATTTTTCCAAATCATCACGAGGCAGATGTGTCCCATCCAGATATTTGGTTTTAGCAAGACGGGGCGCGTCCTCACTTTGGTGTAGACGTCCGTCAATACCTAGATGCCACATTTCATAAAAGATGGATAGGTCATCGAGGGGCTATAGAGTGACCGCCGCGTTTCCCAGACTTGACTCCCTTGGATGTTTTTCTGTGGGGTTATGTGAAATCGAAAGTTTATTTCAACAGGCCAGCAAAGAATTCGCGCTGAAGTAGAGCAAACTAGTCCCGAGATTCTTGAACGCAATGTACGAAGTGTTTACACTCTTATCTGTCAATGCCAAATCGTAGGTTGAGAACAGTATGAACATTTGTGCTAAATTTTGTTTGTTTCGCTTGGCTCAATAATTTCTGCCATTAAACTTGCCTTTCCATTTTTGTTTTAAGTAAATAATGCAATTTTTTCAAAACAAATGTTATGTAAGGTACCAATTTTTGTTCATCATCATTTATGTAGTAAGCAGGTATATGGAAAACAGCACACAAAAATGGTTGTCATTGAAAAAACTTAAGATGACGTCACCATTCAGAAATAGGTGACGTCATAAACGAAATTTTTGCGTCACAAGCTGGCAATTGAAAAGATAAAATTTTCCTGTCTGAGCGTTTTTCTTGAAAAAATTAAAAACGCATTTATGAATTATGTTCATACTTTCTCATCACACTGTATATCTGAATTTTCTCTGAAAACAGCGTTCTCTTTTGACATGAGGATTGTCTTGAGCCCAGTAGAGAATATTATGTCTGTTAAATATTCCTTCATGGGACATTTTTGTTTCGTCGGTCCAAATTATGCTTTTCAGAAATAAAGGATCGTTGCGGTGTCTTTCAAGGAGAGTGTGACAAAATTCAATTCGGTGGGTGGGGTCGTTCAGTTCCAGAGCTTATACACTTATAAATTTATAATTATGCATCTTATGCTTGGACAATATTCTCTGTATGGAGGAACGTGCTATGTTCATGTCATGGTCAGCTGAACGTATTGACGCCTTTGGATGAGCTTCGAAATAAGACAACACAGAAATTTGTGTGTCTTCGTCTTCTGTAACTGGAACTGATCTTGATGTTTGGTTTAATCGTGCAACTTCCCGTTCTCAATAAATTGGTTTCATAACGACTGAATTTCAACGCAGTCATTGGCGAGGACTCGGGATACCTATCATTAAACAGCCGACATGTTCTGCTGATCACTCTGTTGCACTCTCCATGACAATAAAATAGATTCAGCAATTGTTCGTTTGAATAGCTGGCATTATCCATTATAAGTGTTTACACTCTTATCTGTCAATGCCAAATCGTAGGTCGAGAACAGTATGAACATTTGTGCTATATTTTGTTTGTTTCCTTGGCTCAATCATTTTTGCCATTAAACTTACCTTTCCATTTTTGTTTTAAGTAAATAATGCAATTTTTTCAAAACAAATGTTATGTAAGGTACCAATTTTTGTTCATCATCATTTATGTAGTAAGCAGGTATGGATGTTAATTGCACTTGTTGATATTAAATCCATACGTAAACATTTAATATACTTTATTACTTCACTAACTGAATAAACTATATGATACATTTAACTATAAAACAATCACAGACAGTACATGAGTACATAACAGATAACTGACCCAGCGTGGGGAGACGTGTGATCACTGTGTCGGTTGGTAGCGAGGAGAGAGAGAGAGATCCCTGGTGTCTCTTATATCGTAGTTCTTGACAGCTTGCTTCTGAATAACGTAACGCAACGTTTAGCTGTCAGAAACATAGAGTAGTGTTGACGGAAACACTGCGGTCGGAACCACCGCCACATACTCCCCTCTCAGTGGCAACGCTATTAGTTCAAGTATCTTCGTGGAAATCGAACTCTACGTCCATGGCGTGTAGTTTGAAGGGGAACGGGAACTTCACTGTCACTTTCAGTTTCACTAGGATGTTTCTGAGGCTGGAAAGTTGTCTGTTCGTTATCACAAAGAATGAATGCGGGTTTAAGACGGTCAACACAAATTGTCTCTTCTCCGTGTGATTTCTTGATTTTGAAGACTTTGTCAGTTCGGGAAAACACTTCAAAGGGGCCGTCATAAACTGGTTCGAGAGTTTTTCGCGGAATATTAATGCGAACAAAAACAAAAGGAGCTTCCATAAGTTTAGGATGGACAAATACCTTTTTTGCAGTATGATGTTTAAAAGGTACTGGTCGAAGTTTCCTTATGTCTTCTTTCAGCTGAGATATGTGGTGGAACATCATGAGCTTGTGTGCTGTTGAAAAAGTCGGTGGGAAGTTTGATTGATTCTCCGTAGACTATTTCAGCGGGTGTTGAGCGATATTCTGGAATGATGTACGATCTGAGTCCTAGTAACACAATTGGCAATTTAGCGACCCAGTTTTCGTCCATATGAGCTTTCAAGGCCTGTTTTAGAACTCTATGCCATCTCTCGATTACACCATTTGCTGCTGGGTGGTAAGCTGTGGTCTTGATGTGGTCTGCACCTAGTGTTTTAGTGAGGTGTGTGAAAAGGTGGCAATCGAATTGTTTACCTCTGTCTGTGGTGATGTATTGCGGAACACCGAAACGAGAGATCCAGCATGATAAAATAGTGTTCGCTACTGTTTCTGCTGTAATATCTGACAATGGAATTGCTTCGGGCCATCGAGAAAATCTGTCTATTATTGTTAACAGATAGCGTTGACCTTGTGATGGTGGTAATGGTCCCACAATGTCAACATTTATATGCGAGAATCTTCTCATGGCTGGGGTGTATTGTCCAATGGCACTGGAAGTGTGTCTCCATATCTTGACTTTCTGGCAGGGAATGCAAGTTTTAGACCAAAGAGATACATCGCGTTTCAATTTGGGCCAACAAAATCTATCCTGGACCAGGTCGACTGAAGCTGATATGCCTGGGTGAGATAAATTGTGGATAGAATCGAAAATCTTTCGGCGAAATTTGAGCGGAATGAATGGGCGAAGTTTCTTTGAAGAAGAATCGCAAATAAGATTCAATCCGTTGTCAAGAGGCATGTTTTGAAATTTGTATGAGGAAGATTTAGACTGCAGAAGGTGTTTGAGTTCCTCACAAGATGACTGAGCTTGCGCAATTTCTTGGAGTGATGTGTGATCACTGTGTCGGTTGGTAGCGAGGAGAGAGAGAGAGAGATAGATCCCTGGTGTCTCTTATTTCGTAGTTCTTGACAGCTTGCTGTCGAATAACGTAACGCAACGTTTAGCTGTCAGAAACATAGAGTAGTGTGGACGGAAACACTGCGGTCGGAACCACCGCCACAGCAGGTATATGGAAAACAGCACACAAAAATGGTTGTTATTTAAAAAAACTTAAGATGACGTCACCATTCAGAAATAGGTGACGTCATAAACGCAATTTTTGCGTCACAAGCTGGCAATTGAAAAGATAAAATTTTCCTGTCTGCGCGTTTTTCTTGAAAAAATTAAGCAACGCATTTATGAAAAATATTCATACTTTCTCATCACACTGTATATCTGGTATATGTAAAATGTATGGTTTTTTAATTAACTATGGCAACTATATTTCGGTTTTCTTTCAGCTTTCACTATCGAAATTATTTTTCCTTAATAAATAAGTCGTCAGATTTATACAAATATTTTTAAGCTCTTACTTGAAGGACTTAGTTTATGCGATATCCTGTTTAAGTTGCAAAATTCTTTTACCATCTTTCTGAAAATGATTAGACGTTTGATTTGGCGGCAAGTCTTTCACATCGTGCCGTTACATTTTATTGCAACACGGGAGTAAAGAAAATTAATTTCGCAATAGAAAATCTGGTACAAAGCAATTGTGCAATCAGTCATCTTGCCTGGAATGAAGTCTTCCGCAATTCAGTTTTATTATTGGGTCTAGAGGTAGAGGTGGAAACAAATTATAGCTTTGACATGGCAAGTAAAAAGAAGGAAATTTCTGCCAGTTTTCCACTTCACCGGCCTCTTGACATATTTCTTAAAAAACATGAACTCAGTTGATAATCTACTTCACTTTTATGCGCTTTTGCTTTCAGGAAAGCATTTATTGAGTCAAATACTTTATTCTGAATTTTGCCTTCTCTCTCCATCGTTATTAAAAATAAAATCTTTAATTGCATTTTACTACATATTAATTTCTGAAACTTTCTCATTGTCCAAATATAGTTTTGTCACTAATAGTCCAGGCAGGGGCAGCTCCTCAATAAGTGCACCCGAGCGCGCCAACTGCCGCCTGCCGTGGAAAAAACAATATTTTTGTTATGCTATATTTTAATAAAATTTTATTTACTTTTTTACCTCCTGCAATCAACAAACAAAATTAGTATATCGAGGATTGCAGAGAGTCCGCAGCCATTAATACAGAATACAGAATCAGAATAAGTATAGTGTTAATCGTTGCAGACGTTATATACATGCATATCCATATAAAGAAGTCAGGCGGCGGTGTGCATTTTTCGGCGCTCTCACGAAATGCGATACTTCAGTGCGAAATGATCGCCGAATCTTGATGATCTTCGTCGAAAACGACCGAATAAGCAATCTGTTGTGCACTTCCAGTTTGTAGTGGACTTTTGGCCGAGCGTGTGTACCTACTACGTAGTAATTTTTGTCTTCGCGTCGGATTGATTTTTAACTAGATCATTTCGTTGTTGTTTACATGTTCTAACAAGACAATTATTATTATTATTATGATATTTACTACTTCGGGTTGCTTAATAAGTGGACAAAATAATTGTGATACTGTGATTAATTCAGTGGATATTTTAAATTTAAAGGTTTACTTTTTAAGGGACTTTTTAACTACTATAACGTATAACTAGAGGAAAACTTGGTAAGTAGTTAATAATTATGAAGTTTAGTAAGTAGGTTTCTTTATAATACATTTTCGGAGAAAAAAAGGCGAGCCCTTCATTTTTAGTGAATTTTTATTTAAAAAAATTCACAAATAAAGAAGTATCCATGGAGAGACTTACCAAATTTTTTTTCAAATGAGCGCGAACTCGGACCCCTAGAACCCATATCCGGGGTCAGTTTCAATTTATATATATATATATATATATATATATATATATATATATATATATATATATATATATATATATATATATATATATATATATATATTAAGAATTCAGTAAAAATCGTTAGGTAAAGGCTTACGGAAAGTAGACAAACAATGTTCATAGATTGTATTTACACAAAAGATTATAATACAGACACAAAACGTAAAGTTCAATTAGGCAGCCGAATTACACATAACACGAGCGAACGTTGAAGAAAGAATGGTGTCTTCCTCACGAACGACCGTAGGCGGCCTCGATACAGCGTTGTCAGATCCATTGTTTTTTCTTAATTTCTAGCACGGCCAATCCTAACCAAAACATCGCTCTCGATGTTTTATCTAAATGTCATCAACCACCTCCGGGTTAAGTTGATCGCCTTGTTCCTCTCCCTCGCTGAAAGTAAGATTATCACAGCTTTATATGTCACTTTGAAATGTAATGAACAAAAGAATCATTGCATACAAATTGCTACAGTAGTGCTTTCTTAGTTGTACAAGGCATTGAGTTTACTTTACTAAATACAATCAAATCAATTCTTAATACAAACTCAACTCGAAAGAAATTCTAAAAATAACATCACTGTATCAGTAATTAAGCACACTAGGGGACATCATTTCTTAAAATTAAATTAAAGGCTATGGAGAGCCTAAACATTTGCTAAAACACCATGTAAAGCGAAACATAATAAACTTCACACTTTCAACCAAATTTAATGCAAAGAATTCAAACATTAACCAAGCAGAAAGCACAACTAAACAGGCTTTAAACATTCAATCAAACTCAATGCAAAGCTTAACAAGCTTTAAACATTAAGCAAACATGATGCAAAGCGTAACAAGCTTTAAAACATCCAATCAAATCTAATGCAAAGCGTAACAAGCTTTAAACATTAAGCAAACATGATGCAAAGCGTAACAAGCTTTAAAACATCCAATCAAATTTAATTCAAAGCGTAACAAGCTTTAAACATTAACCAAACATAAATACGAGTAAGTATATTCTAAATAAAAATATTCTAAAAATAAAAATATTCTAACACGGCTATTTGCCATAAGACCTACCTCAATTCACTTTTCATTAAATCAAGAAGTTCCGTCATGTCTATTGAAAGTGACCAATCATTCGGCCACATCCTCAGCTGCTCCTTGGCTGCTTTAGTTATCAATGACTTTCCTACTCTTCTGATTTCAAAGCGACCCTCTGGGGTTGTGCTCATGATTTCGTATGGCCCTTGAAACTCGTATTTTAATTTGCCCTGATGCATACATTCATCCCGGTGCATGAGAACAAAATCGCCCACCTTGTAGTTAACAGTGTTGAGGCGCCCTTGATTGGCTCTAAGACGGGTGTGAACAGAAGCCTCAAGATTATCTCTGACTCTGTTACGGTCTAATTGCATATTACGTATAGGTTGCAAGTCATTTGTGACATTTCGAAGTAAATATTGAATGAGTGGTGTCGCGCCGTCTATACCAATCAAAGCTCTTAGCGGAGTGACACCAGTTGTTTTTTGAATGGTTGTATTCAATACGAGTTGAATTTTCCACAAATTGCTCGACCATTCTGACCGTATTTTTGTTTCTACTCGAATGAGATTCATAATAGTTCTCATATATCGCTCTACTTGACCGTTCGACCGGTGTATGTCTGGAGTTGTGTAGTGGTATTCAATACCCAAAGAATCCAAGTACTCAGGTAAACTTAAATTCTTAAAAATTTTTTCCGCATCCATTATTATCTTCCCAGGAGTTCCAAAAAGTGATACGAATAATTGAATGGCCACCCTAGTTTCATCAGATTTTACTGTTCTTAAAGGTTGAAGGACACAATACTTTGTGAAGGCGTCAATTAGTACAAGTACGTGTTTATGTCCATCACTTGTTGTCTCTAATGGCCCCAGACAATCCGCATGTAAAACCTTCATGGGTTCTGTTGGTTTTTCCACATTGGTTATGAATCCCTGCAATGGTCCTGAACGGGTTTTCTTCACAGCGCAAACGAGACAATGCCTTATGTAATTCTTGACAAACTGGCGTAATCGTGGAAACCAAAAGTGTTTTTTAATGGATTCAAGTGTCTTGTCTGTTCCTACATGGCACTGCTCATCGTGAAATATTCTTAATAAGCCTAGTCGGCTTTGGCGAGGCACAAACGCTTTTGCGCTTGTCTCATTTTCAGTTTTCACTATGTGATATAAAATATCATTTTTCACTGTATATTGAGATTTATCAAGACGCTCTTCCTTCCAGTCATTTATAAGTTGCCTAACCTCAGCATTCCCTCTTTGTTCGATATAAAGCCAACTTTCATGTGTTCTGATATGTCGTATAGCAGCGGGATTCCTGCTTAAATAGTCGACGTGAGGCAAGGAACTTCCTTTGCGATACACAATGTCAAAATTAAAGTCTTGCATATATATCCACCACCGGGCTACTCTAGGCAGAATATCTTTTTTTTTTTGTTGCAGTTGACTTAATAGCATTGCAGTCAGTTACAAGTGTAAATTGAATTCCCAGTAAGTATACTCTAAAGTGTTTTAAAGAGTTCACCACTGAAAGAGTTTCTAACTCGTACGAGTGATATTTTTCTTCAAATTTTGTCGTTCTTTTACTGAAATAACCTATAACCCTGTTATTTCCATCAGATTTCTGCATTAGAACACCACCATAGCCAATACTACTAGCATCGGTGTGTAATTCTGTAGGCAGTTCAGGGTCAAATACACAGAGCAAGGGTCTAGATGTCAAGTGATCAATGATGTATTTTCTAGCAAGTTCTTGTTCTTCCATCCAGACAAAGGGTTCATTACCTTTAGTGAGTTTAGTGATACAGGCAGTACGAGAGGCAAACTCAGGAATGAATTTTCGAAAGTATCCGGCTAAACCCATAAGTTGTCGAACCTGCTTAACTGACGTTGGTACCGGTGATTTGTGAAGCGCCTCTATTTTCCGCATTCCGGGGCGAATACCTTCTCCCGATATTTCTCTCCCCAAATATTCAAGCTTTTCCTGAAAAAAATGACATTTATTCAGATTAAATGAGAAGCCTGCTGCTTGTAGTGCCTTCAGGACAACGTCCAATGAATGTAAATTTTCTTCATAAGTTTCTGATGGGATTAGTACGTCGTCTATTAGCGGAAGGGGGTACCTGTCCTTGACGGTATGGGAGTTCAGTTCCCTGAAATCTACGCACATCCTGTAAGATCCTTCCTTTTTTTCCAACAAGTATAATTGGGCTAGCGTACGGCGAGTCACTTTCTTTGATTATGTTATTCGTCAGAAGATCATCTATAATGCCTCTAACGATTTTTCTCTCTTCAGCAGACAACCGATAAGGATTCTGGCTGACGATATACTCATCACGTAATTTTATATGCATGACAGCATTGTTCACACATGGTATTGCATTTCCAGTTGCTAACATACCTTTGAAGCGAGTCAACAAGTCTATGAGATCCTGTTTATGTATTTGTGGAACGTCGATATTTGTATCAAGGTTACCAGACATAGTGCATAGAATTTGGGCAATTTTATTACGAACAATTCTACTCCCTGTATGATCAGTAATACAAACAATGTCCGGTTCCTCGTACAGGTTGCATCCAACAAGAACGTCATATTCAAGAAAATCATCTGGCACAAAGGCAAATTTCAAATTCGTGGTGACGTCGGACATCTCAAAGACAGCTTCAAGCTCCCGAGTAGATACGAATTTCCCTGGAAGTATACCAGTGATGGTTGTATAGCATAATTTAATTTTATGTTGAAACGGTATGGCATATCTTTGAGCGATTAATGATATATCTGCGCCTGTATCAATTATGCCTGTTAAACTTACACCATCGACTTTTACTTTGGCTGGATTACTGAATTTTCCACTACCACAAAACTTGACATTTTTGCGCTTTTCAATATTTTGACGAAGGAAACATCGATCAGCATCATGTCCAGTTTTTGCAGAAAAGTACAGACCTGGTTATTAAAAGCGGTTGGAGCACTGGGTTTATTGTTTAAACGTGTTTCATTGTTCACATTTTCCCTGCAGTCTCTCTGCATATGTCCTTCCTTACCACATTTGAAACATGTTGTTCGTCGGCGCCTAACCGTAACAAACGAATCATCTCGAAAACGTTTGCGAGGAGGCTCCCCTAATTCGGTAGGTTTTCTCTCGACATGTTGGTCAGCATTTCGCTTAGGAACAGTTCCCAGGAATGAAATGAGCTCATATATTTTTTTGAAATTTTGATTACCAGCTATGGTGCACATATCTCGCTCCTTGATTCCATGAACCACTAATTCTACGAGATCTGCTTCTTCCCATTGAACGCGAAGATTTCGAAGTAGGCTCGCTTTTTCGAATACGTAAGCATCATACGTATTGCATGAATTGCTGTTAAAGTTAGCAGCTTCCGAAAGCAAACGGCCAAGGTTTTTCTTTGGGGGAAAGGCTTCCGAAAAATCTCGTTGAAATATTTGACATGTTTTTACTTCTGGTGTCCACGTATCAAACCAAGTTTTAGATATTCCCGACAAAAAAACGACCTATTCGGGTTAAAACCTGTTGGTCGGACCACTCGAATTCATTTTTAATACTCGTGACTTCGGATAACCACTTCTTTGCATCTGTCAAATCTGGGCGAAAGAGAGGCAAATCAATTTGTTCAGGTGCGGTACGTGAAGATTGTATGGCCTTCACCAATTCTGATATTAATCCCTCCATCTTAAGGCTAAAAGATATAGATTTCGCTTAGTTCAATTGCACTCGCCGCTTTAATAAAAAAAAAACACAAGGCGCAAATAAAATGCTTACGTGAAGAAACAAATAATGCCTCGGTAATAATAGTAAACAATAATATTAACAGCATTATTAATCATTGCTAACTCTACACAAAAGCAGGTGTACTGTCTGTTGTCATATGAGCGACAGTACCTATATACTGTTATTCTATTCAGCATGTTAAAAGAAACCAAAGACAAAACAGAGAGTTACCAAAAATTGAAACAAAAGTAAAGGCCAATTAATGATACTTTAAAATAAGAAAAAGAACTTTAAGCATCTCGATTCTTTAAAGCGCAAAGATAATGTAGTAACAAATAAAGAAAATAAAAAAATGTGGATTATATAAACTCGAAATATTTCAGACGTGACGTCGCGTCGGTGGGACAGCGGGAATTAGTCTTCCTAAAATGACTAACATGATGACGTGGTAAACAGATAATCTAGAACAACTTTCCTCACTTTTCACTAGAGGCACGTTGCAGCGCTGAGTCATACACGAAGTGGTTCACAAATAGGCAAACGTGGCACATCGTAGATAAGTAGAGAGGTCACAACGCCACATACCTACCGTTCCGTTACAAGTTAAGTAACGCTCTAAAACAACGTTATAAGATAACGGTACAGTAATAATGACACATCTCGAAAATACCGCACGTGTGCCATCACGGTGACAAGCGCCGTCTCAACAAAATATACACGAACGCCGGTACAATTTCAATAAGACAAAGAGTAGGTACCTACCTTATTAAAATAATTATTATTAGTCCGTGGAAAATAACAATTAGCCAACCGGCTTCTAAACAAAACAAACAAATAAACATGATACAACTTAGTAAACATCAGATATTGTTACACATTTTTTCTTTTACTTACTCAGTGGACAATGGGCACTTATCCCACTTCTAATTTAAGAATTCAGTAAAAAGCGTTAGGTAAAGGCTTACGGAAAGTAGACAAACAATGTTCATAGATTGTATTTACACAAAAGATTATAATACAGACACAAAACGTAAAGTTCAATTAGGCAGCCGAATTACACATAACACGAGCGAACGTTGAAGAAAGAATGGTGTCTTTCTAACAATATATATATATATATATATATATATATATATATATATATATATATATATATATATATATATATATATATATATATATATATATATATATATCTTTATATATATATATATATATATATATATATATATATATATATATATATATATATATATATATCTTTATATATATATATATATGTATCCAACCGATAACTCAAAAAATAAGCAACTGATTTTGATGAAACTCGGCAAGTGCCTTTCTTTATTAATGGCTTGGACAAGTTCGTTAGTCAGGAAAATCGGATAACGTTTTTCGGGAAAATTTTGAGTTTTGTTTAAAAAAAAAAAAAACTTTTTCTCCGAAAATTACAAAGGTATTTTAATGAAATTTTGTGGATATGTGGCCTTGTAAAGACCTTACCACACACTAAAATTTCAACTTTCTACATTTTTAGAAAATTTAGTTATTCACATTTTGAGTTTTCTTTTGAAATTTTTTTTTTTAAATTACAAAAGTTATTTTGATGAAATTTGGTGGATATATTGCGCTGCGTAAGACCTTACTATACACCAAAGTTCAACTTTCTAAGTTCGTAGAAACTTGAGTTATTCAAATTTGAAGCATTTAATAAAAATTTACTACCATAACGCACTTTTTTTTTCTTGCGCACCCCCAAAGCATTACGGCACGAGTCCAGGTCCCCATAAAACAAATCCCTACTTCATAAAACATTAAAATTAAAAATGAAAAAATGTTAAAATTATTTGAGCATTGTAGACTACACTACATGTATTAATTTAATTGTTTTGTGCATTTTTAATGATTTTTTTTTCTAAGCACAGTAAGAAAGAAATAGAATGTCCGGATTTCATTGCTTCTGTGGTGTATCTCGGTTATGAGTGGAGATAGAAGGTTGCGGTTTTTACAATACTGTTATAATTTTTTTGTGAAACTGACAATGCCAAAATCAAAACTGGAAACTGCAAACCAAACCCAACAGTGACGCCAGAGAAGTAGTCTTCCAGTCTGTATGTAAAACCTGAAATATTTTATATTCTCTTCAAAATGTGCATTTTTCCCCTGCAGAGAAAGATTCAGTGAATTCAGCTTTGCGCAGCAGAAAAGTACGTGATACATCACCACGAGAAATCTATCGTGCACTGCTGTAATACAATATATAGGGTTGCGCATTGAAAACGAAACAGACCGATTTGCGTCCAGCCAATTTTTTTTAAGAAACGCTGAAACACGTCAATTTTAATATTGAGTGGGACATATTTTGACATAAAACTCAACTTTGTCACATCAACCCCTTAAGGGTGGTGATAACAACCCTTATATTTTAAATAGGGAACATGAGGCGAGTGTTACATCATTGGAAAATACATTTTGGAGTTAGTTGCAAAGATTCGACAAAGTGGTTCAGTAGCCAACAAAAAACGGAATCCTGAACGTAAATTTCCGGTTAAAAATGAGACTACTGAGATTGAAGTTTTAGGACAAATGCCTGCAGACCCAACTTTGAGCACGAGAAAATTGGCCACTGTTTCAAACATCAAAAAAAGAACTATTCAGCGAATATTGAAGCATCACAAATTTCACCCGTATAAAATTCATCTTGTACAACAACTGAATTAAGATGATTTTGATCGGCGGCTGGAGTTTTGTGAAGTTATGATTGCACGAATAGCTGATAACAGGAACTTTCTGTTCAATATCTGTTTTTCAGAAGAGTGTACGTTTTTATTAAACTCTACAGTCAATCGTCATAATTGTCGTTATTGGGCAGATAATAATCCAACAAATTTTCACGAAGTCCACACTCAAACTCCACAGAAATTGAATGCCTGGACTGACATTTTTTGAGACCGTTTAATCGGACCAATTTTTCTTGATGGTAATTTGAGTGGCGAAACGTATTTGGAGTTACTAGAAGATATTGTTTACCCTCTACTAATTGATATTGTTGAAAATGATGATCGCTATCAAGAAAATCAATTAGTGTTTCAACAAGATGGAGCTCCTGCGCATTTTTCACAACGTGTTAGGGAGTTTTTGAATAGAGTTTCCAGAGCAATAGATTGGGCGTAGAGGTGCTATTGAATGCCCCCCTAGATCACCGGATTTAACTCCTTTATACTTATTTCTATGGGGCCATTTAAAGCGTAGAATTTACGCAACAGAACCGGATTCTCTGGAATAATTACGAAGACGCATTGTTGAAGAATGCCGTCTAATAACTCCACAAATTCTCCAGAATATCAGAGATCGTTTTGAACAAAATTTGTACTTTTGTATGGAAGCTGGTGGTCAACAATTTGAACACTTACTTAACTGAATAAACATTTTTGAACGTTTGGTTTTGTTTTTTAGGTTTTTTTTTAACGAAAAATGGACTAATTAGTGCATTTGTTATCACAATGAATGAAATACGTTCTTGCAACTCCAACTGTAAATAATTTTTAAACGAGTTGATAAAACTTTGAAAAAAAAATAGTGTGCTGAATTCAGAAAAGAAAGAGATTTCAAATGATGTAACACTCGACCCATGTTCCCTATTTAAAATATAAGGGTTGTTAGCACCACCCTTAAGGAGTTGATGTGACAAAGTTGAGTCTTATGTCAAAACATGTCCCCTCAACATTAAAATTGACGTGTTTCAGTGTTTCTTAAAAAAATATATCTAGACGCAAATCGGTCTGTTTCGTTTTCAATGCGCCACCCTGTATAACACAACAGACAAGTGTTCGGTTTCCACATCCTCACACCGTTTTTAGGAAACCTTGACTGTAATGGACGAATTTTTATTTATTAGTGAATTTTCGTAGAAAAAATTCACTAATGGAAAGAAAAATTCGTCCATTACAGTCAAGGTTTCCTAAAAACTGTGAGGATGTGGAAACCGAACACTTGTCTGTTGTATTATACAGGGTGGCGCATTGAAAATGAAACATATATATATATATATATATATATATATATATATATATATATATATATATATATATATATATATATATATATATATCACACCGATAACTCAAAAGATAATGGGCCGATTTTGATAAAATTTGGCATGTACCTTCCCTTTGTAAATGGCTTGGATAATTTTGTTAAAGTTCGGAAATTGGACGAGGTTTTCCGGGAAAGTTTTGAGTTTTCATTCGAAAAATTTTTTATCTCAAAAAATAATAAAATCTATGATAACCAAATTTGGTCGGTAGGTTAACGATATAAAAGGTAAACTATACACCAAAATTTAGATTTTTATGTTACAAGAAAAAAACGTTATAATAAAATATTTTGTGCCAGATCATTTCTATGAAAATTCACTACCATAACGCACTTGCTGCGTATATGCTTTTTATAAAACTTACTACATTACTACTACTTACTGCATCCACACACATTCTGTGTAGAGCTCGGATGCTTTGACATAAGCGCTTCTGTGTGAATAATGCAAAGAGTCGACAGTGCAGGGACTTTGCTCCGAACAAGTGTCTGTAATCCTCCATAGCCGCTACACATGGAACAGGCTTCATCAGTACAGACCCCAATGCGCTTAGCCCATTCCAAATTGTTTTCAGATATAAATGTTTAAAGAATCTCTAACAAGTCCTGAGCCATTGCTCCTGCAGTAATTTTTTACAAAAGAGAAAGTCTTCTGAAATGTTTACCATCGATGAACCGTACATAGCATATCACATGGGCACCCTTATTATTATTGTCCGTAGCTACATCTATATGCAATTCAAATTCCATTCCTGTCCTGTTTTCAACTAATGGATCGTTGAGGTCCTTCGCCATATGTTGTATTCTGCACCCACTGGGTGAGGGTGTCCTCGCACTTTCACGTATCTTTCCTTTCAAAGACCCGTTCATCACGAGCAAAAATCACAAAACTATTTATCAGAAACAACAAACGAGAAGTAACCTTATACTAACTGTAATACATTAACTGATTTATATCACTTTATCTATTTATATCACGAACGGAGTTTATCTTCGCAAGACTTCTACAACCAACTGACTGACTGGATCGTGCCAGCAACGCTTGCTTATGTGTTCCCCCCGCAAGATCTTCCAGAGAAGTCCAAATATGTCGTGAAAAATCTACGCATCTCGAAGTATCTGGTACGATTAGAAAAGGAGCACCATTGCCGGCGTTCAGAAGTACGTTCTGGCCCAGCGGTTTTCGTCTTACCAACTTTTATCTTTTAGTGAATTTTCTTAAAACAAATTCACTAATGAGGAGATCCCAACTTTTGAATTTTGAAAAGATTTCTTCAAATGAGCGCTATTTAGGACCCCTGGAACCCAAATCCGAGGTCTGTTTCAGACTTTATATGTATATATATATATATATATATATATATATATATATATATATATATATATATATATATATATATATATATATATATATATATATATATATATATATATATATATATATATATATATATATATATATATATATATATATATATATATATATATATATATATGTAACTAAAAAAATAATTGACCGATTTTGATAACACTTGGTGAGTAACCTTCCTTTCGCAAGTGGCTTGGATAAATTCGTTAGCCAGGAAAATCAGCCGAGGTTTTCCCGGAAAATTTTGTGTTTTCTTTCGAAAAAATTATATCTCCGGAATTAACAAAGTAAGGGCAAACCCGGTCGCGGGTTTATATCATTATAGGTAAGTTACCTACCAAAATTTAGCTCTGTAGGTTAAAAGACAAAAGTTACAAGCATTTAAAGAAAAATAAATTTGGTAATATTTAGGCAATGAACCTGAACCTAATATGAGCTATGGAAGGAAAATGTCTCAAGAATAATGTTTTACAAAGCCTGAAGTCTTAGTTTCAATCGTTATTGTCCTTCATTTTACTAAAATTTTCCCAGAAAATTCATTTCAAATAGACCCTTTCTCTGATGCTTTGGCAGTAGTGTTGGCTATAGAGTTTATCGGTTAATGGTATATCATTTTTGTCGAATTTTCGTAAAAAATCTCTAAAGCTCAATATATCCGTCATTCTGCAAGATACGAAAAAAAAAATTGTATACATTAATTATAGGGTGTCTTGAGCTACATCTTAAAAAAATATTTCTACAATTACAGGCTGGCCCATAAGTCGTTAGTGATTCAAATTTTCTTTTTTAGTGAATTTTCTTTAAAAAATTCACTAATGGGGAGATCCGTGTTTATATATATATATATATATATATATATATATATATATATATATATATATATATATATATATATATATATATATATATATATATAATATAACTCAAAAAATAATAGAACGATCTTGATCCAATTTAGTGAATACCTTCCTTTTGCAAGTGGCTTGGATAAGTTTCCCGGAAAATTTTGTGTTTTCTTTCTAAAAAAAAATCATATTTCCGGAAATAACAAAGTGGGGGCAACCAAATTTTGTACGCGTATTTGTTTTATTAAGAGTGAACCATGCACCAAAATTTAGGTCTCTAAGTTTAAGTACAAAAAAGTCACGGGCAGCTAAAGCAACAAATTTTGAAGTTTTCTTCCAAACGTCAAACACGCAATTTAAAACGTCAAAATTGGCAATATTTAGGCAAAGAACGTGAAACAAATACAGATTGTGAAAAGAAGATGTTGCAAGAAGAGTGTTCTGCGAACCCTTAAGTATCAGATTCAACCGTCATTGGCCTTCCTTTTACTAAAATATTTACAGAAAATTCATTTCAAATACACCCTTTCTCTGATGCTTTGGCTGTCGGTTTAGTTAAGTTGATGCTTTCGCTGTAGGTTTAGTGAAGTTTATGGTTTAAGGGTCCTTAATTTTTAGCTAATTTTCGTAGCACAAATTCGTTACTGCATTTTAGCATTTTTTATCGAAATATGATGCATGTTTGTAAGAAAAAATCTGGACGCAGTAAATGCGTTTTGGTAGCAAATTTTCATTAAATCCTTCAAATTCAATAACTCAATTTGCTATTAATGTAAGTTTTGTTGGTTAGGAAACCAACATTTAACTTTGTTTTCGGAAAATTTTTGTATGAACGCAGCAAGGGCGTTTTGATTGCGAATTTTCATTAAATGTTTCAAATTTCAATAACCTAAGGTTCATTGGCTAGGAGATCAATTTTCTCAGAAACATTTAAAGTTTATTTTGGGACAATTTTTGTACATTTTCAAATAATTATTTTGATAAAATATGGTACATTGTTCCTACTATATAGGTTATACCGGTAACCAAATTGATGCCTGCTCGCATTAGACCGATATATTTGTAATTAAAAACATTTTTATGAAAATTCACTTCCATAACGCACTTTCTGCGCCCAGAATTTTTTTACTTTGTTCTTTGTTTAATGGTCCATTAGGCTTAGCCTCTTGGTCTAGGGTCTAATGGGCTAATTAGCTGATTAATTATAAAGCTTTTTGCAATAACTCTCCCAGTGCGCCACGGCACAAATTTTGAGAGTCATTGATATAAATAATTGCTTTGTTTCAGATGGCCACATCAAAAATTTGATGATGCTCTGGGAATTGCACGAATCAATCTATGTTTGTTGGACTTGTGCAAATATGATTACAAACCAGCCTCCATTGGTAGAGATAGTGGGTGAGTGGCCGAAATAACAACTACAAATATAATAAAATATTTATATATTTATTTCACATTTATGCTATTAAAATCATCAAAGTTAAGTGACAAATCATTTAAGATCATTTACTGAAATATAAAAATGCAATAATTAACAAACATCTTATATCTATAACAATCAGTAATAATTGTAATACAATTAGAAATTGTACCTACATGATATCTTTTAAGTATGTAGTCATTCTGTTTATTTGAAACTTTTCCTCCGGTCAGATTTAAAATTTGGCCGTATTTATAAAAACCTAGCTATATTTTTCCATGAACTCAGCTTTAATTTGTTTAAAGAAACTGTTTTTTAGCACAACACAGTGTATATCATTTTTGTATTACCTGTTTTGAAAATAAACAGTTGAACACCAAATGTTTCATTGAAACTAAAATAACTAAAAACCATTTCGTTTTCATTCAGGTATTTAATCGATGTTTTCTAGTGCAGTGATGAATCTGATTTTGTTAGAATATGTAGCATATAGTAAGTACACTTGGAGAACACCCAAATCACCACAACACTTATTTCAGAGACCTTACGATCGTTTCGTTGACAATGTCAACATCTTCAGAGGAAGAAAATTCAGAAGTGGTGTTTTAGCAAAAACACTTTCTAATTTTAATCGACTGAATACAAATTTGGCAACTTTACTGATCAATTTAAAGAACAAAATAAAAGAACACACACTAAGAAATGATTTTTGAAAGGCTACTCGTTGTATGGTACTAAAATGATTAAAACATGGTATAAACTTCTATAATTTAGACTGTATAAGGCTCTTAAACTCGATACATGATTTTGCATGTACTGGATTTAAATATATATATATATATATATATATATATATATATATATATATATATATATATATATATATATATATATATATATATATATATATATGCATGGGCCACCGCGGCCGCAACACACATCAAGACCCTTCAAATCATCCAGAACAAAATTCTGAGAATGGTTACCGGAGCGCCATGGTTTGTTCAAAACAGTCAGATTCACTCTGATCTGAAAATGACTTCGATACTTGAGTTTATAACTCAATTATCCACAACTCGGTTCGCAAAAGCCGCTTCTCACCCAAATGCTCTTCTCCGTAGTGCCACTGACTACGATGAGCAACTTCCACATAAGCATAAGCGTCCAAAGCTTATACTTACCCGCTAACGCCCCCGCGGCAAAAACAGAATGGAAACATTCAAACCCAAACGTCATTGTGTGTAATCTTTCCGACGGAGGTATGGACTAAGGTCCGGTACTCCCAGGGAGGGGGTTTTAGTGAGTACAGTCTCGCAGTACCTCGATATCCCACGGCACCTACGGGGCCGTGAATGGAATCTGCATGAGCATTTCCCCTCCTGTATCCAAAAAAAAATATGTGATATGATACTTCAATATCTCAAAGTCTGTAAACAATGTTGGGTTTCTTGTACGAAAAGAACTCTATAGATTCTGTTATATACTATGTCGTATCTGTAACATTCGACTGATGATAATTATCTGCTATGTGACATGTGTTATAAAAACGAATCAAGCATAAGTTTGATAAATTTTTGCGATACAATCTACAGATAATAGTAGTAAATTTACGTTTTGGTTGGCGTGCAAAGTAAATACGTATAATTTTCAACTTTTGCTTTTTAAAATTATTTATTAAATTGTTGGTAAAATGCATTTATCAATAGATCAAAGAATTGAAATTCTAATTATGATTGGTTATAGTGACAGGCAGTGGCGGTTTCTCTAAGGAGGCCGAGGAGGCCGGACCTCCCTAGTCAGAATTAGTTACATCCTCCCTATTCAAGTAGTCAGTTATTTACATATAATTTTAATCCAATATCTAATATTCAATATTAAAGTCATACTTATTCATATTATTAATTATTTAAACCATATTCATATACAAATGATATAAATCTGCAATTACAATTACAACCGGCAACACTGCTGAGAAGTATATTACCAACACGGCGTAACCTTCTTGTGTGCTTGTGTGACGTCACGGAAGATCGGTTCCGATCTTTTGGACTTTGGACCATATTTTACAGATTTATTTGAATGCATACAAGCATTAGCACTGGCAAACCAATTAAAACCGCGCTTAAAATCACGTGATCGGAGGCCAGACTCCGCTAGCAATGCGAGCGTTGGTAAGGTGGAATTTTACTTCGAGGTAGTCTCTACAGTGTTGTCAAACAGAAACAAATTAATAGAAGTTAGTGATTATATTTTGAAGAACGATGATTTCAAACAAGATCAACAAACTCTGAGAGAATCTATTGACCTAAAACGACATCTTAGCGATCTCCATTTTCTTTTTCTTTTACACACTTTTAAATTTACCGATGTTGTATTTTTAATTTTACAAAATAAAAGTACAGATATTTCTTACGCTAAGAAACGTCTGATTGTATTAACTACTACATTGCAAGATTTTAGAAATAACGAAGTTCATTTTAATCAAATTTACAACTCCTTATTTGTGGATTTTGAAAATAACGAACCAGTACCAAAGAAAAGAAAGACAACATTAAGTATTCAAAATTTAAAACAGAATTATAAACAAATTTTTAATGAAATTTTAGACACAATAATCAATAAATTGCAAGTAAGATTTTCGGATTTAAACAAACTAGGATTTTTCGATTTATAAAGAAAGTCAATTTTGTTTCGTATTCAAAAGACTTTACAAATGATATCTTGATCTGAATTATTATGAAAACAATATCCTTTGTTTGATTCAATTACATTAAAAAACGAACTGACGACTGTATACACAGATACAGAACTGTTTCAAGATTGCCATACGCCTATCGAAATGATTTCATTTATTTACAAAAATAACTTAATTTCTTGTCTAACCGAGTTTTATAAACTGCTGGCGTTAATAGTCACAATTCCTGTCACATCTGCTTCAGTAGAAATAAGTTTTTCTGCACTTGAACGCATCAAAACATTTTCCAGAAATAGTATTAGTCAAGACAGGTTAAAAAATATATCAACGATTTCTATAGAAAAAGGGCTTGTTAAAGAACTGACACAGCAGACTTCATTTTACGATAAAGTAATCGATATTTGTGCCGAGCAAAACGATAGACGGATCCCATTAAATTACAAAAATATTTAGGAACGTATTAGTTTATCAGTTAAATTGAGTAACAGATGCTCAACACCTCCTATTTTCTTGTTTTCGTTTTGTTTATTTTTATTTTCGTTATTGTTATTGAGAATTTATTGTTTCGTTATTTTTGTAAATATGTAAATAATCCTCGAATCCCATTTTCCCGGATTCCTGACACCACGTCGCACGCCCCACCTCTTGGCAAGTTCCATCAATTTACAAAAATATTTCAATAACAAATGCTCTACACCACCTATTTTTTGTTTCCGTTTTGTTTATTTATTTTTACCTTCGTTATTGTTATTTAATATTAATTGTTTAGTTATTTTTGTAAATATGTAAATTATCCCCGATTCTCATTTTTCCTGCTTCCTGACACCACGCACCACCGCTTGGCAAGTTATACTCTACACCTCCGCGTTGGTTCTTCCTGGGCGACAGCGACACGCATTACTTGGTGGCGACAAGTGAAATACAGTGCATAATATTATTATGATTATATTTATGTTCTTATTTCTTATTAACAATAAGACAATGCGTTTCGCTGGCTAAGTAGTTAGGTATGCAAAAGAACGTGTACTTATTTGCTGTCTCTGTACTGTAAATTAGTACTGTAAATATAATGATAACTCTTTGCAAGTACCGAAAATTCTGTTTTCGGACGAATCTACTTTTACACTACATGGCGAAGTAAATCGTCAAAACTGCAGGTATTGGGCAAGGGAAAGACCAAGATGGATGCCACAGAATACAGAATTACACACAATATCCACAAAAGGTAAATGTTTGGGCAGGAATTGTTAGGAGTAGGATTACTGGTCTGTACTTTTTTATGAAACTATAAAAGAACCACGATATCTACAATTTTTACGGCAATATCTCATTCCGATGTTACCGAACTTGTTTCCTGATGGACACGATGCTGGTATGAAAAATCATAACTTGTGGTATCAACAAAATGGTGCCTCCGCGCATTATGACGTTAATGTTTGACAGTATCTGAATCAACAATTTCCCATACCAACAGATGGATTGGCAGGCGTGGTGCAATCGAGTGGCCAGCAAAATTAACTGACCTAACTCACTTGTTTTTTTTCTGTGGGGTCATTTAAAGCATGTGTTATTGAAAAGTAAACCCGATACTATCAACGAATTAAAAACAAGAATTAAAGTTGAACGTACCAACATTTCTCCAGGGATTATAAAGTCCAACATTAATTTGTTGATCTTTTGCGATATTGCCAAGCACAAGAAGGTGGGCATTTTAAACATTTCATTAGATAAGACTGAGTTATGTAATTCTTTACAGGCTTCACCTGTGTGGGGTGTTACTAACAATAAAAACGTTACTACTCACTTTTATTTTATGCGTCCAAAGAAATTGGTGTTGCTGAATAGAGAATTTGATTAGATTTTAAAAGATTCATCATATGTTCTTTATTAGTTTCAGACAGTTTAAAAAATCACCTTAACCTATGATGTTTACCTACTATTGGGCTAAAAATATTTAAACATATTTACAAATTGTTTTGGAAAAGTTTCAAATACAGATAATATTCGATATATTAAATAAAATCACAATGTATGTATTTTACACAGTCGATACAACAGCTGGGCCAGACGAACACGGTATCTACATTATCGTTAATTTATTGTTGTCAAACAATAATAATAAATTGTTGATCTGTCATCTAGGTAATTATTATTTACATTTATAGTTTGGATATACAAATAGATTGCAACAGCTTTAATGAATATAGCGGAAACAATACAAACATTTGATATGTAAATTAATGCTAGCAATCAATATGAACAGATTATCCCATGTGTCAGCAATAACATATAAATAATCTGCAATGCTGTTAATATTATGATCCGGGGCATAAAAGAAATGCAAGAATAATTAGAGTTGTACAGGCTGTTCAAATAACGTTGACTGACTAGCATATCTCCGTAACTGTTTTTCATAAAGCTCCCGGATAACACTTTTCATTACAAGTATGACAAAAACAAATTTCTGGAAATTATTTTAAATTTCTTATCATAGCCACAAGAGGACGTAATAGCAACTGCATATCTCAAAAGTTGTATTTTCTTTGAAAATTTGTTTTTTATTATTTAATATTATTGACTGCGGCATCTCAGGCCATTAGCACATTCATTTCCTATCATTCACTATTTTTACTAATTTTCCAGACAAAGTCAACTTGGCTCGCCCAGGAATCGAACCCGGGACCTCTCGCTTAGCAGGCTGGCACCTAGCAGCCTGCGCCACGAGGGCGTCTGAAAATTTGTTAATAAATATATGAATTATAATAGTAAACATAATGACATTGCATCAATGTACACAGTATGAAATAAATGTGAGTTTATTATCGCATCGATGTACTATGTAAGTTACATGAGAATCGCCTGAATACGTTCTGTCAGCATCAAAGCTACCTTATTAGTATGTCGCAGGTATATCACATTGTGATATCTCAGACACGGCCAGGTTATGTGACAATCATATCTAGGAGATGTTGTTGATGCTATCTGATTATGTTACAGGTATGTCGCTTTGTAATGTTTCAAACAAAAACATGTGACGTGTAGTGAGACCTTAATGGTCTCGTGATATAACTATTGTGTATTGATATATTTATATATAGGTATCTAATTTATTTGTATACGCTTTAATGTTTCAGAGTTCTAAGATGTTTTCCTGGAATGTTTTTTTTACCAAGGAGGTAAACACTTGTATCCCAGTCAACTGTTATCTTGCTGTTTAAAACATAATGATATAGGTACATAGACAAGACAATGAAAAGAATGTTTACAACAAACATAAAATGACCATATTCTCATCTTTTGCACCAAAAATATGTACCTATTTCGTGAAACATTTCATTTAAAAAATTCAGTTAGGGTTAAGGGTTGTGGTATACACTGTTTTATATTATAGTATATGCAAATTTATCAAAAGTAAAATGTAATTGCTTAACACGATATTGAATCTATCTATTAAGTCTTTTAACACAACACAACACACAAACTTAGGTACAAGAAACAAAACATAACAGAAACGAATTATACACCAGACAGATATTTTTCCGAAATGTACGCCATCCTGCACTGTGTGCGGGAGAACAAGAGGAGGGGCTACACCAACAAGCGGATCCTCATAGCCACAGACAGCCCTTAAGGCACTAAGTATCCCACGGGTAAATTCCTGGCTGGTGAGTGAGTGCCGAGACGAGACGAGCGACCTGGCTGGGCAGAATGAGGTGACCCTCATCTGGGTGCCGGGTCACTTGGAGGTCAAAGGCAATGAAAAAGCTGACAGTCTCGCGAAGAGAGAGTCAGCAGAACCATTTATGGGACCAGAACCGGCTCTGGGCGTACCAAAGAGTACTGCCAGGGGAGCCATTAAGTCCTGGGTCAGAAACCAACACAAGGTGTACTGGGCGGACTGTCCAGGGCTCAGACATGGGAAGTCAATAACTGACGGACCCAGTTCAAAGAGAGCTGTGGAGCTGCTAAATCTTAGCAGAAAGACCTGCATAAAATGGGGCGGTTCGAAGGGGACCTCGCATGCAGACTCTGCGGCAAGGGGTAGGAATCAGCCCAGCACATTTTGTGCGAGTGTAAAGCTCTGGACCGCAAAAGACAACTGATCTACGGTCAGTCTAGACCGGAGACAGAGCAATATAAAACTTCACCGACCTACCAATCGCTGTGCAGACTAGTTCAAGGCACAGTGATTTTGGAATGGGTGGAGTAAGACTAAGGGTATGCACAATCAACCAAAGGTTGCAGTGTTATCGGGGCGGCAAGGCCGCGGACGAGCCCTGAGGGGGATGGAGACAGATATTTCAGTATAAGGTTATGTTACAGTTATAACATATAACAAACCTATTTATATTAAAAGTATATCGTAATATCGTCTAGGCTATCCTAATTTAGAGATGTAGCTTTCACGATGTAGACGATACATGTAAATTGTAATATATTCACTACATATCTTAGCTTTATAACAATGATATACTTGCTGACTTTAAATTAAGTTATATATTAGATATCACATTGATGTGTCATGATATCAATTTGTGATGTTTTGGTCACATACATATAACATCAACCGAGGTTCTGGTATTGTATTTGAGCAAGTTGTTTACCTCCTTGGTAAAAAAACAAACATTCCAGGGAAACATTTTAGAGCTCTGATATATTACAGAGTATACAAATAAATTAGATACCTATATATAAATATATCAATACACAATAGTTATATCACGAGACCATTAAGGTCTCACTACACGTCACATGTTTTTGTTTGAAACATTACAAAGCGACATACCTGTAACATAATCAGATAGCATCAACAACATCTCCTAGATATGATTGTCACATAACCTGGCCGTGTCTGAGATATCACAATGTGATATACCTGCGACATACGAATAAGGTAGCTTGGATGCTGACAGAACGTATTCAGGCGATTCTCATGTAACTTACATAGTACATCGATGCGATAATAAACTCACATTTATTTCATACTGTGTACATTGATGCAATGTCATTATGTTGACTGGTATAATTCATATATTTATTAACAATTTTTCCAAGAAACTAGAACTTTTTAGATATGCAGTTGCTATTACGTCCTCTTGTGGCTATGATAGAAACTTGAAATTAATATCAAGAAATTACTTTGTGTCATATTTGTAATTAAAATTTTTATCCCGAAGCTCTATGAAAAATGGTTACGGAGATATGCTAGTCAGTCAATGTTATTTAAACACACTGTACCTAAAGGAGCGTATTTTCCACTTCGGTATTGGTGGTTCCTTGAGTTCATGTTCTACTGCTGTCAGTTAGCTCGAGTACGTAATCCCACGTACAAGAAAAACATTTAGCATTATTTTAAGGTACTGTAATTGGTTTCTAGGTTAATTTTAAGCATGCATGTCTATACTCTCATCTGCTGAAACATGTAAATGTGAACGTCAATATCGATACTTTGAAGGTGATGCAGAAGTCCAGAACATATATCATTACACATACATACTCCAAGTCTGTATGTAGTATGGACAATTTCACCAAGTAAGGGCAACAACAATCAATGAATACATCATTACAGCCATTGACCTGCTTATGCTTCTAACCAATTGTAGAACCTAAACAACAAAAAACTTGTGCAAAACCTGTCTTAGGCACAACGAACAATGATTCTCAGAGTATGTAGTGCATACAGAACCGTTTCAGCGGATGCGGCTGCAATCATTGCAGGAATACTACCTTTGGATCTCCAGCTAATACACAGGACAGAATCCGGCGATGGAGTAGATAAGTCGACATCCAAAGCCAATCCGCTCTGTAGATGGAAGCAGGGGTGGCGACAGGCACAGCACGGAATATGGCAGCGACACTTATACCACGAATTGATATATGGCTTCAGAGACCCTACGAATAACTAGACTACTATTTAACCCAAACACTTTGTGGTACCGGTTGCTTTAAAAAAATAGCTGCATGATCGCAACCGAGCCGAAAGCAACGCCGTGAGATGGATGATGCTAAGCATACCCCTTTTCACCCTCGTCGATGAGATAGAGAGAAAACTACCAACAACAAATTGGAAATGTGTTTGATGCGCAGAACATGATGCCGAGTTTGATTGAGAGCGAGAACACCTGGAAGCAAGCATACACGATCATCCGGCGCATAATAGAAATAAAGGAGAGAAGGGAAAGGAGCCAGGAATGATATGTAAGAACTTTCTCCCATACTCGCTCCAGAACTTCTATTATCATAGTAGTACGGGGGATGTAGGACAAACGCGAGAGAAGAATAGAAAAGGGGGACAAAAGACATTCTGCCCAGCCAGGTCGCTCATCTCGTTTCGGCATTCACTTACCAGCCTGGAATTTACCCGTAGGCTACTTAGGGCTGCCTGGCTGTCTGTGGCTATGAGGATCCGCTTGTTGGTGTAGCCCTTCCTATTGTTCAACATCAAACACCTTACATATAATTCTTAAAGGAATCACTTACCAAACGAAGATTATTTGGTTGGAGTATCAAATCCTAGACTAAACGTAAGACCAGATAGGACCTAGATTATGCCCCGGATCATAAAAACTGGTAGAGCATTTACCTAGTATCCATTTATTTCTAGTTTACTATTTTAAGCGTACTTATTTACAAATTAATTAGAGTAATTTTCAAAAACTTTGCCAAACTATCGTCTGACACCAGCTTACACGCATTAGAACATTTTCATTTTTTTTTTTTACTTAAACGGTGCTACTACTACCCAGCTAAAAGAAAATGTGCTCTAAAAGCTGTTTTCTCTTAAGTCTGTTTAAATAAAATTCATATATGATTCACTTTGAGACACTATTAATAAAATAATTTTGATTTAGGCAAGTGTAAAATATTTTAAACCGCGTATTCTATGGTATCTTCATTATATGTGGAATTTATTCAAAGTTTTATGAATAGCTTGTTGGATTTTGTGAATTGCGGTTACAAATTGTGACGAATTAAATAGTGACGTCAGCGATGTTGTCAGATTTACGAATTTTCTACAGTTGATGGTAACATTGTTTTTTAAATGGATTTTCCTATCCTTACACCCCTGAAAACATTTTTCTAAAACAAGCTTGAATTAAGTTTTTACGTTATTTAAGAAAATAACGGGGATAGCTCTCTACTAATAAATGGAAAATATATACAAAAAAATAGATTTTGACTAGATGTGTGCGAACCCATGTTTTGTTCGAACCTAACTATGAACGAACCCAAGCAAATATGTGGCGTCGAACTTCGAACCTCTGAAATTGTATGTCTAAGGTTCACAGTTGAACTTCGAACTTTTTAGAAATTCACAATCGAACATCGAACTACCCAAAGTTCTTCAGTGTTTATATATTATTCTCTTAAATACTTAATTTAGGAATATTGTAACATGCAATATTTTTTTATATGTAAAAGATTCCCATTCTTTTTACAAAACGGAAGGATTCGACAAAATTTGCAGGTTAATTGGGCGAAAAGCCTTCCGGTGCTGATAGTTGTGGAGATGGGTCAACGTTAAATAAAAAAATACAAAAACAAAAAATATTTTAAACTTTTTTAGATTTCTAGATCTGTAGATGAGCTCAATTATAAATGTTATATATTTTTATATAAATATCCCGTGATTGTGAATATTTAACTGTTTTGGCACATTATGAAATAAAACATGTTGAACCCAGTGTTTTCCAAAGGCAATCTGCAATTATCCTCATAAATTCTGAAAATTTACGTTACCGATCGCCTCCTAACACCGCCATCATAATGTTGTTAAAGAAAAAAGTGTTGGGGGGCTAGGATATATATATATATATATATATATATATATATATATATATATATATATATATATATATATATATATATATATATATATATATATATAAATTCTGTGATTGCTAAATTCCTGCGTGGTGTCTCAATGTGTCCCACCAACTGTCAAAAATATGCACGAGTGAAATCTTCTGAAATTACGCTATCCACTCAATGACGTCGTTAACGAGTTTAAAGCGCCGCTACCGAGTTAACAGTGTCGCAACTTCGCTACCTTTGGCAGCATTCAATGCCTGTAAAGTTAAATTTCGAAGTATTTTTGAGCAACGAAGTAGGAACTATCTTGGAGAATTGCGTATTTCGAACTTCGAACTACTTCAACATCGATGGTGCGATCATATTTTCGACCCGAAGGTTCGGTTTGAGTTCGGGTTCGGTTCGATATTTCGAAGCTTCGCACACCTCTAATTCTGACAAAAAATCACATAAAACAAACGAAATTTCGACTGCCTTTTCTCTTCAAGTTGTTTGTCCCAGGAGCACATGAAATGCATCTAGGGTATTTATATTGTGTCCGCATTAACAGATTGTGTTTTGGGTCTTGTCTATTTATAAGGTCTTTGATTAGTTGCATAGATTTTATTTTTCAAAGGCAATCACAAAAATAATGCTACAAATTAAATCATAGCAACCACATAGCTGTGATAATTTACTCTCAGCAGAAAGACATTCCCATGAAATGAATTTAGGGTCCATGACTTGACCACAAAGAAATATTCACTCACATTCATGTACCTATATTCTGACACGATATATTACCTACTCGATTTTTAATAGTAAGTTGTCAGTTTCCCCAATCAACTCACTATTTCGTCTCTTTTTTCTGAAGCGATATTACTCACAAATAATCCAGAGTATCAGGTTGTGAACATCTACATATGCACCAAATTTGATGTCGATTGCTTAATCACAAAACAATTTAATATGTCACGTCTACATGATTAACCCCTATTTGAATTTGATATAAAATATGAAGTTGGCATTGATTTGACTTTGAAAGTCATCTCCAAGGTCAAATACAAGGTCACCGTCAGATAGTCAAGAAAAAATCCCTGCCTGGAACTTTTTTCTCCGCGATTTGACCTTTCAGAGTTATTCGGCTATTCTGTTGCTTTTGTGACACCACACAAGTGGTAAATTCTGGCCATCATCACCCCAACTAATTTTATGGTTAAATGTGAATTTTTCAATGGAAAAATAAGACGAGGAACTAAACTCTACGTATACTTAATAATTTAATATAATATTATTTCAAAATTAAGTTCATATTTACTTCCTCGCATTTAACCCCTACTTGAATTTCATCACAGAATATTAGATGAATGATGAAATTGAACGTTTTCTAATACACAAACCCTGAAACGTTTTAGTACTCGAGTTTTACCTCGTTTATCTCTTACCCCTCGTGCGGTTTTACCCAAAAACAACCTGAACCGTTCGTTGGTCAGGTGCTAACTGTATACTAAATTTGGAGACGATATCTCAAGTCCTTAGAAAGTTATTATGGCTACTAGCAGACGTACAGACCGAGAGAAAAAAGAATTAGTTTCGAAATAATGTTGCCTATATGTTTTGAGACTCTTTTCGCCCTTTTAGCAAATAAAAATTTTAAATTTTTGTCACCGATATTCTACCCATAATTTAATTTCGGTACAGAATACCAGATGTTTGATAAAACTGAAAGATCTCTAATAAACAGACCCTAAAACGTTATGTTACTCGAGTTTTAACGAAAAACTATCTGTGTGTGTGTGTGTGTGTGTGTTTTGTTTCTTTAACGTCGGCCTATTTCCGCGACTATGGCCAATCACCGACGCCAGGGAGCAGTTTCACCTCACTATCCTGGAAATTTTGCCGAACCCCTGTCTTTCTGTAAGGAGGGTAGGGATCTTTAACGTGCCCAACATCGCATGGACACGGGACCGACGGCTTAACGCCCCCTCCGAAGGGCGGAACGTGCAGACATTCAACTTGCTCAAATACAATGCCAGAACCTCGGTTGATGTTAATTTTACAGTTTGTACTGGAAAAGTAAAAGGAGTACGCCGGGATCGAACCCGGTACCCTTCGGTTCAAAGGCACACGTTCTTACCTCTGAACCACCGAGGTCCTCGAAAAAAAAAAACTATCAATTTTTACCAATTCATCCCCTACGCGTGAGGCGATTTTACCCAAAAGCAAGACGTTTGTCGGGTGCTACCTGTAGACCAAATTTAAAGGCGATATCTCAATTCGTTCTAAAATTATCGTTTCTACAAACAGAGACATACAGACGTAAAAAATTTTCGTTCCTAAATCGTGTTTCCTATATGTTTTGACACTTTTACGACGTTTAAGTGTGAAAAATTTGAAATTTCTGTCACTGATACCATACCTCCACATGTATTGGGATGCGATAAGTAAAATATCCAGGGTATTCAGATCAGAAGAGCTTACTGGTCATTTAGTCACTCAATATATCCCTCCCCTTAAAGTAGTTTGTCTTAATAGTGACGGATTTGAATTAGTGTAAAATGAGGGGGTGCGCCATCTCGTTGACATCACATTTGAACAATAATAAAATTTATATAATAAACTGTGAATAATTTGAAATTTCTGTCACTGATACCATACCTCCACATGTATTGGGATGCGGTAAGTAAAATGTCCAGGGTATTCAGATCAGGAGATCTTACTGGACACTCAGTCCCTCAATATACCCCTCCCCTTTACATCTGCCTTAAAGTATTTTGTCTTAATAATGACGGATTTGAATTAGGGTAAAATGAGGTGGTGCGCCATCTCGTTGACATCACATTTGAACAATAATAAAATTTATATAATAAAGTGTAAAAAAATTGAAATTTCTGTCACTGATATCATACCTCCACATGTATTTGGATGCGATAAGTAAAATGTCCAGGGTATTCAGATCTGGAGATATTACTGGTCACTCAGTCACTCAATATAGCCCTCCCCTTTTCATCTGCCTTAAAGTATTTTGTCTTAATAATGACGGATTTGAATTAGGGTAACATGAGGGGGTGCGCCATCTCGTTGACATCACATTTGAACAATAATAAAATTTCAAGAGTATTCTACATAAAACTCAGCTAGATACCACCTGTAATCTTCTCCCGAAAAAAGGGATTCTAATCCGATCATTTATGAAACTACAAGAGCCTCGATTTTTTGTGGAAGCTGGGAATGATAAGCTGTCATCCAGTGGGGGTTTGCACGTGGCCAATATTTACAGTTTTATATAATAACACTATTTATTTTAAAGGTAGCTTTACCCAAAAATATTATGTTCCTTAGGAAAAGTAAATGTCTGTCACATATAAACATAATTTGTTGGAAGAGCTTCATAAGGCGATCTAAATGTTAATCTTACTCTGACAAATAATGTACAAAACTCATTTGCTAAGGATGAAACTTATGTCATGGCAATGGCAGATTTCGGTTAATTTGAATGGCGCTGCAAAACATTAGTACCGGAGCGTTCGTGCTGCTAATGTGTGAGCTGTTTCGTTTATGTAATTTTGAAGTTGGTGATTTAAAAATGACTAAATCAGAATCGCCCGGTTTAAAAACAAGATGTGCCGTAAGCTGCCCTATGTTCAGACAACCATCGGAAATGTTAGAAAATGTTTTGCCAACTTATGAACAAGTCATGAAATTTTGTGCGTGGATTAACTTTAACAAAAATGACTAAAAAAGAGCCAGTATTTTCTGAGATATGTGAAGAACTAGCGGTCAAGTTGGAAAAAATTTGGCACGAACCACTTATTCCTATAGTTTCGCATAGCAGTTGTTGCAAGCATACCATGACAAATATAACAAAATTACGAAGCTACTTAAAAGCAGACAAAATGGTAAAAATTACCAGACTAAGATTAATCGTTTTAAAGAGATTTTTTCCCCTCCCTCAGGGCTCGTCCGCGGCCTCGCCGCCCCGATAAAGATTAGTAAAATCACATTTTTTTATATCGCATCGTGCAAATATGTCAAATTTTCCACTTGCACCTGTCCTAAGTATGAAAAAGTACCTTTTGATGCGCAACAATTCCTACTAGATCGAAGACGGACTAGTAAAATGGTTAGAGCCACCATCTACATGGAAAACTAAAACAACTTATAAAGAGAGAACAAAGGCAAAAGAAGGAAGCATCTTGAAATATTGATGTAATCAATATTAAAACATCAACCATCGGAGTCGGTTCAAAGTCTTCGTAGGATTTTGATTCATCTTTAGGTTCAAAGTCAAACAAATTTTTTACCAGTTAGATTGACTTTCCGGAAATAGTTTCCACGCCTTCGACCTGTTACGATGTTGCCAAAAAATCAGTAAATGCGAATTTAGGTCCCATTGGCAAGCAGCTAGAGAATTGCGACAAACTGCAAGTGGTTGCGTTTAAAGCCATTACAGGCAGTTTGCCTACAATACCCGGAAATATTGAAAATGCGATTAATACGGACCAAAAATATCTCTTTGAAATGTGCCAAGCAGTTGTTAGTGGTCAGTGTAACACAAGTGTCTCAAATCGAAATCCAGGAAAGCTTGCACACTCGAGGTGGGTCACAACGGCCAACCGCATTCTTCGCCTCTATTTTTAAATTCAAAATCCACCGTCGAGTGTAACCAAGCTGACAGCCTACTTGTAAAGATAGTGCCAAACATCTTTTGCGCACCATTCAGTTGTCTCGTTACCCAGATAAGAGAGATATTGTTCACGTTATAAAGTAACGAAATGGATATTTCGGCCACCACGAAAACATACTTCTCGGTATGATATTTGATGATAGGATCCATATCCGTGAACTTGGACCTTGCTGTATCCCAAAAGCAAGAACTTTTTCATTACTAACGTCTTCCACAAAGCTAAGAGCATTCATAATATCTTCCCTATGTTTGGTGCAAAGGAATACTATGAATTAATCAACTGGCAAGAATGCCAGCTAACAGAACGACCTATTCTCTCTCGAGTTTCCACTGGTGATTTGCGGGGGTTTATTAACAACCCTGACTGAGTTTAATTTGGCAAGTATCCCCGTCACACACGGTGTGTGGAAAGAAGTGTTATGAGAAGCTTCTGCAGCAGTTTGCTCTAAAGATTCAAGGTATGAATTCATAGGAGCGCGAAATGATTCCAGGAAGAAGGCCCTGCTTTAATACCAAATCAGAATATGTTCTGAAAAAGTAGCAGATAGCATATCTTATGTAGTTACATTTTTGTCATATTTCTCCTTTGTCTCAACATCTTCAATGATGAACTAACTGATTTTTGTATCTAAGTTTTGTCTCTTTTACCTTAAAAATAAAGAACGATTTGGAACTGAATGTTTGTTGTGTATGTATTAAATTTAAGAGCCTGGGAAAAATTGTACGAATTAGAGGAGCTTTCATCAAAATATTAAGTAGTGCAAAAGACAACTTTTTTATGGGTATTATACATATTCCATATTGATCTTGAAACAAAAAATTTAATCAAAGTTTTTCACTCCACTCTACTGACCATGTTCTTGTTTTTCTTTTCTTCAAGTTTTCATACTGCGGTATGGGTTATGGGAGGACGATATAGATGCATATCAATGAAGAGACACTTCTTTTAAGGTGCCAACTCTGCCACTGAACCCTAGTTTAGAGGTTTTAAGTCTATCTGATTTTGTTAGGAACCTAATAAATATATGGGTCGTAAAAAATGTTTACGTATTATATTCAATAAAGACTCTAATTTAAAAAAAAAGCATCAAAGACAAACTATACGCTGATGAACATTTAACATCAAAAGGTACGCATGTTTGCATGAAATTTTTTTATTTTATTATATATTCATTGCTTAACATCGCACAAAAGGTGCGTTTATATTGGATATTTGTTACCCTTCCACTCTTCACAAATACACATTATGCAATCTACTTACAAATGTTATCTAATATTACAGTTTTTTCCTGGTATTCTCAAAGTCATTCCAAGTATTTAGTTCGTCACAATTTGCATTCACTATAATATTCAAATTTTCATTTAAATCAAGCAAGCTATATTCTAAATGTTAAATTATTCCATAGAACAGTTTATTGTTAACGTAGGCCGTATATTCAGTTAATTTATCCCTAAGTACTTCTTGTTTAAGTGGACTTACATTTTAAAAAATCGCATTAAATAACAGGTTACTTACTTTACAATTTTTAGGACTTGACGCAACAAAAAAAGGAGCATCGTTTAAGCAAACATTGATAGAGATACACTACTAATAAAATTATTTTATTTACACTATGTAAAAACTGTCCCATCTGTCATTACAATAAATAAAAAATTATGATACTGACCACGAACATAGTGAAGCCAAAAACAGTAACGGCACATTTCATTAAAATCATCTATTTAAAATCACAGTGTTCGTAAACCGGTAAGTTCCCTCTTACACAGATCTAGTCATCCATGGTCCACGCACACTTGAAATGATAACACCTAATCGCTGTATAGAGATACTATCACGTTGTGTTGCTGGGATTGTCGCTTGGTTCTTTGTCCAAGGTGTTGTCGTACACGTTGTTGTGCACCCATGGATACTTGAGGTTCTGGGCTTTACGGTCCCAGTCCTGCTTGTGTTCTTGGATATCTCTGGTGTTATCAGCCACCACGTCATCTGGCTGGCCGTAACTGGGAGGGTTGGCGTAAGGGTCGTAGCCCAGCACGGAGAGCATGGGCGCAATCTCAGCCATGTCTTTCACAACGTCGTCAGGGATGTGTCCAACCCATTTGCTCAGAGCTTCCAGATTGACTGGCTTGATGACTTGATCTGAAGATCGCTCCACTCTGAAACAAGAGATAGGGATATTGTAGTTCTGGTTATAAATTACAATCTTTTTTTCTTAAAATAGACATTTTTTTAAACCACCTTATTAACAAAATTTTAAATGACAGATTGCTTTATAACTTTTCCTTTGAAATGCCTTAACCAATAATACTCATAAAATATATACTACTTTACGGGTAGGTCATTTAACAAAAAATCTCGCTTATATTAAAAATACTAATAAATTTTATTGCTTTTTGGTTTTTTTAGTCTGTCTTTTATCATGTGGTTTTTGAGTTCTTAAAATTTACCTGTGTTTTCAGGGTACCCAACATAAATAAAAAATCAAATTCCCTGACATTTCCAGGCACCTTGAGTGACGTTTGCATGATACTTGAAATGAACGACACACAACTCTGAATTCTTTTTTTTTTTACAAAATAAATAAAAGTTTTGAACAAAACTTTTTTTAGACACATGCAAAAAGTCTGGACGCAGCAAGCGCGTTATGGTAGCGGATTTTCGTAAAAATGTTTTTAATGGCAAATATGTCTAGTTTCAAAAATGACATTTGGTTGGCAGTACTAACAATGTACCATATTTCATTAAAATAGCTTTGTTGTTTCAAAAAGTACAAATATTTTCCGAAAATCAACTTTAAAAGTTCCAGACAAAACTGGTCCGATTTTCCTGGCGAACACACTTCTTCAAGCTATTTACGCACCTGCCAAGATAAAATTAATCACAAATAGCTTTAGGACCAAAATCGAAAAAAAAATTGAAAATTTGCAAAAATCTTTTATAAAAATTCCCTATTTATTTTTAAAATTCGACAAATTTTCTTTAATAACTTACTAAACAATTATTAATTACCAGTATAACAAAAAATTTTACAGAAAATTATTTCTACGGAAATACTAAAAACATTTCTGCGAAAACTTTTCTATCTCAGCCACTATTTGAGAGCGTCCTGTATACGGCATCTCGATTTTATAATTCGATGGAAACTACAAAAATGCAATAACATAAGGGGTGTTCTATTAGAAGAAAAAAAATGTGCATCACCAACGACTTAAGGGCCACCTGTGATTGTCAAAATAGGTTTATAAGATGCAGCTCGAAACATCCTATAATTAACGTATATAATGTTTTCTCATATCTTGTATAATAACGGATATATTGCGTAGAAATGCGCCACCCTGTATATGAGTAAACAGACAAAAAATGAAACTGACCCCGTATATGGGTTTAAGGGGTTCTAGTTCGCGCTCATTTGAAGAAATCTTTTTAAAATTCATAAGTCGCGGTGTTCTCAATAACGAATATTTTCCACGAAAATTTGCTAAAATATAGACTATTAAACTATAAACTCTATAGCTGAAACTACTGCCAACGTATAAGAAAGATGGTCTACTTAAAATGGATTTTCCGAAAACATTTTAGTAAAATGAAGGACAATGATCGTTGAAGCTGAAATTTAAGGCTTTGTAAAACACACTTATTACGACATTTTTTGGTATATAATTTGTTTGTTTCAGATTCGTTGTCTAAAAATTGCAAATTTTGACGTTTCAAATAGCAATTTTGACGTTTTAAAAAGACAAATTATAAAATTTTCAAAATATTTATCTGCTACTTTTTGACCTTTTTGCATCAAGAAAACTGTTGTATGTAATATGCAATGGGTTTTGTTAATCACACAAAATATGTTGTTCTTACGCTTTCCTCCAGTGGCACCCAAAATAGTTTTCTTTAAATGTCCATAACTTTTTCTTTTAACTTAGAGATCTGAATTTTGGCATGTATGATAAGTTTGATAGTAGAAACACATATGCCAAATTTGGTTGTCATAGCTCCGTTATTTTCAGAGATACAAAAATTTTCCCAGGGAAACCCAAAATTTTCCCGGAGAAACTCGTCTGATTTTCCTGCCTAACGAACTTATCCAAGCCACTTACAAAATGAAGTTAGTTATCGGTGTAATACATACATACATATATATATATATATATATATATATATATATATATATATATATATATATATATATATGTATATATATATATATATATATATATATATATATATATATATATATATATATATATATATATATATATAATCTTTAACAGCTGTGACTATCTCAGGAAATGTTTAACTTATTTCTTTCTGCCGTGCCGCCCATGCCATCTCGAAAGAGATCAAGTAGGTAGTGTGAAAAGATGGGGGCAATTAAAATTTATGACCTTACAATAAACATTCCCGTATATGGATTATTCTCAGCGTTCATATTGTAGTGGTATGTTCGGAAATAAATAATCTGTGACAGTTCATTTTGCTTCTACATACTTACTACGGCACTACAGGCTCCAACTAATTTTGCAGCTTTATTTTCCTCATGATGTTCGCAACCTAGTAATTATAATAGACAGACCCGTACTTAGATGTGGCGACACAGACCGATTTGCGCCCAGATAATAATTTTTTTAAGAAACGCTGAAACATGTCCATTTTAATATTGAGGGGGGCATGTTTTGACATAAAACTCAACTTTGTCACAACAACCCCTTAAGGGTGGTGATAACAACCCTTATATTTCAAATAGGGAACATGGGTCGAGTAGTACACCATTTGAAAGCTCTTTCTTTTCTAAATTCAGCACACTAATTTTTTTGGAAGTTTTATCAACTCGTTTAAAAATTATTCACAGTTGAAGATGCAAAAACGCATTTCACTCATTCCGATAAGAAATGTACTGATAGTCAATGTTTTGTTGGTTTGTAAACAAAAAATTGACTATTAGAACATTTCTTATCAGAATGAGACAAATGCGGTTTATTATTTCAGTTTATCGGTCGGTTTGATACTTGATAGTACTACCGAAAATTAATTTCACAATGGTGTATTCTGTAGAAGAAAGAGTTGAAATAATTACTCTTTTTTTCAAAAACGATGACTGTGCCAACCGTACCGCAAATTTGTTCAATGAACGACATCCGAGCAGACATGTTAACAGAAAATACATTTTGGAGTTAGTTGCAAAGTTTCAACAAAGTGGTTCAGTAGCCAACAAAAAACGGGATCCTGAACGTGAATTTTCGGGTAGAAATGAGACTACTGAGATTGAAGTTATAGGACAAATTGCTGCAGACCCAACTTTGAGCGCGAGAAAATTGGCCACTGTTCAAACATCAAAAGAAGAACTATTCAGCGAATATTGAAGCATCATAAATTTCACCCGTATAAAATTCATCTTGTACAACAACTGAATGAAGATGATTTTGATCGGCGACTGGAGTTTTGTGAAGTTATGACTGCACGAATAGCTGATAACGGGAACTTTCTGTTCAATATCTGTTTTTCAGACGAGTGTACGTTTTTATTAAATTCTACAGTCAATCGTCATAATTGTCGTTATTGGGCAGATAATAATCCAAGAAATTTTCACGAAGTCCACACTCAAACTCCACAGAAATTGAATGTCTGGAGTGGCATTTTTGGAGACCGCTTAATCGGACCAATTTTTCTTGATGGCAATTTGAGTGGCGAAACGTATTTGGAGTCACTAGAAGATATCGTTTACCCTCTACTAATTGACATGGTTGAAAATGATGATCGCTATCAAGAAAATCAATTAGTGTTTCAACAAGATGTAGCTCCTCCGCATTTTTCACAACGTGTTAGGAAGTTTTTGAACAGAGAGTTTCCAGAGCAATGGATTGGGCTTAGATGTGATATTGAGTGCCCCCCTAGATCATGGGATTTTACCCCTTTAGACTTCTTTCTATGGGGCCATTTAAAGAGTATAATTTTCGCAACAGAACCGAAGTCTCTGGAAGAATTACGACAACGCATTGTTGAAGAATGCCGTCTAATAACTCCACAAATGCTCCAGAATGTCAGAACTCGTTTTGACTCGTTGTACTTTTGTATGGAAGCTGGTGGTCAAAAATTTGAACACTTACTTAACTGAATAAACATTTTTGAACGTTTGGTTTTGTGTTTTAGTTTTTTTAACGAAAAATTGACTAATTAGTGCATTTCTTGCCACAATGAATGAAATACGTTCTTGCAACTCCCAACTGTGAATAATTTTTAAACGAGTTGATAAAACTTCAAAAAAAAATTAGTGTGCTGAATTCAGAAAAGAAAGAGCTTTCAAATGATGTAACACTCGACCCAGGTTCCCTATTTAAAATATAAGGGTTGTTATCACCACCCTTAAGGGGTTGATGTGACAAAGTTGAGTTTTATGTCAAAACATGTCCCCCTCAATATTAAAATTGACGTGTTTCAACGTTTCTTGCGCCACCCTGTATATATGTATATATATATATATATATATATATATATATATATATATATATATATATATATATATATATATATATATATATATAAGCATATAAAAATTCAAACTGACCCTGGATATGGGTTCTAGGGAACTAGTTCGCGCTCATTTGAAGAATTTTTTTCACAATTCAAAATTTGAGATCTCCCTCTTAGTGAATTTTTTTTAAAGAAAATTCACTAAAAGCTTGACTTATGGAAAACTTCAATCAAAAAAAAAAAAAAAGAATTTTGATTCATTTTAGTGCGTTCAAGAACTCGTTGAAGATGTAGCTAAGTATAGTATGATAAATTATGAGCAAGTTTCTTTAGACATGAAAGTTATTTTTTATATACCCCACTAAGAATTAGGCAGGTTGAGGCCTTTAGAGTTCGTTTTCTTGCATATTTCCTTAGCCTGCTGAAATGGCTCCAAAACAGGACACAAATTTCGAGTTTTAATAAATTCCAGGCGCGGTTCAGCCCGAGAGCCAAGTATTTTTCATATACAGTGTGGAACAGCCAGATGGAATAAACTCAATATCCCAATTATGGTGCATATTTATAATAACCCCGAAACAGGTAAATTTTAGATAAAAAACTGACATTCTGCACCAAGAAAACTTTACCCCTACATTCAACCCCTTTCTAGTGCAACTCCCAAAGTTTTAAGTAGAGAGTAGGGGCTCGTGATACCTCATTTGAAAGATCTCTTTATTCTCTACTCAAAAATGATATGGTAACGTTAATCATCATCTGAGGTGTGACCGACGTAATCGCAATGCTTGTTCTTCTTCCTGAGTCAGTTAAATCGCTTGTTTTAGTTTTGTGTACCATAGTTTTCACGTATCCCCATAAGAAAAAGTCTAATAGCGTGAGACCGGGTGATGGTGCTGGCCAATTTAACGATCCTGCCCTCCATATTCACCAATTTGGAAATATTAAGCCGACGGAGCGCAGGACATTGGTTTGGAAATGTGCTGGTGTCCCATCCTGCTAGAACCATATCACATTTGCTGGAACTTGTATGTTTTCTAGATCAGGATATAGGTTTGCCAAAGTTGGCACGCCATCAATGAAAAAAGGACCAATGATTTCCAACTATTCTTGTCCAAACACTAATCTCTTCAGGGCGTGTTTTTCTCTCATCCGGTGTAGATTTTCTTTAGACCAGTGGCGACAATTTTGAAACTTACATGGCCGTGAAATGTTAAACTTCACCCATCAGAAAACAAAACAAATTCTAGTTGGGTAACCTTGTTACCTAATATTTTTGTCATTTGTTCACAAAAAAGGTTCTTATATCAAAATTATCTTCCATGAGCTCATCAGTTTGTATCAATTTATAGGCATGCATTTTAATTGCTTTAAGTATTCGAATAATCGATAAATAGCGGCTCTACTTGTGGATTTGAAGTTGCGGGTTTTCCTCAAATACAAGCATTACATCCAATGTGAATTAAAAGGTTTTTTGTATCTGTCTTACATATCCAAGTTCGCAAAATTGCTTTTCAATTTTACTAATTGTGCCTTGTGATATAGGCGGCAAATCGGGAAATTTTTCTTGAAATAGGTGAGCAACTTCGATCTGTGAACGTGTTTTATCTCCATAACCAATCGCCTGTAGAATTGCGATTTTATGAATTTCTCTAAAATAAACAATGTTTCTGAATTGGAGTTAACAACTGATAATTACTGCCATGCGATTACAGTCACACAGCAAGTTGCTAAACAAAACTAATATTGCTAACTATGAAGAGTGTTGATAACGTTTCATGTCTTCTTTTTTAGTTGATACCGTCCAAAAAGAACACAGAAATTGTTTCTGCTTGCTTTCTCATTATCAAGAGTGAAACGCGATTAATTGTTAATTTTGTAGTGTGTTGTTGCAAAGTTCGTCAATCAGATGAGTATCTTTTTTTTACTGTTGATTTTCGCAATAAATTTGAAAACCATAGTATTTTTGAATAGAGAAAGAAAATATCTGACAAATGAGGTATCGCAAGCCCCTACTTTGGGTTGGGTTTGGTTGGGTTTCAGGGGGGCTTGTTCGTGCACACTTGAAAACACGTTTTCCAAATATAAAAGCGCGATCTCATCAGTAGCGAAAGGTTGGAGTTTTTCTTAGGAAACTCTTAGTCTGACAACAGCGCTAAATTGATAATCAAATTTGTCATAATTTAAAAGCATGCTTATTCAAATTGTGGCGCAATTCTAAACATCCCATGTCAAAATAATGAATTTGTTTCAAAACTTTACAGGCACAGTGTGTATTTAAATTTGAGGTTTTACAACGTGTTTCCTTACTGCTTTTATTATCCAAAATAAAATCGTAAGAAACCTAATTAACAGCCGACAATCCAATATCTGTAAGGCAATTATGTTTTGATTTCAACAATTATTTTATGGAAAGTCGCCAAGGTTTAACTACCCTGAACACCGTACTGCATTTTAAATGTGTACGTTAAAAGTCAAATATCTAAAGACGCAATATGGCTTTGTTAATAAATGATATGTCGCATTTTCCTACAAGGGCGTTTAAGTAAACAAAGTATCCGTGGAGAATATTCCAGAACAAATTATTACTTCATCAACAGCCTTGAGGTACCAGTCCATTTTCAAATGTTAAGGGGGAGCCGAAAATGTATCTGCAGCTCGGTGATGAAGTTAACCTTGAAGGTCCTAAACTATAGGAGAGGGACGTAGGTGTCAAGGGAATGACGTCACGGGCGACGGTTGAGAAAATGCGCCAAGCCAGCCGACGTGTCGGTTGGATTAACCGCGAACGTGGAGTCTCTGCCGAGCGTTCGTCAAGTGAACACCCCTTAGTTTCGGTGGCTATTAAATTATCTTAAAACGGGGTTGTAATGTTCTTTCTGTTATCTGTACTACCTAATAATTATTGCCAGTGATTGTTCGGAGTAATTCAAATGATTTTAGAGTAGAAATAAACATCGTATTTAGCATGAAAACGCGAGCTAACCTGTGGTTCTTTGTTTGGCCTGTTGATTTCTTGTCTGAATCAGAAAGGTTCCTGATTATTGCCGAACTTTAAGTCAATTGGTAGTGAATTTCACTTAAGAAAATTCACGTTTTAATTGCGATTTGCAAAGGTTCTAACGTCTGAAGTTTTATAACCTAAACTTTTAAAATCACGTAATCAAATTTGAACTTAAACAATGTCAGAGAGGTGCTGTCAGCATAACTATATATTTCCTGTTTAATCTCTAGTATTTTGTCAATTTTTGTATATTAAACACAGTTTTTTTTAAATTGTAATTAGCAAATTTTGTCTGTAAAATATCTAACCTATAGATTCTCTTTAATATATCTTATTTTTCATAATTAATGTAGAAATTTTACGTAGGAATACATTAAAATTTTTTTTTTGAGCCTCACTCAAATAACTGGCGAGTAAATTCACTACAAAACCTAGGAATTGATTGACAAGCGTCAAGTAATTTACGTAATCATTTGTGTTTATTTTTGAGCGATACCCTAAGTAATTAACAGTAACATTTTAGTAATGTGAAACTATCTTTATCTTATTGTTTTGGCATATGTATGTAAATTAATAATTTCTTGTTCTTAAAATTCTTGCTGTTTTTTTCATTTCTATTTGTGTGCAATCAATGTTCATTTGAGATTTATCAATCATTTTATTTCATTGTATTCGCTATTCAAAATTTAATTTATCTGAATAAATTCAATATTTTGTTACACTAACATATCTGTTTAATTGAAGAGAAATTCCTCCATAGTATCTACTTTCTTTTTGACGTCGGCACAAACAATTTATTCTTACTATTATTTAGATATCTAAAATTTCTATATAACCTGGCACTAGTCTGGTCAGCTCACAAATATAGAACTCCAGTCAGTGTAAAACAAACAAGGTAAAAGAACGTAAGTATCAAGCTACATCCAGATCTGTCAACCTCATAAAAGTATTGCTAATCTTACTAAATATGATAATCTGATAGATAGCTATTTTAGGGTAGGGTATTATCGGCGATCGTGACCTCAATATTGAGCAGATCTATATCCACCTGAGGTCAATCACATATACCACGGTTCTGGTGTCTAAGTTTTTTTTTTGAAGGAGGTAACAAACGCTGTGTTAAATTTCGCAGCGGTTTTTGTCAAAACCTTGTATATTTCCTAACAATTTTGGCTTCATATTTTTCTCTCACACGCGTGTACATAAGCGAAATAACGTATAGTTTTCACACAAACGTTACAAACAAGGTGCAAAAGTGATATAAAAAAATCGATCACGCAAAGCAAACACATGCCACCGTCCTGAGAGCTGTATGACACGTAAGCCCATCCATAATACAGAGAGTTTGTTCTGGCATTATCTTGTTCAGTTTGGAAATTGATTTATCACGTTCGAACATTGCATCGGGTAGTGGCAGCCAGGGGATTCACTCAGGTACATGGGTGATGTATTGTGTTAAAATTCCCGATTCATGTTGTAACATGAATCTCGGTGAAGCGCTAATGCAGCGAAAATTTCCAGTTTATGTACCACAGCACACCACATACTGCATTCGCTGATAATCCATGGTGGATGAGTGCATTTGTACACAGGTAGGTTCGTGTATATGTGGTTCTCAATTATTCAAATATGTGAACAACGTACACGAATCTTGATTGGAGTACAACATGTAAAAGCGTCGCGTTGTTAAAAAGAGAATGATGTTGATGCATGCACCGGTGAATATTTTCCAGGGTTTCCTGTCATAAGGACGTATCAACCAAAGCTAAGTTTACAGGAACTAAAAGTAATCATGTCTGGAGGAGTCTGCTTTAGGACTGCTACGCCATATTCGCTGACTCATTCGCAAGCTCGTCCTTAGCGAATTTTCGTAGGGAAAATTCGGCAGTGACGAAATCGCGTTGTGCCTTTTGAAAACACTTCTTCAAACTAGAGTCCCAAGTCAATTTTAGACATATACAGGGTGCCCGGTTTTCGAGGCTCATCATGGGGAACTCGCTTATCTTAAGAGATATGAGGTTGGTTAAATTAGGGCAAAGTTGCGTAATCCGATGCTGATCATTTGAACAAAAGACAATTGATATATCTTTTATGGTTTTCGAAATAAACAAATAAAAACGAAATTTTCGATTTTCGTATTTTCCGATTTTCTTAAAATCTATTGAAGCTAGATATTTGCAACAAACACATTTTTAGGACGCTTTTGAACAAGGAATCTTAAACAAGTGAATTGTTTCAGTGTGGCACACGCCACGGTCCTATAGCAAATGTTAACTCTTTCATGGGCGCTATATTCGATTTTTACATTTTCACCTGTACCCACTCCTCATACATACCCATAGCCCTAGTAGTCCGGAGGCCAAGGTACACTTTTGGTCAGAATTGTGCATTTTATAGGTACAAGTATGAAACTTTTCAGGCTTGTAACATAGACCACAGGAGTCCCTTTGAGCGTTGTAGGCATCGCCAGAAGTGCTCAGGAGCCGCCATACTGGATTTCGACCGGAACAACATCCGGTTGCATTTAACTACATGTAACTCTTGAACAAACAGTCCGATTTCAGTTTTTTTTTGAAAGCTCTTTTCAAAACCAATATAAAGTATTCTAAACGTTTTCTTGTAAGTCTTATGATTTTCGCACAACTTACAGAAAACGTAAATTCTAAACGATAAAAAAAGTTGTAATTGTTTTCTCTTCTTTTCCGCAGCTACAACGATAAATTGTGTGAGTAAGATTAAAAAGAGGATTGCATTAGCTTTCTATTGATGTATAACACCTTTGGTTTTAACAGAATAGACATCTTAAAGAGAAACAGAAACGAATTAGATCGGTTGGGCGTCTGAATGTAAATTTAAATACCCCATTTGCAGTAAATATGATATCGGTATTTAATCTTTCGCCGTAGTGGCTATTGAAATACAACGGGAGTTTTTGCTAGCGAACAGGTGATTCGTAGTTACTGTGCTCTCAGACTACAACTGAAACTCTTATATACATAAGGTTAGAAAACGAATTAAAGCTTTATCTTTCGCTGTAGTGACTGCTCATGTGTTGTAAGTCAAAATGTCACTCCTGAAATGCTTGGGAAACTTGCTGGAAAATACCGGGTGGACAGCAGCGTTGGTAGAGGGTCAAATCGCATCCCCTGGAACGGCGGACTCTTTCTTGAAAGTTGCTCATTGAAGAATACTCTTCACGTCCATCATGTAACAGCGTGTGCGCTGCACGCCCTTCGAGAGGAAGCTTACAAAGAGTTTTTAGAATTAGGAGTTGAATGTAAATCGATGGAGGATTGGTGCTCATCACAGGCGGAACACCATCCTCAATTTTGTTTCTGGAACCTCATCCTCCAAACTGAACTCGACATTTTTACGTGGGATCAAGCAGTTCACGAGGCGAATTTCGAAAAGTATGTTTGCGCCTTATCTGCAATGGCTTTATCACGCCCTAGATCACCAGAACTACGCCTGATGTGTCGCTGTTCACCTGCGTGATATGCTCACTCTGTAGAACGATCATCCTGATGTGTATGAAGAACTTCTAAAAGGGAAGTTTACAGTCAACAAAACGGATCGACAGTTCTCTTGTATGCCTATCGACGAAGCTCACGAGCAAAATAATGCACTGGTTAAAGGCACTGGGAGAGCCATCGGTCTTACTAAAAATCCAGACGCGCTTCTGCGGTGGATGGTCTGCGGACCGGAAGTGGCACGTACTGTCGAAGATTTCAAAACGCAAATTAAACATAAAATCGAAAACATCACAGATACGCATCATGATGAAACAGTGGGAAGGCAGACGAAGTTTGCGACAAGAGTTGGAATGCTTAGAAGAGGTATGTGGGAAATGAGAGATAGTGGCAAGTGAAGTAGCTGATTAACTGAAGACACTCAAGAGTACCGGTATAACTTTTTTCAAAGAAAGACTAGTCGATCATAAGAAACCTACGGGGTCGCCAATTAAACGAAACAAATTCCCGCTGTTTAACTCCACGTCGAAAAGGACCCAAAGCAGTGATGCTCAGACAAAAGTGAAGAGTCTACAGAAAGACCGGAGATTGTATTTGAAACTCTAACATAGAATAATTTTTCCAGCACGAAAACGATATTTATCCCCCTTCGTTATCGGAGAATGGATCTTTAAATTGTAAAGAAAAAGTTGATCTCATGAAAGGTCTGGAGGCTTTGGACTCACCAGAAGCACAGGAAAACGAACCAACCAACGACCCTGACATTGACATGCTGATCGTCGATGGTCCGACTTTAGTACATATGCTTTTGCCTGAGATCGACACTTTCCTGGGATACTTTAAAAAAGTTATTAATTACATTGAAGCTTAGTTTCAAAAACTTAATTCAAGGAGAGTAGACATCGTGTTCGATGTTTACAAGTCCGATAGTCTTAAATCGGGCACTTGTGCAAAAAGAGGAAAAGGGACACGTCGTCGGGTTGAACTTACCAAGAAAGTGCCAAAATAACTGGACAGACTTTTTAAAGGAGAGCCAGAATAAAGAAGAACTTTTCCGTATATTGGCCACGCAAATTGTATCAGTAGTTTACAAGGAGACGTTGTAATAACATCCGGTGAGAAGGTTCTGCGTTCTTCATCAACCTCTTTACCGTCTTCCAGTTTGGATGGACTAGCGCCCTGCATGCAAGAGGAGGCTGACTCTCGGATTTTCCTGCGTGCATCTCATGGAGTCAGTCAAGGCTACAGGAAGATTCTCATTAGAAGTGTGGATACGGATGTTCTAGCACTATCTGTTCACTACTCCGCTATCCTGGACTGCAATTTTTGGGTCGCTTTCGATAGAGGGGTAAAGTTTCGAACAATCAACATCGCCAAAATTGCAAACGAACTAGGCGAAGAAAAGAGTAAAGCTATCCTATCGTTCTACTCCATAAACAGTTGCGACACGACGTCGAAATTCGCTGGAAGAGGCAACGTCACCTGCTGGGCAACATGTACCAGCTACCCGGAAGTAACTGCAACTCTGTGTGTTCTTTCCAGTTCCCCAATGCCCGAAGATTTAGACGCTGTGATGCCTCTGATCGAAAGATTTGTTGTACCTTTGTACGACAGATGCAGTGATGAAACTGAGGTAAATACGTCGAGGCTTGCGTTGTTTGCGCAAAAGAACCGTGACGAGGAGAACATTCCATCTACTCAAGATGCCTTAAAACAGCATGTCCTTAGGGCCGCGTACCAAGCCGGCCACGTTTGGGGTCGAGCTAAATTTCCTGCGAATGTTTGGATGGACGCGGCGTCCGGATTCTAATTCATGGGAACCACCATGGATCAAACAACCACCAGCTGGCGAAGAATCGCGAGAACTTATCAGTTTCAAGTGGAAAGTTTCTTGTTAGCGGAGGTGCAAATGCGTAAAAGCTGATTTACCATGTACTCATCTTTGTCGTGTGATGGCTGTGATCAGAACTCGTTTTAAAACATTGAAAATTAACCATGGAATGGAAACATACGCTGAATCCGTGCTTTTTGCCCTTTGTTCACCACAAAATATGCATTTGTTGTAATGATATCATAAAATAAATCAATTACCTTGTAGCGAATGCTGATAAAACCTCTTTTTATTTTTATTCAGATTGTTTGTCGTTGTAATTGCGTAAAAGTAAAAAAAAAAACAATTACAATTTACGTCTTTTGTAAATTTTGCGAAAACCGTAAGACTTACGAGTAAATGCTTTCAATAGATTGTGTTTGTTTTAATATTGGCTTTCAAACAAAGAAAACTGAAATCGGACTGTTGCTTTAAAAGTTACATGCGGTCAAAATGTGCCCGGAAGTTATTCCTGTCGAAATCCAATATGGCGGCTGCTAGGGACTTCCGGCGATGCCTACAACGTTCAAAAGGACTCTTGTCGTTTACGTTACAAGACTGGAAAGTTTCATGCTTTTACCTATAAAATGCAAGTTTTTAACATTAGCCTCCTGACTATAGAGCTAAATAATTATTACATCTGTCTATATTCCTATTATTAGTGATTCATCATGGCTGGTAATTAGTCTATAATATATCTGAATGTTTTTTGATTCCAGCAAAACCAAAAATTGCAATTCAGCAGGATGTACGCCCTAATGTATGATGTATATATTAACAATGAAACAGGCCAATATCACCTAAACGACACAGTAATGTTCATGAAAGTCTACAGGTTAACAATAAAAATAACATAACGCATACAATCATATTACAATTAAGAAAATTTTTCCTTAAATAAGACAAGCAAAATAAAAATAATTATAAAACAAACAATAACGTTCAAAAGAAAAGTCGCAGGGTACAGATCTAAATCTAATATTGTTTTAGCGAATTTTCATTACGAAAAATTCTCTAATAGAGGTTACGATGAAAAGCCTTTGAAAAAATGTCTTCAGATGAGCGCGAATTTGGGTCCTTAGAATCCAAAACCAATGTCCGTTAAAATTTTTATATGTTTATATATATATATATATATATATATATATATATATATATATATATATATATATATATAAAGTGTTAAAAGTGTTAAAAATACAAAAGTCTGTGGCCAATAGACGTTAGCATCCGAGGTCATCCATAATTGTTCATACATACATACATGTATGTATGTATGTATCCGAGCGATAACATAAAAAATACTAAACTGATTTCAATCAAACTTGGCAAAAATCTCGGTTGGGCGAAAACCGAGGTCGTGTTTGCCTTTATGCTCCAGTTATTCCGGTGGAAAATCGGGGAAACTTTTTTAAAAACGCTATAGTAGCGAGTTTTCATTAAATGCTTCAAATTTAAATAGCTCAATTTGCTTATTAACCTATAAGGTTGACCATGAAATCTGTTTTTTCGGGAACACTTTAAGTTTGCTTTCGGAAATTTGTGTACACTTTCAAACAATAAAGTTATTTTGATGAAACATGGCACATTGTTTTTACTATATAGGTTATACTGGTAACCAAATTTGATGCCTGCTTTCTTCAAAAAGAACAGACATATTTTCTATTAAAGAACATTTTAATGAAAAATCACTACTATAACGCACCTGCTGCGTCCAGACTTTTTTACTTTTCATAACCTTATTGAAGAACATTCGTATTAGGATTTTTTTAAGTATGTTGTTTGTTAGTTAAAATCTGGTTCAGTTATGCTCCACGGTGGTGCTTATTATAAAGACATTATTTTTAAAGAACACAAACAAAATACACCTCTTCGCGTATTGCTCTAATAAGTTTGTACTCGAGAATGAAATAACAGAAAATCCAATGAATATATTTAACAAGAAACGAGGTAAAAAAACGATAATTACAATCTCGCAAAGTGGTGGAATTGTAGGAATTGAAAAACATTAAAGAGCGAAAAAGAACAATTTTCTTGCGACAACAATGTCACCGTTTCAGTGAATACACATTCCACGTCTTTGTTGATATACCGGGAGCTTAATGGCAGCTCACTTATTTTGTGAAACAACAAACGACTAGAAAAGGTTTGATGTTGATTAAACCTTCTAGACTCGTGAAATATCCAATGGCTTTTGTAAAAATACCAGACAGGACTAATGCCCCGAGAGCAAGTGTATTCTTTTTCACATCACTTTTTATCTTTGTTATACAGAGAAATAACCATCATGTGAAAACAATCCAGATATTTTATATCTTGAAAATGTTATACCGAGGTGGGCTTATTACATGATAAAATTGGCAAAAAAAAAGAAGAGTTATATCCTATGATTTGAGTGTGATCTGGCATTTCTGGGTGCCATGAAAGATATTAAATTAAATTTAAATATCTAAGAAGTAACAGCCAAAATTTCCCGGCCTGACTATAAAAGAAACGGCGCAGACTCACAATTAAATTTTATTTCTCAATATAGTCCTGCCGTCCAAGTATCGGGTGAGGCGGCCTGCGACGAGTTTAGAACTGCCAGAAGGGAGTTTAAGCAGGAGTTACGACGGAGTAAACCAGCTGATTGGCGCGCGTACTGTGGGGAAGTCAATTCCCTGACGGACGCAGCGAGGCTGGTAAGGGTACTCAAACAGGAGTTAGGCAGTACTTAAGGAAACCGGACGGGAGCTGGACCAGCACCGGCGAGGAAACCTTGCGACATGTCGCCGAAGTTGTGGTGGTGGAGCGGTCACGGGGCCTGCCGACCTGGGTCGTTGGACGATCCCAAATGCGGACTGGCAGCTGGCGGAGGGGGTGGTCACAGATGGCTCTATAACCTAGGCGGTGAACGAGTTTGCTCCAATTAAGTCCGCAGGCTGTGATGGGATTTTTCCGGCCCTGTTCCAGAGGGGCCTGGATATACTGCTTTCCAACATAAGGGAGGTTTTCCGGGCCAGCCGGGCATGAGAGTATGTCCCAAAGGCCTGGCGTCGGGTAGGGGGGGGGGCTTCATTTTCAAAACGGGAAGGGAGGACTACACGCAGGCCAAGGCATACTGGCTAATCAGCCTTACATCCTGCCTGTTTAAGGCATTGGAAAAGATAGTAGATAGGTTTATGTTGCGAGGGGTCCTCAGAGATCACCCCTTCCATAAAAGTCAGCACGCGTACCAGTGGGGGAAATGGACGAAGACGGCGCTCCACGCTGTGATGCGAACGGTGGAAAGGGCCCCACACTACGGGGAGAGCACATTAGCTGTGTTCTTCGATGTGGAGGGCGCCTTTGGTAGGGCAAGGACGGATACGGTCTGTGCCGCCCTACAGGACAGGGGATCGACGAGGTCCCTAATTAGCTGGGTGGCAAGCTTGCTGGAGGACAGAAGAGTCTCGCTGACATTGAGGGGCCGGGGGCTGGACGTCAGGGTGACGAGCGGCTGTCCTCAGGGCAGCTGCCTTTCGCCTCATGTATGGTGTTTAGTCATGGACGGCCTCTTGGAGCGGCTCTCCGAGAATGGCTTCTACGCCCAGGCGAACACTGTGAGTCGTCTGTGAGTGGATCAAGCTGCCTGGGAGTGTGCGAGAGTTATGCTCTGGGCGCATATACCACGGCATTCGAAACAGAGGTGTACGATATCCTGTCTGTGGTCAATAGACAGGATGTAAGGAGGAGCCTCTAGAAATGTGTATACATATACTCGGAGAGCCAGGCGGTTCTCCGGGTAGTCTGCGCGGTCAGAATCAGGTCAACATTGGTTCAGGAGTGCGCTAAAGCCCTCAAAGGACTAGCCAGGACAGAGGATGTGCAACTGGTGTGGGTTCCGGGACACTGTGGCGTAGCGGGGAATGACGTAACGAATAGCCACGCAAGGCTTGGTTCCCGGCGGCCGTTCTGTAGCCCGGAGCCTGCGACATGCATAAGTAGGAAGTCGATCTTTGTCGCCTAAGACAGGTGGACTGAGGAAGCCATGGATATGCACTGGGGGTCGGTTGGTGGCTGTAGGCAGGCGAGCGACTTCGTGGAGCGGCCGGACAGAGATAAGGCTGTCTGGCTACTCAGTGGGAGTCGACATACGCTTCGCGGCATCCTTGCGGTGCTGACACGCCACTACGCCCTTAAAAGACACCTCACATTGATAAGCGCAGAGAGGGATCCCATTTGCCAGGAATTCGGCGAGGATGAAGAAACGTCTTACCACTACCCGTGTGAATGCGAGGCTTTTGGGAGTCTTCGAGCAGAATTGTTCGGTTCGAGGACTCTGCAGAGGAATCAGGTAAGTACCGTCCAATTGAAGACCTTCATTTCGAGGTCGAGTCGGTTTGTCGACGGAACCGAGGAAGAGTAGAGCATGGTTGCTGGAATGCTGGAGTTGGCAAAAAGGGCCCATTGTGGCCTACTTGCTTGGCGTTAGCTTCCCCACCACTGCTACTACTACTACTAGTCCTGCCTAACATCAATGCACTATTCGTTCCAGTAAAAATTGGATACCCCTAAAAAATATTCTTACAGTTTGTTTTCAAAATGTGCCCAAACTACAGCTTTCACCTCCTTGTCGCCACTCAAATTGAGCTCGCGAAGACCCTTTTCCAAATTTTCAAATAGGTAGTAGTCATTGGGGGCCATCTCTGGACTATACATACGGAACGTGATGAATCTGTTCGAAACCACACTCACGAATTGCGGCTTGTGCCATTCCAGCAGTGTGCACGGGTGCATTGTCATGGAGGAAGCGCATGCCCCTGGCCAGTTTCCCATGACTTTTCTCCCGAATATTTTGTCGTTATTTAGGCAGGAGTGCTGCACTATATACCCCGTTGACTGTGGTGTGAAGTTCTTTAAAGTCTAAGAGAAGAATACCCTCACAATACCAACAAACCGTAGTCCACACTTTTGTTGTCGACTGGCAGTCCGTGAACTTTCTTGGCAGCACTTCTCCTTTACGCCATCATTCCATCGACTCCTTTTTGCACAAAAGATCATAGTAGAAAACCATAGTTTCATCTCCTGTGACAATTCTTTTCAGCACGTTCACAGGGTTTTCTCCACAGGGGACCAAAAAAGGTAGGGCACATCCAACACAACGTTGGCGCTGAACTGCTGAAAGATGTTAACACCCACCTTACACTAACTTTATTCATGCCTTGTTCTGGAAAAATTTTGGGTTTCCTTTCGGAAATTTTTTGTATCTTATACTTTCAAACTTACCCTGCATACCAAAATTTAGATCTCTCTTACCGGTCACCTGCTGACAACAACTTTGTCCAGCTCTTCGACTACCTTTCTGAAAAAACCGACCATCTGATTTCTGAATATCCTTCCTCCGAGGTCACTATTCTTGTCCATAATAAGGAGAGGCTAGGATCCTCAAAAACCGATCCACAAGGAAGAGCAGCGGAGGCCTTTGCAGTAAGCAACTCTTTAGCCAATATGGCTCAGCAACACACTTACTTTCCTCACATCCCAAAACACAGCTCAAATACCTTTGATCTCTTTCTTACTACAAAACCTCAATACTATAAGACATCAGTCACCGCCTCCCTTGGTCCCTTAGACCACGGCATGATCACGGCTTCCTGCGCAATGCAACCCGAGATCACACAATCATCACACCCGCGTATCGTTTGGCACTACAACTCCGCGAACTGGGACGAAATGCGGGATTACTTGTCCTCATTTCCATCGGCGTCTGTCTGCTTCTCTCATCCTGACCCCTCTGATTTCTCACAAAACGTCACCGAAATTATCGAAGCTGGCATGGAATTATTTATTCCACGTACACAGAAAACCTCTGCAGCCAGTCAAAAGCTCTGGTTCTCTAAATCATGTGACAAGTTCAGACTTGAAAAGGTCAAAGCTGACAAAACCTTCTACACAATCCCAGTCAAGAAAACCGTCAAGCATTTAACGACGCAACAAACCCCTATGTCCGCATTCTTTCTGAGGCAAAAAAACTCTTAATAACCACATCAAACCATATCAAAAACAAAGTCCTCTCAAGCTCCAGCGACAGCAAACCCTTCTAGACTCTTGCTAAATCTATTGGGAATAATTTCTGCAAGAGCAAGTTCCCACCTTTTGTTTCAGGGGATGAAAATGTTTCTATGCCCTGGGCAAGCCTGAACTTTTTGCCTCGTTGTTCGCCAGCAATTCTACTCTCAACCCACCTCCCAATGTTCAACCACCAACAGTCCTCAATGTCGCGCATAAAATGACGGATATAATTTTCAAAACTACAAAGGTACGAAAGATGCTCTCTTCTCTTAATACCAGGAAAGTATCTGGCCTTGACGAGATCCCAGCAATTGTTCTCAAAAAATGCGCACCAGAACTTGCTCCTGTCCTGACTCGTCTATTTCAGACATCTTACAATAGAGGCTTATTCCCTAGTAACTGGAAAACTGCTCGAGTACAACCGGTCCCCAAGAAAGGATCCAAGGCGTTTCGTAGCAACTATAAGCTTATTTCTCTCCTTTCAGTCGCCTCGAAAGTGATGGAAAATTATATAAACACCGAATTACTAAAATTTCTTGAAAAAACACAGTCTAATCCACGACAGGCAGTATGGATTCCGTCAGCGCAGATCAACTGCCGACCTCATTTGTCACCCATTCTGGAACAAGTATATGGAACTACACGGTGAATCCCAGATTGTCGCTCTATACATATCCAAATCATTCGACCAGGTCTGGCACGCAGCGCTGCTGAATAAACTTCTGGCCTATGGCCTACCACCAAAACTCTGTACAGCAAATTTCCTGTACAACCGGAGAATTTCTGTTGTTGTGGATGGACATTCCTCTAAACTGTGTCCAATTAATGCAGGAGTCCCTCAAGGTTCAGCTTTAGCCCCTACTTTGTTTCTTCTCCACTTCAATGGCCTCCTCTCTAGCACATCCAACCCAGTTCACAGTTACGCGGACAACAGCACCATCCACTCAAATATACAATGTTCTAGACCTGTCTCTTTAGTCAAATTAGATGAGGATCGCAGACTCATGGAGGGTTCTGTCTCTGTGGATCTCCAAAAAATATTAGACTGGGGAAGTAAAAATCTTGTACAATTCAACTCCACCAAATTTCAGTCTTGCCTTCTATCTCACAAGAAATACACCAGCCCTAGACCCATCACAATGAACAACTAAGTTATTCAAAGTAATGAGTCCTTTTCACTTGTTGGCATTTCTGTGGATCGAAATCTCAATTGGCACCAACATGTCACATCAATTTCGCAAGCAGCTGCTAAGAAGTTAGGTTTCCTCTCCCCGACTAGCAAATACTTTTCACCAGCTAATCTCTGCACCTTATATACTTCGCAAATAAGGCCAAACCTCGAATACTGCTCCCACATCTGGGGTGCCGCTGCCGCTTCTACACTCGCTATCCTGGACTCCATTCAGAAGAGAGCTATACGTCTCATCGGTGACCCTACCCTCACCCAAAGGCTCCCATCCCTTGCCCACCGACGTGCCGTTGGTGATCTTTCTCTATTTTATAGATATCTGCACGGCCACTGTTTAGAGGAGCTTTCTTTCATAGTTCCTCCACCTGCTGCGAATGCACTCTTTTACTGTCCAGGTCACCAGACATAGAATATCTGGTTATGCATACATATACACACACACACACACACACACACACACACACACACACACACACACACACACACACACACACACACACACACACACACATATATATATATATATATATATATATATATATATATATATATATATATATATATATATATATATATATATATATATATATATATATAAACATATAAAAATTTTAACGGAACTTTGTTTTGGGTTACAGGGACCCAAATACCCAAATTTAAATAATTTTTTTCAAAAGCTTTTCATCGTGACCTCTCTATTAGCGAATTTTTCTTACTGAAAATTCGCTAAAAAAGATCAGTAAGTAAAGTAATTTGTCTTATACTTACTTGCTCAACTTAACCCCATTATCTATAAAATCTTGATGATGCAGCACTGACTCGTTCCACGGCACATCAAGAAACTTGAGCACTTTTTCCATCCAGGCTCTTGGATGCAGCACCAGCTGTTCATACGGTACCCTGAGACACCTGTGTGGTCCCAAAGCTTTACACTGATTGTTCATAGCTTCCACTGCACTGTTCCACTTCTGCAAGCACTGTCTGTAACTCTTCAGATCGAACCCGGTAATGGTCACTTTGCGAGTAATAATAGAATGGACCGTCGCCCTACCATCGCGAACCATGAAGATGAACTTGGCGTTGGGAAACAGCTCCAGCACGTAAGTACCCATTTTAATGGTAAGAGGATCCTTGTTGCACAGCCTGGGAGCAGGTTCACCGTGCTTCGCTATGATTTCTAAGGTGAAAGCGGCTATGGCAGAATCTAGAACCGGCTTGCTTATGCCGGCTTGTTCCAGTCTTATTGACTCTTTTTCAGACTTCAGCCAGTGGAAACGTAACTGAAGGAGACGTGGGATGACACGCGTTTCCTGGCCACATCTGCAACAGAGAAATAGAAAAATTAAAAAGTACCGATACAGAAAATGTCTTAGGGTAGCGACTTATCATAAAATTGTTATACAATTTTCAACTAATATTGGCCTCAGCAAAAAATTAATAGATGTTAATGTTTATTTTATGTAAATAACCCACCATTGGTTTTATAAACGTTTTATCTGTAAAAATAAGTGTTGCAAAGACATTTCCAATTTTGCACGTGGAATGAAATATAATATTTTCCTGCTGAACAATATACTGGTTACATAAACTGCTGGACATATCAAGTGAATCAGTTAGTTTTTCCCAAAATTTATTACGTCTATACAGTGTGTCCTAAACTGGATGGGAATGTATTGCTATCTCCGTTATTATTAGAGATATGGAGACAGTTAAATCAGCAATGTTTTGTAGAATTTCATGCTAGTTGAAAATATGACTTGTATTTTGCCCTGCCTCTTTTCGTTTTCGAGTTATTTTGAAAAAAACATAATTTGTCGATTTTTTATCTTCTATATCTAAGTAGGCATTGATCTGACATGTCTAAGACTTGCACATTAGCAGGACACTTTTTATAGAAAAATATTTTTGTGCTATTCTCAACTTTGGATTGTCATTTGTTTTTGAGCTACATGTCTCAACGTTTGCTTTTATTATGGGAGTCATATTGGATTTTTTGCTCATGTAATAGCTTGTGAAAAGAGCTTTCCAATGATGTACAACATGCTTGAGAAATCTTGTAATTGCATGGACAATTTTGAGAAAAACCGTTTTAAGGATAGTAGGTTATGAAATTCAATACCAGAAAACAAATCACATAAAAAAGTGTTCAAAAAGCAGTAGGCCATGGAGTATAACAATAGACTTCTACTTTTAACATAATTTTCCCTAATGATTCACGATAAAAAAATAGGAACTTTGAACACACCAATGAATCGGCCCATTATTACAAATGACATTTTACATTACAACATCATGTTAGTTTTTAATATAGTTAGAATTTTTCATCCTCTGATGACGCTAACTTGGTTAGTGAAACGATCGTCAGGTTTTTTTTAATGTGTTGTGGTGATTTGGGTTCTTCAAGTGTACTTGTTAGGTGCTCATCACAGGTTCCAATCTTTACTTAGTGAATTACAACATTATCCTAAAAAAATCAATTTAATAGGTTAACCTAGTAAATAACTAAATTTACTAACAGAACTCAATAAAAAGCAGATTAATGACTTACGAAGACGCCTTTGCAAATTGTTTGATTTTTAAACGTAAGTTAACTGAAAAACAACGGAAGAAAGGTTGCTATGGAACACTATCGTGATAATTAAGAATACTGTCATTCTTAATTATCTGAACAATATGAGGTGTATTTACACGTTGCTTAAAATTTTGTACTGAATAGTTTGTTTATTTTAAATAATATTCAACAATATGTTCAGTAATGAAGAATATTTTGACATGTTGGAATGTTATATTCGTTCTAACCGAAATAATGAGGCAGCTGCAAATTCATATCAAAACAGGTACCCAGAAAGAGACAACCAAACACCAAAATATTTGGCAGGATATTGACCAATCCATTGAACGACAGTAGCTTCCACGCAAAGAAACTACCAATGCCTAGAAATAAAGAAAGAAATAATGCCGTCTTACAGGTTTCAAACGAAAACCCTCCGCAATCTGTTCGGTTTTATGGTGAACAAATTGACGTTCAAAAAAGTACGGTACACCGTGTATTAAAACAAAGTCATTACCATCCATACAAACCTACAATAGTACAAGGCTTAAATGTTGACGATTACCCTAAGCGACTTTAATTTTGCAGATGGTATCAAGGACAATGTCACAAGATGAACAATTTCATTTGAAAATAAGATGGACTGATCAATCCAGATTTACAAATTGTGGTGTGTATAATCGCCATAATAGGCATTATTGGACAAAAGAAAATCCCCATGTAAAGGAAGAAAGACGATTGCAAGAAAGATTTAGTACTAATGTTTGGTGATGCTTATTAGGTAAAAAACTGTTCTTTTTTTTGTAGATTAGACAGTTAATTTTTAAAAATTTCAGGTAACTTCATTGTTGGTCCGTTCTTTTAGTGAATTTTCTTAAAAAAAATTCACTAATGAGGACATCCCGACTTTTGAATTTTTAAAAAATTTCTTCAAATGAGCGCTAATTAGGCCCCCCAGAACACATATCCGAGGTCAGTTTCAATTTTTATATGTTTATATATATATATATATATATATATATATATATATATATATATATATATATATATATATATTTATATATATATATTTATATATATATATATATATATATATATATATATATATATATATATATATATATATATATATATATATATATATATGTATCACACCGATAACTCAAAAAATTATGGGCCGATTTTGATTAGATTTGGTGAGTACCTTCCTTTTATAAATGGCTTGGATAAGTTCGTTAGCCAGGAAAATCGGCCCAGGTTTTCCCGGAAAATTTTGAGTTTTCTTTCAAAAAAAATTGTAAAAAATTTATATCTCCAAAATTAACAAAGTAAGGGCAACCAAATTTGGAACGCGGGTTTATATCATTATACGTAAGCTACCTACCAAAATTTAGCTCTGTAGATCAAAAGACAAAAAAGTTATTTAAATAAAAATTTATTGGGATTTTCCTCAAAATGTCAAAGTTGCGATTTAAAACGTCAAAAATTGGCAACATTTAGGCAAAGAACTTGAATCTAGTACGGGCTATGGAAAGAAAATGTCTCAAGAAGAATATTTTACAAACCCTGAAGTCTTAGTTTCAACCGTCATTGTCCTTCATTTTACTAAAATGTTTCCAGAAAATTCATTTAAAATAGACCTCTTCTCTGATGCTTGGCAGTAGCCTTAGCTATAGAGTTTATCGTTTAATGTTATATAATTTTTGTCGAATTTTCGTAAAAAATCAATAAAGCTCAATATATCCGTTATTATACAAGATATGAAAATTTTTTTATATATAAATTATAGGGTGTCTTGAGCTACATCTTAAAAAAATATTTCTACAATCATAGGGTGGCCCATAAGTCGTTGGTGATACAAATTTTCTTATTTTTTTAATCAAACACACCTTATGTTATTGCATTTTTGGATTTTCCATCGAAATATAATGCATCTTTCTAGGAAAAGAAATTCTGGATGCAGCAAGTGCGTTATGGTAGCGAATTTTGATCAAATGCTTCATATTTTAATAGCTCAATTTGCTATTAACCTATAAGATTGACCAAGAAACGAGTTTTTGTGGGAACACTTTAAGTTTACTTTTGGAAATTTTTGTACATTTTCACACAATAAAGTTATTTTTATGAAACATGGCACATTGTTTTTAGTATATAGGTTATACTGGTAACCAAAATTGATGTCTGCTTTCTTAAATAAAAAGAAAACAGACATATTTGCAATAAAAACATATTTAAGAAAATTCACTACCATAACGCACTTGCTGCGTCCCGAGTTTTTTTGAAAATAATTTAACTGGGGAAAGGTATCTTAATCTATTGAGAAATGATAACTTACCAACAATTAGAAGAGTTCATGATAATTTAGACGAGATTTGTTACCAACAAGATGGTTGTCCAGCTCACAATGCTAGGATCGTCAAAGAATTTTTGTACCAAAATTTGAATAATCGTATCATTTGTAACAATGGGCCGGTTCATTGATGTGCTCGAAGTCCTGGCATAACACCCATGTATTTTTATTTTTGGGGTACTCTGAAGAATGATGTGTATAAATTCGATCCACCACAAAATATCAATGAATTCCGAAACAGAATCATGGAAGCTATAAATCATATTCACCAAAACACCCTCACCAGAGTTTAAAGGCATGTTTTAAAAAGGTGTGTATAGTACATTGAACAAAACGGTGGCCATATTGAACAATTTTCTATTTAGTGTAGTTTTAAGTTTCTATTTTATTATTTGTTGAGTTCCGTTTCTAATTGTGTTATTTTGTGGAGTTTAAGTTTCTATTTGTTATTGCCGGGTTTCGTTATTAAACTGTTTCACATAATATTACCTAGCATTATTATCTAATTAAGTATTGTAAATTAAATCACAATATTTTTTTATCGTGAATTATTACTGAAAACTATGTTAAAAGTAAAAGTCTATTGTTAGACTCCATGGCCTACTGCTTTTTGAACACTGCTTTTGTCATTTGTTTTCTGGTATTAGATTTCATAGCCTACTATCCTCAAAACGGTTTTTCTCAAAATTGTCAGTGCAATTACAACATTTAACAAGCACGTTGTACATCATTGGAAAGCTCTTTTCACAGGCTATCACATAAGCAAAAAAAGCCAATATGGCTGCCATAATAAAAACAAACGTTGATACCTGTTGCTCAAAAACAAACGACAATCCAAAGTTGAGAATAGCACAAAAAGAGTACTCTGTAAAAAGTGTCCTGATAATGTGCAAGTCTTAGACATGTGAGATCAACGCCTACTTAGATATTGAAGAAAAAAGAAATCGACAAATTTTGTTATTTTCAAAATAACTCGAAAACGAAAAGAGGCATGGCAAAATATAAGTCATATTTGTAACGAGCATGAAATTCTACAAAACACTGCTAATTTAACCGTCTCCCTATCTCTAACAATAACGGAGATAGCAATACATTCCCATCCAGTTTGGGACACACTGTATATAACTATATCTCACTATTTATTACGTTAGATATAACTTTCAAACAAAAAGAGATATTGAGTTGCGGTTTGAACAAAATTGTAGCTAATTTTATCGGCAATAAGATCCTTTATCGTCAACCTTCAATTTTGGTCGAAACTGTATTATACAGTGTGTAAACTAAGACTCTGAAAAAATTTTGAAATTTCAATCGATCTGAGACTTTTTGTGGGTGAATTGAAATTTTTGTTTTATACATCAAACTAATGTCTGCACGTTCCGACCTTTAAAGGGGACGCAAAGCCGTCGGTCCCATGTATATGCGATGCTGGGCACGTTAAATATCCTTACCCTTCTTACAGAAAGAAATAAATCGCGGAAATATCAAGTTAAAGAAACAAAAACAAGCACACAATTTGCTACCATGGTTACATACACGAGATGAATAACATCACAACAATAGCCACTTGTGCAATGTTGTAACAAGATCAAACAGCAGTTAGTCTAGTCAGCATTAGGAAATAATCCACTACGCAGTAGAACTACAATAGACAAAAGAAAGCTACATCAACAATAATTCAGGTGCATCGCAGAGTTCACATCAAGATTACCTTTCAGGACAACAGAGCCACTCCCTGGTGAGAAACTTGTGAGAATGAAGCCGGCCTATGGACAGGCGTTCATTCCTGTTCTGCACTTACTACTTTTAACACACGGCGTGTTATTATTGTATTATTATATTTTGTATTAACATTTTTATTGTTGAAGTTTTATGTCAGTGTTAGTTTAATCAAAACAGGACGGTTTAAAAATTCAAACGTCTTAACCGTAAAATTAAGTGGCGCAGTCGTTTGTATCGGTTAAAAAATCAAACAGGTATTGATTTTTAAGCGTATCGACACCTAATAACCGGTCAAACTACCAAGCAGTCCAAAGTAAGAGCCAAGTAGTCCACAACCAAGCCAATCAGACCAATGAAAGCAATAGCAGTAATTTTGATGTAAATTGTTTGCTACTTTCCATATTTTTTTCTCCATTTCCAGTTTTTTTGTATTGTTGATAATAGTATGTCTGATTTAGAAGACGATTTAACAAGTTTATTAAATTTAGAATTTAGATCGAGTACAATTAGTATAAGTGACAATAATTCCGAGTTACCTAAGTGTACAAATAATTCTAATTATTTTAACGTAAACATGGCTAATTAATTTCAAGAGTTCTACTTAAAAGCGATTACAGAATTCGATAGCCAACCTGCAAATGTAGGAAACCTCCTTAAAGCAGTAGATTTGGTAATGAACCTATTTTACAATGACGATCAAAATTTATATTTAAACCATTTTTTTGTTACATTTTGTGCAAACCAAATTAACAATTCCGGCTAGATTAATCATAAGCACTAAAATAGTTCGCGGATTGATTTACAAAGAACAATAGTAGAAATCTTGTACGATTCAACTCCATCAAATCTCAGTCTTGCCTTCTATCTCATAAGAGATACACCAGCCGTACACCCATCACAAGGAACAACCAGGTTATTCAAATGAGTCCTTTTCACTTGTTGGCATTTCAGTGGATCGAAATCCACAATTGACACTAACATGTCACATCAATTGCAGAAGCGGCTGCTAAGAAATTAAGTTTCCTCTTCCGGGCTCGCAAATACTTTTCACCAGCTAATCTCTATACCTTATATACTTCACAAATGAGGCCAAACATCGAATAATGCTGCCACATCTGAGGTGCCGCTGCCGCTTCTACACTCGCTATCCTGGACTCCATTCAGAAGAGAGCTATACGTCTCATCGCTGACCCCACCCTGACCCAAAGGCTGCCATCTCTTGCCCACTGACGTGCCGTTGGTGACCTCTCTCTCTCTCTCTCTCTTTCACACACACACACACACACACACACACACACACACACACACTTTTACAGATATCTGCACGGACACTGCTTGGAGGAGCTTTCTTCCATAGTTCCTCCACCTGCTGCCCACAACAGCTCTACCAGGGGAACAGAGCGAATGCACCCTTTTACTGTCCAGGTCACCAGACATAGAACATCTTGTTACGCCCGCTCTTTTGTCCCGAGGACTTCCAAGTTGTGGAATTCCTTGCCGGCACAGGTTTTCCCTTCTTCTCCGAATCTCCAAACCTTCAAGTCCAAAATTACCAAGTTGCCTTTTTCCTCCTTGTCGACACCCACGGTACGAGAGTATTTAGTCTGTGAGCCCTCGTAGTGTGTTGTTGAAATAAAAATAAATAAAAAAAGTACATAATTTTACAGATGAGCGCGATGATACTAGTTTATTAGGATTTATTTATTAGTTTATTGCAATTAAAACAGAGAATAATGAAGATGCATTAGCGTTTAACAACCGTTGTAGGCACATATAACAAGTACTACTTTCAAATATCATCTCGAATAAGGACAATGAAGCATTAAAGATGACGATATACCAACAGCAAGCATTCAAAGCATTCTTATGCGGGTTAAAGAGTCCACTAGGAATTGTGTTGAGGTCAACAACTCCCCAGATTATTGAGCAGGCATTAAAATTTGTGTTTTCAGATGAAAATTTGGCTCATTTGTCCCGTAATAACATTTCTACAAGGTAACTCCGTGGAGAAAACCATACGGACGTGTCACACTATAGTTCTGTGCTATGACGTTTTGTGCAAAAGGGAGTCGATGGAATAGGGGCGTAAAGGAGAAGCACCGCCAAGAAAGTTCAAGGTCTGTCAATAGACAAAAAAAGTAATGGCTCCGATTTTTAGGGATTGTGAGGGTATTATTCTCATAGACTTTAAAGAACGCAACACCACAGTCAACAGGGCATAATATGCAACACTCCTGCGTTAATTACGACACAATATTCGGGAGAAAAGATGTGGGAAACTGACCAGAGGTGTGAGTTTGCTCCATGAAAATGCACCCGTGCACACTCTTGGAATTGCACAAGCTGCAATTCGTGACTGCGGTTTCGAGCAAAAGGATCACGCTCCGTATAGTCCAGATATGGCCTCAGAGACTACTGGACACTTGACAATTTAAATTAGGACCTTCACGGGCTCCATTTTGGTGACAACAAAGAGGTTAAAGCTGCAATTTTGGCACGTTTTGAGAACAAACCTTAAGAATATTTTTTTAGTATTGAATTGTTGCTGAAACGATGTAATAGGTGCATTGATGATATGGGGATTATACAGGGTGGCGCATTGAAAACGAAACTTACCGATTTGCGCCCAGAGAAATATTTTTTTAAGAAACGCTGAAACACGTCAATTTTAATATTGAGGGGGACATGTTTTGACATAAAACCCAATTTTGTCACATTAACCCCTTAAGGGTGATGATAACCCTTATATTTTAAATAGGGAACATGGGTCAAGTGTTACATCATTTGAAAGCCCTTTCTTTTCTGAATTCAGCACACTAACTTTTTTGGAAGTTTTATCAACTCGTTTAAAAATTATTCACAGTTGGAGTTGCAAGAACGTATTTCATTCATTATGATAAGAAATGCACTAATTAGTCAACTTTGCGATAAAAAAACTAAAAAACAAAACCAAACGTTCAAAAATGTTTATTCAGTTAAGTAAGTGTTTAAATTGTTGACCACCAGCTTCCATACAAAAGTACAAATTTTGTTTAAAACGAGCTCTGACATTCTGGAGCATTTGTGGAGTTATTAGACGGCATTCTTCCACAATACGTCGTCGTAATTCTTCCAGGCTCTGTTGCGGTAATTCTACTCTTTAAATGGCCCCATAGAAAGAAGTCTAAAGGAGTTAAATCCGATGATCTAGCGGGCCACTAAATAGCACCTCTACGTCCAATCCATTGCTCTGGAAACTCTCTGTTCAAAAACTCCCTAACACGTTGTGAAAAATGTGGAAGAGCTCCATCTTGTTGAAACACTAATTGATTTTCTTGATAGCGATCATCAGTTTCAACAATGTCAATTAGTAGAGGGTAAACGATATCTTCTAGTAACTCCAAATACGTTTCGCCACTCAAATTGCCATCAAGAAAAATTGGTCCGATTAAACGGTCTCTAAAAATGCCAGTCCAGACATTCAATTTCTGTGGAGTTTGAGTGTGGACTTCGTGAAAATTTCTTAGATTATTATCTGCCCAATAACGACAATTATGACGATTGACTGTAGAGTTTAATAAAAACGTACACTCGTCTGAAAAACATATGTTGAACAGAAAGTTCCCGTTATCAGCTATTCGTGCAGTCATAACTTCACAAAACTCCAGCCGCCGATCAAAATCATCTTCATTCTGTTGTACAAGGTGAATTTTATACGGGTGAAATTTATGGTGTTTCAATATTCGCTGAATAGTTCTTCTTTTGATGTTTGAAACAGTGGCCAATTTTCTCGTGCTCAAAGTTGGGTCTGCAGCAATTTGTCCTAAAAGTTCAATCTCAGTAGTCTCATTTCTAACCGGAAATTCACATTCAGGATCCCGTTTTTTGTTGGCTACTGAACCACTTAGTCGAAACTTTGCAACTAACTCCAAAATGTAAATTCTGTTAACATGTCTGTTCGGATGTCGTTCATTAAACAAATTTGAGTAATTATTTCAACTCTTTCTTCTACAGAATACACCATTGTGAAATTAATTTTCGGTAGTACTATCAAGTATCTAACCGACCGATAAACTGAAATAATAAACCTCATTTCTCTCATTTCGATAAGAAACGTTCTAATAGTCAATTTTCTGTTTACAAACCAACAAAACATTGAATATCAGCACATTTCTTATCGGAATGAGTGAAATGCGTTTTTTCATCTTCAACTGCGAATAATTTTTAAACGAGTTGATAAAACTTCAAAAAAAATTACTGTGCTGAATTGAGAAAAGAAAGAGCTTTCAAATGAGCTTTCAACTCGACCCATGTTCCCTATTTAAAATATAAGGGTTGCTATCACCACCCTTAAGTGGTTGATGTGACAAAGTTAGTTTTATGTCAAAACATGTCCCCCTCGATATTAAAATTGACGAGTTTCAGCGCTTCTTAAAAAAAATTTTGTCTTGACGCAAATCGGTCTGTTTCGTTTTCAATGCGCCACCCTATATTGAAAAATAAAATTTAATTGTAAGTCTACGGCGTTTCTTTCATAGTCAGGCCGGGAAATTTTGGTGCTTACCTCGTATCTACAGTTAAACAATTTAAATGAGACAATAACCCAATGTCAATAATGTTATATATTGATTAAGTCAGACTTGATAATAAATTCCATAGTTTGGTGAAGCTAGCCGATTCTATTGTGGAAAACATTGTTAATGCAAATGCATATACAATGCAGCGATGACGGTTACCAGTATATTAAACATCGATTGTCAACAATGCTCTGGCGACTCCCTGTAGATGATCTTTGTTATCTGGTGGCGCACTGGACAATACTATATTGTTCCTATATATTGCTGTTGCTTGGCTGTATTGGAATCTGCGTATATCGACAGAGCTGCGTTAGTATGTTAATATGAGTTGTTTCAGTTATATGTACAGATAAGTCAAGGATTAAAAAAGTTCGGGACGCAGCAAGTGCGTTATGGTAGTGAATTTTCATTAAAATGTTTTTAATAGCAAATATGTGTGTGTTTTTTTTTCAGAAAGCAGGCATTAAATTTGATTACTAGTATAACATATATAGTAAAAACAATGTGCCATGTTTCATCCAAATAACTTGATTGTTTGAAAATGTACAGAAATTTTCAAAAGTAAACTTAAAGTTTAACCGAAAAAATCCGTTTCTTGGTCAATCTTATAGGTTAATAGCAAATTGAGCTTTTCAAATATGAAGCATTTAATCAAAATTCGCAACCATAACGCACTTGCTGCCTCCAGAATTTCTTAACTTACAAACATGCATTATATTTCGATGGAAAATGCAAAAACATAAGGCGTTTTCGACTAAAAAAAATAAAAATTATTTGTATCACCAACGACTTATGGGCCATCCTGTAATTGTCGCAATAATTTTTTAAGATGTAACTCAAAACACCGTATAATTAATGTATACAATATTTTTTCATATCTTGTATAATAACGGATATATTGAGCTTTATTGATTTTTTGCGAAAATTCGACAAAAATTATATACCATTAAAATAAACTCGATAGCTAAGACTACCAATCATCAGAGAAAGGGTCTATGTGAAATGAACTTTCTGGAAATATTTAAGTAAAATGAAGGACAATGACGGTTGAAACTAAGACTTCGGTGTTTGTAAAACATTCTTCTTGAGACATTTTCTTTCCATAGCCCATATTAGATTCAAGTTCTTTGCCTAAATGTTGCGAATTTTGACGTTTTAAATTGTCACTTTGACGTTTTGAGGAAAACCCCAATTTATTTTTCTTTAAATGTCTATAACTTTTTGTCTTTTGACCTACAGAGCTAAATTTTGGTAGGTAGCACACCTATAACGATGTAAACTAGCGTACAGTTGGTTGCCCTTACTTTGTTAATTTTGGAGATATAAATTTTTTTCGAAAGAAAACACAAAATTTTCCGGGAAAACGTTTTGAGGAAAACCCAATTTTTTTTTTTGAATGCCTGTAACTTTTTTGTCTTTTAACCTACGAAGCTTGGTAGGTAGCTTGCCTATAATGATATAAACCCGCGAATGAAATTTGGTTGCCGTTACTTTGTTAATTTTGGAGATATAAATTTTTTTCAATTTTTTTCGAAAGAAAACACAAAATTTTTCGGGAAAACCTCGGCGGATTTTCTTGGCTAAGGAAATTATTCAAGCCACTTGCGAATGGAAGGTACTAAACAAGTTTTATCAAAATCGGTCCATTATTTTTTAAGTTATAGGTGTGACATATATATATATATATATATATATATATATATATATATATATATATATATATATATATATATATATATATATATATATATATATATATAAACATATAAAGTCTGAAACTAACCTCGGATTTGGGTTCCGGGGGTCCTAAATAGCGCTTATTTGAAGAAATTTTTTCAAAATTCAAAAGTCGGGATCTCCTCATTAGTGAATTTTTTTTTAAGAAAATTCAGTAATAAAGTAAGTTTCTCGTTTATGTGTAAACTTTTTAAATAAAATGTATACAGACTGTCTATTGTACAACGTTGCACCGGGGTTTTGCCGGGAACTGCTAAACATTTCGAAAAACCCCAAAATACATCGATTGTTTGCGAGGGGCTCACTTTTTTGAACCCCAACAGAATTCTAAACCTTTGTGGGGGGACAAGGGACTTTTACCACGTTCATTCACTAAAGTACACTTTATGGCCCGTGGGCATAAAGTACACCATTATGTAGTTGGTAACTAAGCAATAAAAACACAATAATGAACTAGTATGACATAAAATTACTAATGAGATCGCGACTTTTCATTTCTGAAAAAATGTCTCTGGTCAGTTTCAATTTATATATATATATATATATATATATATATATATATATATATATATATATATATATATATATATATATATATATATATATAGGGTGGCGCATTGAAAACGAAACAGACCAATTTGCGTCCAGATAATTGTTTTTAAGAAACGCTGAAACACGTCACTTTTAATATTGAGGTGACATGTTTTGACATAAAACTCAACGTTGTCACATCAGCCCCTTAAGTATGGTGATAACAGCCCTTATATTTTAAATAGGGAACATGGATCGAGTGTTACATCATTTGAAAGCTCTTTCTTTTCTGAATTCAGCACAATAATTTTTTTGGAAGTTTTATCAACTCGTTTAAAAATTATTCACAGTTGAAGATGCAAAAACGCATTTCACTCATTCCGATAAGAAATGTGCTGATAGTCAATGTTTTGCTGGTTTGTAAACAAAAAATTGACTATCAGAATCAGAACATTTCTTATCGGAATGAGAGAAATGCGGTTTATTATTTCATTTTATCGGTCGGTTTGATACTTGATTTATGGTTTAACGGTCTATAATTTTTTAGCTAATTTTCGTAGAACAAATTTGTTAATGCATTTATGCATTTTTTATCGAAATATGATGCGTTTATAAGAAAAAATTTGGACGCAGTAAGTGCGTTTTGGTAGCGAATTTCCGGTAAATTTGCAGATTAGCTCCCGAACGCTTTTCAAAAAACTGTTTTCAGAAACCTGCCTAGCCACCCCCCCCCCCTGGGTCCACAAAACCCAAGAAATATTTCTTGTTCACACACCCCAAGGAAGTTACGGTACCAGGAGTGAATAGTGCTGCTGGGCGGGGTAGGTAGTAAAAAGGAAATATGAGCAGAAAATGCGAATAAAACGGGCTTGAAAGTTGTCTTTTTCACATCTTGAAGCAATATCCCCCTTAAACCCTGTCTACCCCGCACAGCACCCCTATTCCCCCAAAAAATTTCTTGTTTACACTCCCCAAGGAAGTTACGGGACCAGGAGTGAGTAGGGGTGTATAATTTTTTTAGCTCATTTTCGTGGAACAAATTCGTTAATGCATTTTTGAATTTTTTATTGAAATATGATGCGTTTGTAAGAAAAAGATCTAGACGCAGTAAGTGCGTTTTGGTAGCGAATTTTCGGTAAATTTGCAGTTTAGCTCCCGAACGCTTTTCAAAAAACTGTTTTCAGAAACCTGCCTAGCCCCCCCCCCTGAATCCAAAAACCCCAAGAAAAATTTCTTGTTCACACCCCCCAAGGAAATTACGGGACCAGCAGTGAGTAGGGGTGCATATTTTTTTTTAAGCTAAATTTCACAGAACAAATTCGTTAATGCATTTTTTGTCGAAATATGATGCGTTTGTAAGAAAAAAATCTGGACGCAGTAAGTGCGTTTTGGTAGCGAATTTTCGGTAAATTTGCAGTTTAGTTCCCGAACGCTTTTCAAAAAATTGTTTTCAGAAACCTGCCTAAGGCCCCCTGGATCCACAAACCCCAAGAAAAATTTCTTGTTCACACCCCCCAAGGAAGTTACGGGACCAGGATTGAGTAGGGGTGCTGGGCGGGGTAGGTAGTAAAAAAGAAATATGAACACAAAATTTGAATAAAGCGGGCTTGAAAGCTGTCTTTTTTACATCTTGAAGCCATATCCCCCTTAAACCCTGCCTAACCCGCACAGCACCGCTATTCACTCCCAGTCCCATAACTTCCTTGGGGGGTGTGAACAAGAAATTTGTCTTGTGGTTTGTGCATCCAGGTGGGGTCCTAGTAATGTTTATGAAAACAATTTGTTGAAAAGCGTCCGGGAGCTAATCTGCAAATTTACTGAATTTTCATTAAATCCTTCAAATTTCAATAACTCAATTTGCTATTAACGTAAGATTTGTTGGTTAGAAAACCAACATTTAAGTTTATTTTCGGAAAATTTTTGTATATTTTCAAACCATAAGTAATTTTGATAAAATATAGTACATTGTTTCTACTACATAGGCTATACCGGTAATCAGATTGATGCCTGCTCGCATTTGCTATTAAAAACATTTTTATGGAAATTCAGTTCCATAACACATTTGCTGCATCTAAACTTTTGAAAAATGTTCATATATTTTCAAACAATAAATTTATTTCGATGAAATATGGTATATTGTTTCTACTATACAGGCAACCAAGTTTGATGCCTGCTTTCATCAAAGAAAGACATTTTCTATTAAAAATATTTTAAAGAAAATTCGCTACCATAACGCACTTGCTGCGTCCAGAGATTTTTTTGTTTTGAGTATTTTATTATAATTTAAATGTAAGTACACGAATAATAAGAGATTAAAACTGTTGGACTTTTAGTGAATTTTCGTAGAAAAAATTCACTAATGGGGAGATCCCGACTTTTGAAAAAAAATTTGCGAATGAGCGCGAACTAGGAGCCCTAGAACCCATATCCGGGGTCAGTTTCAATTTTTATATGTTTATATATATATATATATATATATATATATATATATATATATATATATATATATATATATATATATATATATATATATATATATATATATATATATATATATATATATATATATATATATGTATGTATCACACCGATAACTCAAAAAATAATGGGCCGATTTTGATAAAATTTGGCATGTACCTTTCTTTTGTAAATGGCTTGGATAAGTTCGTTAGTCAGGAAAATCGGACGAGGTTTTCCAGGAAAATTTTGAGTTTTCATTCGAAAAAAATTATTATCTCAAAAAGTAATAAGCCGATTTTAATAAAATTTGGCAAGTGCCTTCCTTTTGTAAATGGCTTTGACAAGTTTGTTAGTCAGGAAAATTGGGCGAGGTTTTCCGGAAAAATTTTGAGTTTTCATTCGAAACATTTTTTTATCTCAAAGAATAATGGGCCGATTTTGATAAAATTTGGCATGTACCTTCCTTTTGTAAATGGCTTTGATAAGTTCGTTAATCAGAAAAAACGGACGAGGTTTTCCGGGAAAATTTTGAGTTTTCATTTGAAAAAAAATTTTTTCTTAAAAAATAAAAAAATCTATGATAACCAAATTTGGTAGGTGAGTTTACGATATAAAAATTAAACTATACACCAAAATTTAGATTTCTATGTTACAAGAAAAAAAAGTTATAATAAAATATTTTGTGCCAGATCATGTCTATGAAAATTCACTACCATAACGCACTTGCTGCGTCCAGGCTTTTTTAATAGTGGGCACAATGGCTATTTAGTTTTAGATAAAATTGAACAATTTTGATAGATAAAGTAGGATTCTATCTGTTGTCTTTAATAGACCATTCAGTTTCATGAAATTAGAACCAATTATCTTGGAGCAGTGAATGCTTGGCAGTATCGTTATTCAGTGGCGAGACAATAACAAATTGCTCAGTTGATGGCAGACAGTTGAGACTGCATTAAGGACACGACCCCAGATAATGCTGCTTTACCAGGACGATGTGTCTTCCTAGCCCAGATAACTTTGCCCTTACTATGTCTTGTAATACAGCAGCCGGAATTTTCCAACGCCATTACTTAAAATGTTTTAGATTTAATTCAGCGGCGTCTTGCATAAAATTGAGGAGTGCTTTCTTACGCAATGCAGTGTGAAATTGGCAGTGCAATTTTTGGTATATACCGGTCGTGATATCAGCGACACTGGAGACGTATTAGACATTAGATAAAGACATTTAGCTTAATTCCTAGTTAAAAAAAGTCTGGACGCATCAAGTGCGTTATGGTGGTGAATTTTATAAAAGTGTTTTTTAATAACAAATATGTCTTTTTCTAATGAAAGCAGGCATCCATTTTGGTTACCAGTATAACCTTTATTTTAGAAACAATGTACCATATTTCATCAAATAAGCTTTTCGACAAAACTTTCAAAAATGTTTTTTGTATAAAAATTTACAAACAATTTTTTCACGAAAATCCGAAAACACCTTTTTAATAACTTTTATTTTTTATTATTATTTTATTTCAACAACACACCACGAGGGCTTGCAGCCTAAATACTATCGTACCGTGGGTGTCGACAAGGATGAAAGAGGCAACTTGTTAATTCTGGTCTTGAGAGTTTGTAGGTTCGGAGAAGGAAAAATATACGCCGGCAAGGAATTCCACAACTTGGATGTCCTCGGGACAAAAGAGCGGGCATAACAAGATGTCCTATGTCTGGTACCCTGGACAGTAAAATGGTGCATTCGCTCTGTTACCCTGGTAGATCTGTTGGGGACAGCAGGTGGAGGAACTATGGAAGAAAGCTCCTCCGAGCACTACCCGTGCAGATATCTATAAAAGAGAGAGAGAGAGAGGTCACCAACGGCACGTCGGTGGGCAAGGGATGGCAGCCTTTGGGTGAGGGTAGTGTCACCAATGAGACGTATAGCTCTCTTCTGAATGGAGTTCAGGATAGCGAGTGTAGAAGCGGTAGCAGCATCCCAGATGTGGGAGCAGTATTCGAGGTTTGGCCTTATTTGTGAAGTATATAAGGTATAGAGATTAGCTGGTGAAAAGTATTTGCGAGCCCGGAAGAGGAAACCTAATTTCTTAGCAGCCGCTTCTGCAATTGAGGTAACATGTTGGTTCCAATTGAGATTTCGATCCACAGAAATGCCAACAAGTGAAAAGGACTCATAACTTTGAATAACTTGTTTGTTCGTTGTGATGGTTCTAGGGCTGGTGTATCTTTTATGAAAAAAGAAGGCAAGACTGAGATTTGGTGGGGTTGAATTGTACAAGATTTCTACTACCCCAGTCTAATATTTTTTGGAGATCCACGGAGATAGAACCCTCCATGAGTCTGCGATCCTCATCTAATTGGGCTAAAGAGACAGACTTAGAATATTGTATATTTGAGTGGAGGGTGCTGTCGTCCGGTTAACTGTGAACTGGGTTGGAAGTGGTAGACAGGAGGTCATTGATGTGGAGAAGAAACAAAGTAAGGGCTAAAGCTGAACCTTGAGGAACTCCTGCATTAATTGGATATAGTTTAGAGGAATGGCCATCCACGACAACAGAAATGCTCCGGTTGGAGAGGAAGTTTGCTGTCCAGGTACAGAGTTTTGGTGGTAGGCCATAGGCCGGTAGTTTATTAAGCAGCGCTGCGTGCCAGACCTGGTCGAATGATTTGGATATGTCTAGAGCGACAATCTGGGATTCACCGTGTAGTTCCATAGACTTGTTAGAAGAATGGGTGACAAAAGAAAGGAGGTCGGCAGTTGATCTGCGCTGATGGAATCCATACTGCCTGTCGTGGATTAGACTGTGTTTTTCAAGAAATTTTAGTAATTCGGTGTTTATATACTTTTCCATCACTTTAGAGATGACTGAAAGGAGAGAAATAGGCCTGTAGTTGCTAGGAAGCGCTTTGGATCCTTTCTTGGGGACGGGTTGTACTCGAGCAGTTTTTCCAGTTACTAGGGAATATGCCTCTATCGTAAGATGTCTGAAACAGACGAGTCAGGACAGGGGCAAGTTCTGGTGCGCATTTTTTCGGGAACAATTGCTGGAATCTCATCAATGCCAGAGGCTTTCCTGGTATTAAGAGAAGATAGCATCTTTCGTACCTTTTTTGTTTTGAAAATGATATCCGTCATTTTATTGGCGACATTGGGGATTGGTGGTGGTTAAACATTTGGAGGTGGGTTGAGAGTAGAATTTCCGGCGAACAACGAGGCAAAAAGTTCAGCCTTGCCCAGGGCAGTAGAAACAATTTCATCCCCTGAGACAAAAGGTGGGAACGTGCTCTTGCATAAATTATTCCCGATAGATTTAGGAAGAGTCCAAAAGGGTTTGCTGCCGTTGGAGCTTAAGAGGACTTTGTTTTTGATGTGGTTATTAAACGAGTTTTTTGCCCCAGAAAGAATGCGGACATAGCGGTTTGTTGCGTTGTTAAATGCTTGACGGTTTTCTTGACTGGGATTGTGTAGAAGCTTTTTGTGAGCTTTGATCTTTTCAAGTCTGGCCTTGTCACAGGATTTAGAGAACCAGGGCTTTTGAGTGGCTGAAGAGGTTTTCTGTGTATGTGGAATAAATAATTCCATGGCAGCTTGGATAATTTCGGTGACGTTTTGTGAGAAATCAGAGGGGTCAGGATGAGAGAAGCAGACGCCCATGGAAATGAGGATTTTAATTTTTTATTATTATTCCCCTCACTTCTGAAACACACAATATATACTGTTCTATTTGAAACAATTGAGTGACGATAGTTTGATATATTTTTTAATTCAGTCACTATTTGAGATCGCCCGTTGCATGGTATCTCGATTTTGTTCATGAAATAATATAAACAAAAACCTCTCTGAATAGGTGCTCAATTGCATTAGACTCCGATTTTTGTTGGTAAAAAGGCCATATCACAATTTTTGATATGTCTCAAAAATGTGAAAAGTTGCAAAACAATTCAAATGACTCGAAAACAAATATGCATTACAATTCGATGGAAATTGCAAAAATGCAACAATATAAGGGGTGTTCGATTTAGCTCCCACAGACAACGTTATGGCAAAGTGAAGGTATGCCTACGAATTTTAAGTTAGATACAAATTGATTTATTTAAATTTAAAGCATCTAATGAAAATTGGCTACCAAAACGCACTTGCTGCGTCCCGAATGTCTCTTCTCACAAAGATCTATTATATTTCGATGAAAAAGAGGTGTTCAATTTTAAAAAAGAAAATTTGTATCGCCAACGACTTATGGACCACCTGTGATGATCGAAATAATTTTATAAGACGCTGCTCAAATTGCAGCTATTCCAGTTTGAAGCATTTAATGAAAGTTCGCCACCATAACGCACTTGCTTGCGTCCCGAATTTCTTTTCTTACAAACTTGCATTATATTTCGATAAAAAAATGCAGTAATATAAGGCGTGTTCGATAAAAAAAAATTAAAAAAAAAAGTATCACCAAGAACTTGTGGGACAACCTGTGATTGTAGAAATAATTTTTTTTAAATGTAGTTCAAGACACTCCATAATTAACGTATACAATTGTTTCTCTTATCTTGTAGAATAACAGTAATATTGAGCTTTACCGTAGATATACGTCACCCTGTATATATGTAAACCGATAAAAACTGAAAGTAACCCCGGATATGGGTCCTAGGGAACCTAGTTCGCGATCAATTGAAAAATAATTTTAAAACTCAAAAGTCGCGGTCTCCTCAATAGCGAATTTCTTCTATGAAAATTTGCTAACAATTATAGAGAATTAAACCATAAACTCTATAACTAAAACTACTTCTAAAGCATCAGAGGACGGGCCTACTTGAAATGAATTTTCTGGAAACATTTTAGTCAAATGAAGACAATGACGGTTGAAGCTGAAACTGAAGAACTTGTAAAATACATTTCTTGCAGCATTTTCGCTACATAGCCTGTATTCCAGGTTCTTGGCCTAAAAGTTGCCAATTTTGACGTTTCAAATTGCGACTTTGACGTTTTAAGAGAAGTTATCAAAATTTCAAAGTAATTTTTCTGACATCTCTTGACCTTTTTGCGTAAAAAAGCTTAGTCTTTCTCTGTAACATTAATAGGATTTTGTTATATTTTGCGGTCACAGTGACACCCAAAAATTTTTCTTTAAATGCCTAACTTTTTAGCGAATTTTCATTAAGAAAAATTCGACTAAGTCACGATGAAAAGCTTTTGGAAAAATTTCTTCAGATGAGCGCGAATTTGGGTCCTTAGAACCCAAAACCAAGGTCCGTTAAAATTTCTACATGTTTATATATACAGGCTGGCGCATTGAAAACGAAACAGACCGTTTGCGTCCAGAGAATTTTTTTTAAGAAACGCTGAAACACGTCAATTTTAATATTGAGGGGGACATGTTTTGACATAAAACTCAACTTTGTCACATCAATCCCTTAAGGGTGGTGATAACAACCCTTATATTTTAAATAGGGAACATGGGTCGAGTGTTACATCATTTGAAAGCTCTTTCTTTTGTGAATTCAGCACACTAATTTTTTTGGAAGTGTTATCAACCCGTTTAAAAATTATTCACAGTTGAAGATGCAACAATGCATTTCACTCATTTCGATTAAAAATGTGCTGATAGTCAATGTTTTGTTGGTTTGTAAACAAAAAATTAACTATCAGAACATTTCTTATCGGAATGAGAGAAATGCGGTTTATTATTTCAGTTTATCGGTCGGTTTGATACTTGATAGTACTACCGAAAACTAATTTCACAATGGTGTATTCTGTAGAAGAAAAAGTTGAAATAATTACTCTTTTTTTTCAAAAACGATGACTGTGCCAACTGTACCGCAAATTTATTTAATGTACGATATCCGAACAGACATGTTAACAGAAAATACATTTTGGAGTTAATTACAAAGTTTCGACAAAGTGGTTCGGTAGCCAACAAAAAACGGCATCCTGAACGTGAATTTCCGGTTAGAAATTAGACAACTGAGATTGAAGTTTTGGGACAAATTGCTGCAGACCCAACTTTGAGCGCGAGGAAATTGGCCACTGTTTCAAATTATGACTGCACGAATAGCTGATAACAGGAACTTTCTGTTCCATATCTGTTTTTCAGACGAGTTTATGTTTTTATTAAACTCTACAGTTAATCGTCATAATCGTCGTTATTGGGCAGATAATAATCCAAGAAATTTTCACGAAGTTCACACTCAAACTCCACAGAAATTGAATGTCTGGACTGGCATTTTTGGAGACCGTTTAATCGGACCAATTTTTCTTGATGGCAATTTGAGTAGCGAAACGTATTTAGAGTTACTAGAAGACATCGTTTACCCTCTACTAATTGACATTGTTGAAAATGATGATCGCTATCAAGAAAATCAATTAGTGTTTCAACAAGATGGAGCTCCTCCGCATTTTTCACAACGTGTTAGGGAGTTTTTGAACAGAGAGTTTCCAGGACAATGGATTGGGCGTAGAGGTTTTATTGAGTGCCCCCCTAGATCACCGGATTTAACTCCTTTAGACCTGTTTCTATGGGGCCATTTAAAGAGTAGAATTTACGCAACAGAACCGGAGTCTCTGGAAGAATCACGACGACGCATTGTTGAAGAATGCTGTGTAATAACTTCACAAATGGTCCAGAATGTCAGACCTCATTTTGAACAAAATTTGTACTTTCGTATGGAAGCTGGTGGTCAACAATTTGAACACTTACTTAACTAAATAAACATTTTTTAACGTTTGGTTTTATGTTTTAGTTTTTTATAACGAAAAACTGGCTAATTAAGTGCATTTCTTATCACAATGAATGAAATACGTTCTTGCAACTCCAACTGTAAATAATTTGTAAACGAGTTGATAAAACTTCCACAAAAATCAGTGTCCTGAATGCAGAAAAGAAAGAGCTTTCAAATGATGTATCACTAGACCCATGTTCCCTATTTAAAGTATAAGAGTTGGTTTTACCACCCTTAAGGGGTTTATGTGACAAAGTTGAGTTTTATGTCAAAACATGTCCCCCTCAATATTAAAATTGACGTGTTTCAGCGTTCATTTAAAAAAAAATTCTCTGGACGCAAATCGGTCTGTTTCGTTTTCAATGCGCCACCCTATATAATGTATCCGAGCGATAACTCAAATACTCAAATACTAAACTGATTTCAATCAAACTTGGCAAAAATGTTATTTGGGCGAAAACCGAGGTCGAGTTCGTTAATCAGCCTTTATGTTCAAGTTTTTCCGGTGGAAACTTTTTGAAAACGCTATATTTGTGTAAGTATCAGAGTAACTGGAATGAGACTTTACATGTGGCTATAAATAGTGCAAATAAACCTATGTTGTGCATTTTAAGTAATTTGGTACATAATATTTAGTTTTTCCAAATTAAAAATAAAATTATGATTCAATTTGCAGCATTAGTTTAAAGATAATTCGCTAAAACCCTGATCATTTTTTGATTTCCGATCATTTCTTTTATTTAACAGTAGTACCTAACCAGGGGCGGCTCCTCAATAAGTGCGCCTGTGCGCGCGCACTGCCGCCTTTCGTGGAAAAAATAATATTTTTGCTACGCTATATTTTGATAATTTTTTTTTACTTTTTTAACCTCCTGCATTCAACAAACAAAATTAGTATATAGAGGATCGCAGAGAGTCGGCAGCCATTAACACAGAATCAGAATAAGTATAGTGTGTTAATGGTTGCACGCGTTATATACATCCATATCCATATAAAGCAGACGGACGGCGGTGTGTATTTTTCGGCGCTCTCAGGTAATGCGATACTTCAGTGCGAAATGATCGCCTATCATCGTCGAAAACGACCGAATAAGCAATCTCTTGTGCGCTATAAAATTACACACTTCCAGTTGGTAGTGGACTTTTGGAACAGGGTGTGTACCTACTACCTAGTAATTTTCGTCTCCGCGTCGGATTGATTTTAAATTAGAACATTTCGTTGTTGTTTACATGTTCTAACAAGACAATTATTATTATTATGATGATGGCCACTACTTCGGGTTGCTTAATAAGTGGACAAAATAATTTTTTAATGGACTTTTTAACTACTATAACGTATAACTAACTAGAGGAAAACTTGGTAAGTAGGTTTTTATAATACATTTTCGGGAAAAAATAGGCATATATATATATATATATATATATATATATATATATATATATATATATATATATATATATATATATATATATGTATCCAACCGATAACTCAGAAAATAAGCAACTGATTTCGATGAAACTCGGCAAGTGCCTTTCTTTTATTAATGGCTTGGATGAGTTCGTTATTCAAGAAAATCGGATAAGGTTTTCCGGGAGAACTTTGAGTTTTGTTTAAAAAAATATATTTTTCTCCGAAAATTACAAAGCTATTTTAATGAAATTTGGTAGACATGTTGCCTTGTAAAAGACAACTGTCTACATTTTTAGAAAATTGAGCTATTCAAATTTTGAATTTTCTTTTGAAAAAAAATTTTTTCTTCGAAAATTACAAAATTATTTTGACGAAATTTGGTGGATATGTTTCCCTGGGTAAGACCCTACTATACACCAAAATTCAACTTTCTAAGTTCGTAGAAACTTGAGTTATTCAAATTTGAAGCATTTAATAAAAATTCACTACCGTAACACACTTGCTGCGCCCGGAACTTTTTTTTCTTGCGCACACCCAATGCATTAAGGTACGAGCCGCTACTGTATCTAACAATATCTTCTGTAACTTTTTTATGTTCTATAATTTGATAATAGTTTCAGTAACATCTGGACTACTAGTATTCCATTCGCATCAATTATCATTGTGATTTTAATCAATGCAAGACTCCCAACTATCTACTAAATTAATAACTGTGCCCGTTTTTGCAGAGAACTGTCTTCGCCAGTAGAATTTAATTCAGAACGTCGAAGCGTCCTGTCTCTACTCAGGCATGTCCTTCGTTTTAATTCTGTTCCTAAAAACAGACCCCTCCAAACCCCACCACGTCCTCATCATTCTTTCTCACGAATATGAGATTGATTCTGTTTCAATTACGTATTCATGTGATTCTCGAGAGCTTTGAAAATTTTCAATTTAAAAAGTTTTTTCCCCCTTTGGTTTGGTTTTTCTTGAATGTCATGCATTTTAAATACAACCCAGAAGCGTGAGTTCTCTTTTAGCATTAGGATATATTATTCATTTATGAGACAATTGCTAAAATCTCTGAAAAAAAAAACCATGCAAAATCTCGTCAAATCATGTAGTTCACGGGATTGGCTATTCTTTATGCAGTCTATCTATCGCCTTTTACATTTGCCATGTCAGTTTTAATAATAAGTATATTTTCGCAGGAACTGGGATACGTTACATTATTCATAAGTACGCTTTCAGTTTCCATTTGTGTTTCTTTTTGTGAGCAGTTAATGATTTTGATGGAATTTAATAAAGATGAATCAACGAAAAGAGAAATATCGAAGAGGGAAAATTAATATCTCCTCAGGCCGCTTCAGTACTTTATATATCCACAGCCTGCTAAATAAAGTGCGTTGAACTTTCTATAAGCTTTTAGATTTTAACTTATGTAATTCAAATATACAGTAATTTACAGAGTGATGATAAAGTTTGGAACATACTTCATAAATGCGTTATTTTCCTTTTTCAAGAAAAACGCTCGGATATGTCAATTTTACCTTATCGATTGCTAACTTATGACGTAAAAATTACATTTATGACGTCACCTATTTCTGAATGATGACGTCATCATAAGGTTTATAGGGCTAGATGTATTCTCACCACAATCAGAACCGTAGACCGGTTTCGCTCTAATTAGAGCTCGTCAGTACGGTATAATAATTGCAGCGAGAAAACATCTATAAAGTAATACGGCTATGGTAGCCAACCTCAGAGCACATAGTGAGATGTAAGACAGGAGTCGGCATCGCGTTACGGAGCCAAGTAGTATGTTGTCACGGCAGGTCCAAATAATACAAAGTGTTATCAAATAAAGACTGTGTACAACCAACTAACAATTTTGCAAATTGTGAGCCACGCCCCCCTAATATAGGGACATTGTATATAAGGCTTGATGTATTCTCACCATAATCAGAACCGTATACCGGTTTCGCTCTAATTAGAGCGCGTCAGTACAGTATACTAATTGCAGCGAGAAAACTTATATAAAGTAATACGGCTATGGTAGCCAACTTTACAGCAGATAGTGAGATTTAAGACAGGAATCGCCATCTCGTTGCGGAACTTAGTAGTATGTTGTCACGGCAGCCCAATATACTACTTGGTTCCGCAACGAGATGGCGACTCTGTCTTACATCTCACTACGTATCATAAGGTTTGTTAAACGCACTCTGGATCGATGAAGAAACACCGCCGTCGGCCGGTTTTTAGTGAATTAAAAAAATCAGTTTCTACATGTATATATGTATATGTATGTATATATATATATATATATATATATATATATATATATATATATATATATATATATATATATATATATATATATATATATATATATATATATATATATATATATATATATATATATATACAGGGTGATTCATAAGTGGTGACCAAAAATGAAACCCCATGTTCTTTGAAGAATTTTAGAGAGGGTATGCCCTATAAAATTTTTTCCTATAATGCTTCATTAAAAAGATACAGGGTGTTGAAGTTGAATTTCAAAAAATAAAATTTCCCAATTTTTAAAAAGTAGCACATATATTTTGCTGAAACTTCGCATGTGTAGGCAGCTATGTAAGGCGCGTATTCTACCATAACAATTGTATTGGCTAATCCAGCAGTGGCGCGCGTACCCACATGTCATTGGTTATCCCTCAAGAAAAAACGGGTAAGCCAATGATGTTTTTATTTTTATTTTTTGAATCTTTCTTTCATTCGTGAACAAAATGACTCTCCTGATAATTTTCTGTACGACGCTTATTTTACGAGTAAGCAATAAATCAGGTGAGTGTTTTAGAGCACAGTTCATGATTTTTAACCAGTCGTTGTTTGGTAGAAAATCGCAATGATACACTTTTATCAGGCTTATAGTAATCAGAACCGTATACCGGTTTCGCTCTAATTAGAGCGCGTCAGTACAGTATACTAATTGCAGCGAGAAAACTTATATAAAGTAATACGGCTATGGTAGCCAACTTTACAGCAGATAGTGAGATTTAAGACAGGAATCGCCATCTCGTTGCGGAACTTAGTAGTATGTTGTCACGGCAGCCCAATATACTACTTGGTTCCGCAACGAGATGGCGACTCTGTCTTACATCTCACTACGTATCATAAGGTTTGTTAAACGCACTCTGGATCGATGAAGAAACACCGCCGTCGGCCGGTTTTTAGTGAATTAAAAAAATCAGTTTCTACATGTATATATGTATATGTATGTATATATATATATATATATATATATATATATATATATATATATATATATATATATATATATATATATATATATATATACAGGGTGATTCATAAGTGGTGACCAAAAATGAAACCCCATGTTCTTTGAAGAATTTTAGAGAGGGTATGCCCTATAAAATTTTTTCCTATAATGCTTCATTAAAAAGATACAGGGTGTTGAAGTTGAATTTCAAAAAATAAAATTTCCCAATTTTTAAAAAGTAGCACATATATTTTGCTGAAACTTCGCATGTGTAGGCAGCTATGTAAGGCGCGTATTCTACCATAACAATTGTATTGGCTAATCCAGCAGTGGCGCGCGTACCCACATGTCATTGGTTATCCCTCAAGAAAAAACGGGTAAGCCAATGATGTTTTTATTTTTATTTTTTGAATCTTTCTTTCATTCGTGAACAAAATGACTCTCCTGATAATTTTCTGTACGACGCTTATTTTACGAGTAAGCAATAAATCAGGTGAGTGTTTTAGAGCACAGTTCATGATTTTTAACCAGTCGTTGTTTGGTAGAAAATCGCAATGATACACTTTTATCAGGCTTATAGTAATTTATTTATTACAATAAATGTTAAAAAATGCCTCCATTGGCCTGAATACACGAACGACATATTTTTAATATGGAAAATTTAATGTCTTGAGGATTCATTGTTGCTTGAATATGACGAAAAGCATTATTTATCAGTTGTTGTAGCTGCTCTGGTGTATTTATTTGTTCACTTTAGACCAGTCGCTTAAAATCACGCCAAAGATAGAAGTCAAGTGGGTTTAAGTCCGGTGATCTTTCAGGCCAATGTATTGGTCCAGTTCTGCCAATCCATCTTTCATTATAATGTTCATGTAGCCATGCAACAACGTTTCGACTATGATAAGCTGATGCACCGTCATGCTGGTACCACATTATACATCTTGTTGCTAGTGGAATGTCATATAGAATGTTCTCTACGCGGTTTTCTAGGAGCGCTAAGTACGAAGATCCATTTAAACGTTGTGGCAAGACTTCCATGAACAGTGAGCCGTTAAAAATACCACACCATAAATTAATGGAAAATCTATGTTGAAATGTGCGAGTCCTTGTTGCATGTGGATTTCCCAATTACCAGACATGCTCATTATGAGAATTATAAATACTATTTCTTGTAAATGTTGATTCGTCGGACCAGAAGATTAGATTAGGGAATAAGATATTTTGGTTGTTCATTTACAACATCCATTCACAAAAGACTCGTCGATGCACATTATCTCCAGGTAGAAGGCAATGAACATTCTGTCGATGATATGGATGTAAGGCTTCTCGATGTAAAGTTCTCCAAACAAAACTTTGAGAATATTGTAACTGTGTGGCAATCCTCAGAGTACTTGTAGAAGGTTGATCCATCACTGCATCCACCACTCTCTCTTCGTCTTCAAGTTGATGCTGTCCTCTACCATTAGCTCTAGTGTCAGGACGTTGTCCAATACCGCACTGCCGAAGTCTTGAAAACGATCGAGAAAAAACCCTTGGTGTAGGTTGACGGCGAGTGGGAAACCTACGTTGATATTCCCGACAAGCAGCTAGAGCATTTCCATCAGCATATACGTAGATAAAAATTATATCTGCATACTCTTCTGAGGTGTACTCCATTATAAGAAGTAAAAGAGTAGAAAATGTTGCAATTTTATAAAGTTTACCACTTACACCTATTCAAAATAATAACTTGTTAACCTAAACGTCAAGTTACACTTAATGACAACTTTGGCAAACCAGACTACTACTTACTAAAATACAACAAAGATAATCGTCGTACAAAAAATTATCAAGACATTAACTTTTCCATATTAAAAAGAAAAAGGGTCAGCCACCCTGAGAAGTCGGTTTGGAATATTGAAACGTATCTGACTTAGAAGTTCCGGAGACTCTATTCAACCATTTACTATTTTAAAAAGGAAAGGGCAAACTGAGACAAGCCAGCCTTCTTCCAATGATAGAATTTCAAAAAAGTGTCTCATAATTTTGTAATTATTCTTAAATTCTAACTTAAGTTTAAAGCACAAAAACCTTAAAAAACTATTTTGTATCTTTTCTAGGCGCTCCTTATAAATAATATACTGGGGATTCCATACAGAAGACGCAAATTTTAATTTGCTGGCAACATACGCATTGTATAATGAGGTAAAACATTTTTTATTGTAAAAAACTGCACCTTGTAGCATGATACGCCCCAGCATATGATAACTGTCAGTAGCACGATTGTCAATATGTCTGTAGAACAGTAGCTTTCTGTCAAAGGTAATGCCTAGATCTTTTACATAAGTGACCCGTGTGATAATATTATTATCTAAGAGATACGGAAACTCTTGCCATAGTTTCTCACGAGTAAAAGTTATAACACTACATTTATCTAAATTAAGGTAAAGCTGATGTATGGTACAATAATTAGTCAAGTTGTTAAGGTCGGCCTGTAAACGCAAACAGTCTTGTTCACAATTAATAGGAATAAATAATTTGAGGTCGTCGGCATACATAAAAAATTTACAGAATTGAAAACAAGCACTTATATCATTAACGTATACAAGAAATAATGGTGGGATCCTTGGGGTACACCTGAGGGTATTTCGTAAGGGATAGATTCATAAGCCAATACGGATATAAACTGAGATCTATTTCTAATATACGAAGTGACCCAACGCAGGAGAACTCCATTCACACCGATCCTCTCCAGCTTTCTCAACAAAATGTACGGTGTACATAGCATCCACCTGCTTTCTGTTTCTAAAGATCTAAATAGAAATTCTGTATATGAAGTTAAGTTGGTGTCAACCGACCTGCCTCTATAAAAACCATGTTGCTCTGGAATAATGTAGTGTTTGACAAATTCAAAAAGCTTTACATATACTAGGGATTCAGACAATTTTCCAAATACATCTAAGATACTGATCAGGCGATAATTTTTAATACATTTCCTAGGACCATTCTTATGTATAGGAATACCCGAGGCAGTCTTCCATTTTATAGGATTAATTCCAGAATGCAGAGATCTATTAAAAACCAACATCAGGGGTTCTAACAGAGATATATGTATCACACGTATAACTCCAAAAATAATGGGCCGATTTGGATCAAATTTTCTGAGTACCTTCCTTTTGCAAGTGGCTCGGAAAAGTTTGTTAGCCAGAAAAATCGGCCCAGTTTTTCCCGGAAAATTGTGTTTTCTTTCGGAAAAATATTGTATCTCCAGAAATAACTAAGTTAGAGCAACCAGATTAGGTGCGCGTGTTTGTATTATAAAGAACGAACCATGTACCAAAATCTAGGTCTGTAAGTTTGAAGGCAAAAAAGTTATGGGCATTAAAAAAAAGGGTTTCCTAAAAACGTCAAGTTCGCGATTTAAAACGTCAAAATTGGCAACATTTGGGCAAAGAGCCTGAAACAAACACGGATTATGTAAAAAAAGGTCGCAAGAAGAGTGTTCTGCAAACCCTTCAGCTTCAGCCGTCATTGTCCTTCATTTTACTAAAATATTTCCAGAAATTTCATTTCAAGTAGACCTGACCTGATCTGACCTCTGATACTTTGACGGTAGTTTTAGTTAAGTTATGTTTTAGTTAAGTTATGTTTTAGTTAAGTTTGTTTTAAGGGTCATTAATTTGTAGCTAATTTTCGGAGAAAAATTCGTTAATGAGGAGACCACGACTTTTGAATTTTAAAAAGATTTCTTCAAATGAGCGCAAAATAGGTCCGCTAGAAACATATCCTGGTTAAGTTTCAGTTTTAATCTGTTTACATATATCCAGGGTGACGTATTTCTACGGTAAAGTTCAATATAATTGTTAATATACAAGATACGAGAAAAAGTTGTATACGTTATTTATAGGGTGTCTTAAGCTGCATCTCATAAAATTATTTTCACAATCACAGGCTGGCCTATAAGTCGTTGGTGACACCTACAATTTTTTTTCGAACACCCTCATATTATTGCATTGTTCCATTTTTTAACAAAATATGATGCATGTTTGTAAGAAAAAAATTGAGATGCAGTAAGTGCGTTTTGTAAGGAACCAAACATGCATTTTCTTAATTGGAACACCCTATATTTATTAACATTTAAAATTGTTATAAAATGCGCAGGATTTTGATAAATATTGTACATTAGCTCCAAGGCTGTTTTTTTGAGTAATCGCTCGGATACATACAGGTATGTATCCGAGCGATAACTCAAAAAACACTAAACTGCTTTCAACAAACTTGGCAAAAATTTTGTTTGGGCGAAAACCGAGGTCAAGTTCATTAATCAGCCCTTTTGCTCAAGTTTTTCCGGTGGAAAATCGGGGAAAACTTTTTGAAAACGCTATATTTTTGTAAGTATGAAAGCAACTGGAATGAGACTTTACATGTGGCTAGAAAAAGCGCAAATAAAGCTATGATGTGAATTTTAAGTAATTTGGTACACAATATTAAGAATTTTTTCCAAACTAAACTTAAAATCCCAAAGACATGCATTGAGACGACTTAGTGGTTAAAGTCCAATGCCTGACAGACAGAGTAGTTAACCGCCACGCGTAGATTGATTCATACAACAGGTATAAACCATACATCAACCGTAACCAAAGTAAATATATACCAGGCATAAAACATACTGCCCGAACCAACAATCGTGAAATCTCGGCCGCAATTATGGAAAATAAATGACGACATGAAGTTAAAAATTTGCTAAGTAATTGTTATTTAACTGGGGTATTCAATAAATTATTAAAATACACTATATTTGTAGCTTTATGAACGGACTCAAATACAGTTTTAGCGCAGCATAGATATGTTATGCTGTCGAAAAATATAGTGGAAATGTAAAGAAAATCAAGCCAAGTATCTATAAAAATGAATCTAAAATAGTTCTATTACCTTTAAACTTAAACATAAGACGTCATGTAAGACCGAAAGAGTCTTGGAATGTGTTTCAAAGGTAATTCTATTAATTCTGTAATTAATAATTGTTACGAATACATTGAATATAAGAGCCCGGGCATGAAGCCGATCTAAAGTATGACGCAAATAAAACGTTAGTGGACGTGTGCCCTGATGGCGCAGGGGGCATCGCCCTTGCCTCCTAAGCAGAAGGTTACGCGATCGATTCCAGCTCGATGAATGTATGTTTTTTTATTATTTTGCCATTTCGAGAAACAATAGTGCACAGATTTCATACGTTTTGCACAAGCCTTAATACGTTTGTCACCTTTGAGTCTGAAATTATAATTTTGTTCTTGTTGATACTGAAAAAACCGGTTTGATTAGGTTGACCAAAAAGGAAATAATATTGGCGATTAATAATGAAAAGTAACCGTTAATAATTTCGCAGATACTTTACTTTTCTAAATATGAATTACGTTTCCTTCTGGAAATCTTCTGTATAACATTAATGAAATTTGTAATACAATTTTCTTTCAAAGAGACTTACACTATCTACAGATATAGACAAATTTTGTTGTTTAGCTTCATAGAAAATTGAGTTTTGGGCACTTTTTTCAAAAGGAGTTAGAACGCAAAATTTTTTGATGATAGAGATATATCGATGAAGAATTATTCAAATGTGCGCGTACTAGGACCTCTAAAATCTATCTTTAAGGTGTGTGTAAGTTTAAAGTATTAACTTTACTAATATGCCGTATAATAATAGTGTACAATTCTTATAAAAAATCGCTAGTATAACGCACTTGTTGCGTCCCGAAATTTTTTCTTACTGATGCATCGATTAACACAGAAATAATTTGATTTCCCTGTTTCTCCCATAAGGCTCTGTACAAAACATTTAAAACATGGCGGCCACAAACGCAGGTCCACACTGTCTTTATATAGCCAGCGTAGTTACAGAGAAGCGAAACCGATAAATTTGACAACGATGGTGACCTTATTTGCTAGTAATTTCTGACATCTAATCGCTATATGTGAGTTTCAATCAAAAGCAAGCATACAGTTTTTAAAATATTTAATTTATTCAATACTTTATGGACTGTCTAATGCAACAGGTTAAAAATCTTTTCCCCATTATCCAATCCCCAAACTCCGCCTTTGTGGTGTCCTTGAATTGACGCTGTCTAAAAATTACATACTTGGGTTGTAAATACTCTAGTCAAAAAACTTCAATAAATGACCCAACCTCCTGAAAAATCCGAAAGTTTTGAAACTTCGCATACTTATTTAGAGGTACCTAAGAATGAGTATACCGAAAGTCCTCATGAATATGAGGCGAGCTCTAGAGGCAATTAGCGAAAATAGGGCTCTTTCTTTGGTTTTTCGTTAGTATCTCGAGAACCGTTGGTCGGAGGCAAAAGTTGATTATATACTTAATTAAAGCTTATCAAATTTTCTACAAAAATGATTATATACATTTTTCTCGTATTCCCAATGACTCCCGAGTTATAAACGCTAAAACAGTGCGTTTTGTAAAAAACCACGCTAGGGTGGTTCAATATGGCATTTCTAATAATATTTGACAATGGTTTACCTACATTTTTGTATACTACAGATAATTAAGGAGATAAACTTCACAACTTTGTATAAAAAGCCCGTGATGTATGTTACTTATGATGTATATTGATGAGGCAGATGATGTAGGTATATTAAACAATAAAATATATGAACAAAAAAAATGCTGAGGTTATTCAAAGGAAAATTTTGTACAGAAAAATCAATAAGCTCTGAATCGCTTCTTGGCAGAAGGCGCTGCAATTTGATTACCTTGGCCAGCTTCTACACTTGCTGCCTGAAACAATAGGTAAGAATGCATGAGATGAAGGTTAATATTGATCCATTTTGCTGCCAACCAAAGAGTATAGTATAGCTGATCAGTTTTCTTGACTATATCTTTCAGATCCTCCACAATCACATTACTAAATCCACCTTGTGATTTTTGGTAAGTCTGTAAAGGAATCACTCCAAGTTCCCCTACTGTCATAGCAGGTGCTACCTTGGTGAGCCTCGGTATTGGTTTTTCATGTTAGCTTCCAGTTGTGCTTCCAGAATGCACACATTTGATGCCACCCATAGAATGGAATGTGTTGAGACCGTCCAGTGTTCTAACATTAAAGTCTGCGTTGTCAAACACAAATTGTTGAAAAGGAGTATCATTATCAGGTTGAATGTGATGAATTGCTGACATTTCCAGCTGCTGTGCGCTGTGATATGAAGCACTGAACCCTAAACTTGATAAAAGGTTTACCAACTTCTTGCTTGCAAACCTTCTCTACACAAACAAAGCAACACTGTTCATTATTTCTAATATAAAAGAGGTTGGACGTATCGCAGAGATAATACTGTGAGCAATAGAAATGCATTTTCTTTTTTTATTTGCATTATCTGCTTTTTTCATTATCAATGTCTCCAGAAAAACTTGTAAAGATGGGGGTACACAAGAAGCTGCTTCTCTTAAAAAGTTGTTGCCCCGAGGGTAGGCGCTTGTATCATACACATTTTTCTGAACAACCTGCCTTATTATTTTTGCTGCTACTTGTACGATTCTTAGTCGCTCATTACTTTCATCAGCTTTCCTGTCATCATACCATTCAGTTAGTTCAAAATTTTGAATCCAACATCATTGAAACAGATGGTTGCATCCCTTTATCCAACTCCCACAGCAATTATAATTCTCTCTCCATATTCGTCTTTGAGTTTGCTTTTAATTGTATCATTTGAAGGAACATCCCCAGATACTGCAGAACGTAATTGTTCAAAGGAAAGTTGGCATTCCTCCTTCCATAGCCTTCATAATGTAATCTGGCTCAGGGCGTCCACGTTTATACCCTCTTCTGGAGGCTTGTGGGACACAAATTGTTGGTAACAGTCCAGGTGGTTCACTCCATCAGCAGTGACAAGATCGCTAATGCCAGACAGACGCAGCCTAACTTCTTCTGCCTTTCATCATTTCTCCTGTCTGCAGAATTCAATACAGTCGTAATCATTTCCTTACTTCGACAACAGAATGCATCTCTGCGGGCTTTTATAGGTTTCTTTATTTGTTTTTTAAAATACTCTGCATCAATAACATCTGCACAGAAGAAACATTTTGTTTTGAATTCAAATAATGTTTTCACAGACCACCTTGTTTGGGGCAAAGACCTATCTTGTGTTGATGAAGAAGGGTCTGCAGCAGACTGCTGTTTCAGGAAAGCCTTTATAAACTCATCCCGTGTGTACTGTTTTCGGCACTCAGTGTGTAATCTAATTGTCTCAATACCACGAAGCTTAGAACCCAAATCATATTTCCTTTGCTCACTAGCGAGCAGTAATGATCTGATTCCCTTCAAACCAATTTTCGTTACACCAGAAGGTGACCCAAGAATTTTGTCGCACAACAAACAGTTCTCTTCCATTTCATATGTCTATTATGTAAACACAACATACGTCTACTATGCGAAAAACTACTAAGGCACTGACCGAACGAAAATGGTAAGAACGTACAAAAATGTAATAAAGAAACGAATGACCTCACATCAGACTCATGCAACGACGCGGATAGCAGGGAAGCCTGACTGGAAGTAACTGCCGCTCAGCGCCGGTTTAATAGGCATTATAAGTACCATATTTAATTTAGTAACTTATTATTGTCGCATATTAATAAAAATGCCATATTGTACCGCCCTAACGTGGTTTCTTACAAAAGGCTCTCTTTTAGCGCCTATAACTCGGGATCCATTGGGAATACGAGAAAAATGTATATAACCATTTTTGTAGAAAAATTGATAATCCTTAATTATGTATATAATCAGCTTTTGTCCCCGAACAACGGTTCTCGAGATATTAATGAAAAACCAAAGAAAGTGCCCTATTTTCGATAATTGCCGCTAGAGCTCGCCTCATATTCATGAGGACTTTCGGTATATTCATTCTTACGTATCTTTAAATAAGTATGCGAAATTTCAAAGCTTTCGGATTTTTCAGGAGGTAAAACATTGTTTTGACTGGACTAAAATATTTAAAGCTGGTAAGTTAAAAGATATTATCCGGGAAATAGGTATTATGAGAACTCATCATGTATCTGCTTACCTACTAATCTTGAACAAGAACTCAATAAACGCCTTCATAATGCGACTTCGTCTTCTCTGGAGCAAAAACGGATCGGCCGAGTCCATTAAGGTTTATATGAACGGGTCCAAGTTCAATTTTGAAGAATTTAATTTCACTATACAAACATTTCCATGGAATTGCTAGTTCAATTTCGACTGGTTCGATTACAAAAGATTGAAGGAAAGAGAAGAGTTTGAAAAGCGCCCCCTCCCGGGAAATTAGATCTCCGTAGATTGATTTTATTGTAACTTATTTATTCAACAAGTTCAAGGAGGCGGGAAATGCAGCCTGCCGGGGCAGCTATTTATGTTTGCACATCTCCCAAAAAGCTATCAGATTAGAGAGAATGACGAAAATTTCCTATAAAAGTTTGCACCGTCGCTGGAGGTGAAACGTAATAAAGAAGTTTTCGGGAAGTTGTTACTTAAATAACAAATTGCCCGTCTCTTTTATTAAATACTTTCCTTGGAGTTTCTGTAGACGTTAACGTAGTTTTTGTTTCGAGTAATCATGATATTTGCGCCTTTAGAAAAGTGGCAATTAAATTTTATTGTGGCAACTAATTAAGACACTGGACTTTTAAATCAGTTTTATGACTTGCTCACAATTTCTTTTCACTATATTCAAATTTCAATGGAATAACTTGCCATTGAAGTGAAAAGGGGAAACTTTTCCATTCAATTTTCAATAAAGACATTCTTATATTATTCACATTAAGAATCTTCGGAAAAGGTGTTTTATTAATTTGGTGGAGTGATCGAAAAGTTTATTACACTTTTGAGAACAGGCCGAGTACAAGCTTTTTCTGTTTAAGTCTTTTTAGAATATGCAACTTAAAGCTACTAACCTGCAAATTTATGAAAAAGAGCTTTTATTACCGTATATTATAATTTTTCTCAATGTTGAGATTTTGACCGATCAAAAACATCTCAGTTAATTGTCGTCAAAGTCTATTGGGGATATCTTTTTATTAATTGTAGTGTGGTGGTGTACAAAAGGTGGTATCACCTCGACTGTATCTTTATTAGTTGTGTGTAATTGATCTTTGTGTTGTCTCCGTGGATCTCCAAAAAATATTAGAGTGGGGAAGTAGAAATATTGTACAATTCAACCCCACCAAATCTCAGTCTTGCTTTCTATATCATAAGAGATACACCAGCCCTAGACCCATCACAATGAGCACATAAGTTATTCAAAGTAATGAGTCCTTTTTCACTTGTTGGCTTTTCTGTGGATCGAAATCTCAATTGACACCAACATGTCACTTCAATTGCAGAAGCGGCTGCTAAGAAATTAGGTTTCCACTTCCGGGTTCGCAAATATTTTTCACCAGCTAATCTTTACAGCTTATATACTTCACAAATAAGGCCAAACCTCGAATACTGCTCCCATATCTGGGGTGCCACTTCTTCTACACTCGCTATCCTGGACTCCATTCAGAAGAGAGCTATACGTCTCATCGGTGACCCTATCCTCACCCAAAGGCTGCCATCCCTTGCCCACCGACGTGCCGTTGGTGACCTCTCCCTCTTTTATGGATATATGCACGGGCACTGCTCACAGGAGCTTTCTTTTACTGTCCAGGTCACCAGACATAGAACACCTTGTTATGCCCGCTTTTTGTCCCGAGGACTTCCAAGTTGTGGAATTCCTTGCCGGCACATGTTTTTCCTTCTCCTCCGAATGTCCAAACCTTCAAGCCCAGAATTAACAAGTTGCCTCTTTCCTCCTTGTCGACACCCACGGTACGATAGTATTTGGGCTGTAAGCCCAAATATATATATATATATACATATATATATATATATATATATATATATATATATATATATATATATATATATATATATATATATATATATATATATATTTAGAAGAAAAAAAATTGGGCTTTTCCTCTTAAAACGTCAAAGTCGCGATTTGAAAGGGCAAAATTGGCAACATTTAGGCAAAGAACCTGTAACGAGTACGGGTTACGGAGAAAAAATGTTGCAAGAAGAGGGTTTTACAAGCCCTTAAGTTTCAGTTTCCTTAGTGTCCTTAATTTTATTAAAATATTTTCAGAAAATTCATTTCAAATAGAGCATTTTTAATTGCTTTGGCAGTAGTTTTAGTTATAGAGTTTATCGTTTAATGGTCTTTAATTTTTAGCAAATTTCCGTAAAAAAATCCGCTAATGAAGACCGCCACTTTAAAATTTTAAAAAGATTTCTTCAAGTGAGCTTGATTTGGCCCTCTAGAAGCCATATAAGTGGTTATTTTTAGTTTTTATCTATTTTCATATATACAGGCTGATTAATTTTACGGTAAAGCTCTATATATCCGCTTTATACAAGATACAAGAAAAAAAATTATACGTTAATTTATAGGGTGTCTTGAGCTGCATCTTATAAAATTATTTTTACAATAACAGGGTTACCCGTAAGTCGTTGGTGATACAATTTTTCTTTTTTTTTAATCGAACACGCCTTATGTTATTGCATTTTTGCGTGTTCCATCGAAATATAATGCATATTTGTAAGAAAAGAAATTCTGGACGCAGCAAGCGCATTATGGTAGCAAGCTTTTATTGACTGCTTCGAATTTCATTAGCTCAATGTGCTATTAACTTAAGGTTGGCCAGTTTTTTCGGTAAAACTTTAAGTTTACTTCCGGAAATTTTTGTACATTTTCAAACAATACAGTCATTTTGATGGAATATGGTACACTGTTTCTAGTATATAGGTTATACTGGTAACCAAATTTGATGTCTGCTTTCATTCAAAAAAAGTATATATTAGCTATTAAAAACATTTTAATGAAAATTCACTACAATTGTTGTCGATTTTCGTGAAAAAATTGTTCGAAAATTTTCATGATACATTTTTTTGTTAGTATTGTCTAAAAACTTTTTGTGAATAATTATATCTCGGTAGGTGGGTAAACAGCTTGAAGAAGGTTCGTTGGCCAGGAAAATCGGACCGGTTTGTTCGGGAGCATTTTAAGGTTATTTTCGCAAAATTTTTGTACTTAAACTATCAAGTTATTTTAATGAAATATGGTACATTGTTTTTACTATATAGGTTATACTGGTAACCAAATTGATGCCTGCTTTCCTTAAAAAAAATACATATTTGCTATTAAAAACATTTTTATGAAAATTCACTACAATAGCGCCCTTTCTGCGTCCAGACTTTTGTTACTTATTGATTTTGGTACTGATTGGAACAGTCCGCATATTTTTATAACACGCTCTAGTACTCTTCGTACTGTTAAAACTGAAAACATTCAAATGTTCACACTCGCGAGACACTTTGGTCGAGTAACGTGAACAGACAAAGCTTAGTTACGATTCTCAAATTTGCAAGTTTTTACCTGTATGAAAGACAGCTAGCGGAGGTCGTGCCCTTTATCAGTTTGAGTTTGAGGTAGCCAAATTATCACAAATATCCCAAAAGTGTTAGAAAATTGCTTATCTCGTGACAAATAACTTTACCAAATTTCAGTGTCTCCATGTGGCTGAATCAGTTCACCTGGAGGCCAGAACATAAAAAAGTGTCTCTATAATCACTACGCAACGCAATATCGATATGTCAGTAGGAGACTGGTGTAAGTGTTCCTTGTTTGCCGTTGATGGTTAAGCATGTTTGCAATTATAACAGCAAAGTTAGACGTAGAGCTCGTTACCACCCTAAGCGACAGGATCACCAACTTGTCTGCCTGACGGCTTAACTTGACACTAATACCCTTAGAATACCAAGCGCAACACGGGGATATTAACAGAAACATCGGTTCGCAATAACACTCGAAAAACTTTTTTCAGCGAGGATCATCAGTTAATGCCAGGAGCTTTGGAGTAGTTATTCCATTTTGTGGAGTTACTGCGGGATTAAAATTATCACAACATGGATTTTATACAGGGCCATTTAGACACAATGAATGCAGACGTAGATACTTCGTTTCCATTCAAAATTACTTGTGTTCTCGGCTGATACCGATTTGGCCTTTAACAGCATAGTCATGTAGAAGAAAATTAGATTTTCTTATACCCGACGATGCTGTAAAAGGGGAAACCATGCAGAAAAATAAACATGCACTTGCGAACCCGGAGAAAAAGTCTCTACATCGGTATTTAGTATGGAACGATTTTACCAAGTAAGGGCAAAAACAGTTAATAAATTGTCTAATTTATTAACTGTTTTTGCTAGATATTTATGGCCCTTCCATTTATAAGATTTTCATTGACATAACTTATCTTGTTATACAAGCTTTTAACATCAACATGTTTAGTTCAAATGAAACACCTTATATTTTGTTGCAGGGCGATTAAACGTTCCCTTTGTTAATCGTCACAGGTTTGTGGGATATACAACTATTATTATTATGTTGACTTTAGCCTAAAAGGTTTTCACACGCACTTAGAGGGGAAGACGCACTTATCCCAGGTATTTCAGATGGCAAAGGAATTGAGCTCAAATGAAGCCCTTTCCAAATTATTGGACACTAGTGACACATCTTCATTTCCCATAAATCTCCGCACAGTAAGGGCACTTGCAAGTAGTACCGCTTTCTGCATAAGTTGATAAAGGTGCTCTCCAAGGAACAGTATGTTTACCTCTAGTCTACACTATCTCTAGATTATTGGTATTCGGACTGTCCACATCAATCAGCGTCGCTTGTTTGCAGGACCTATCCACTATTATTATATCTGAGCTGTTGTGGGCAACTCGTTGGTCTGTAAGCACGGTCCTACCCCAGTAACAACCTGTATCCTGAGTTCCCTAGAACATACTCAGGGGTATATTTATAACAGGGCACCTTGGGTTAGGTTAGGTTTGATTGTGAGTGGACCATACCGGTCCCTCCACTGCGATGATAAGGTATATTGTGGCTCACGCCTAATAGTCTATATTTCGCCCAACAAAGCCAGTCTCCTGCAGAGGTCGATAATATTTGTGGGCGAAAGTTGATCCAGATCTTCCGGAGCAAGCTTTGTCTTGCCAAAGAGCAGGTGTATAGTCCTGTCCGCCGCCAGACAGGAACACAGTACATGGTCTGCTGTTTTGTCACTCTCCATACACAGCCGACACTCAGTTTCCTGACCGACTCCAATTCGGTGCATGTGGTAACGCAAGCGGCAGTGTCCTATATACAGGCCGACTAGAGTACTCAGTTGTTGTCTGTTTAGCTCTGGAAGTTTTTTAGCCCTTGACTCTGACAGGTCATTTATGAAGGCCTTAGAGTGAGCTAATCCTGGCAGATTTTGCCATTGCCGGATTGTCATTCTTTCTGTCTAGGTCTTTAAGGTGCGTTTTGCTGTGCATGATGATATCCCCAGCACAGGTTCTGGTCCGATAATGTCCCTCTGGACTCCACTCCTGGCAAGCGCGTCGGCCGCAACATTGCCATCATGGTCCAAGTGACCCGGTATCCAGACCAGCGACACCTCATTGCAGCTGCCCAGTTCGTTGAGAGCAGATTAACAACTTCATACCGTTTTTGAATTGCAACGGTAGGAACCAAGAGCCTTTATTGCACCTTGGCTATTTGTATATATATATTTTTATCGATTGGTGTGTGCACTGGTTTTCTATACTTTTCCTTGCACACATCTCGATGGCATACACTTCTGTCTGGTGTATGGTTGCGTACTTTCCGAGGCTAGTTGGTAGTCTAGCATCGGTGTTGCTCCCATATGCGCCGGCTCCTACCCGCCTATTGGTTTTGAAGCCGTCAGTATACCAGCAGAGATCGACCCTATTGGGAGGACGGTCTTGAAAGACAGATCTCTACTGATCTTTGTAGGCATCAAGTCTGAGACCATTCATAGAATCCCATGACCCTCAATGTCATCGAGGAGTCCGGACCCTCCCAGACTGATTGCCTTCGGCATGCTGTCGGTCGTTTGTTTTAATCTGTACGTTGTCCACCTCGCCACCCTCTCCAGCCAGTTGTGAAGAGGTGGAATATTAAGGAGGACTTCCAGTGCGGCTGATCGTGCGGTGCTTAGCGCTTCCGTTATCATCAGACAAGCTTGTCTCTGGAGATGAGCCAGTTTGGCCCCCGCGACACCACGTAGTGCCTTGGGCCACCAAACTATGGCTCCATATGTTATCATTGATCTGATAACCACTATATAGAGCCAGTACATCTGTTGGGGGTTTGTTCCCCAGTTATTTCCACAGATTCTACGGCATGTCCACAGGGACAGTTTAGCCCTGCGGATTACATTATCTAACTGTAGGTCTCAGTTGAGCTTCTTATCTAGGGTAATCCCCAGATATTTTGCTTCTTCTGTAAATGGAATCGTTTCCCCCATAAGAATAGGTGGTTTTAATATGTCCAACCTTTTTCTTCTGAAAAATGTAACAATGCTCGTTTTGCGGAGGTTCACAGACATCTGTTCCCTCCAACACCAATCATTCACTACATTTAATGTCTCTTGAAGAGTACTTGCAAGTTCCTCCTCAGATTTGCCTCTAACCATTATGACAAGATCATCAGCATACGCCTGGACCTCAATAGGGTACCTTACTAAGATTTAAAAGTCCCATCTTTAAGCCAGTTCTTGATGAAGTATTCTCGCAAGTACGTCGTACCTCTCTTTGTACTATGTTGCAGCAAATCGTTGACATCCACCAGTGATGTGCTGGATAGTCTCTGATGACTGACACACAAATCTGCACTTGTCATCTTGGACCGAATTATCTCTAACTATATACTTCAAGCAGTTACTTGATGAATCTTGTATGGCCAGCAAAAACACCCTGTCTCTGGAAACATCTGTCCGGGACCAGCCAATAGTTCGACGCCGATTTGTCGACATGTGCCTGGGAGGTCTCGTTCAGATGTTGCTCATGGAGAGGCTTCTGCATTCAGGATTGCAGCTTGTCCTAATCAGTCCGATAGTGACTTTTTATTTCTTTTCTCTTAACTGTAGCGGTGTTGATTCATTTGCCTCACATATTGCACGGCGTAGTTCAGAAGTAAGCGCCTGCTGATGGAAATATATACGCAGGTTCAATATCTGCTGGTCCAACGTTTACCAATATGCACCACGCCTCTTTTACCTTGGTGTCCAGGTAGGATAACTTGCTCGTTGACACTACGGGGGGTGATGCTTTTTGGATTTTCTTAGGACTGTTCACAGCGCCCGTTGCAGATTTTCGATGCCTGTTTTACTCCAGTTCACAATCCCAAATGAATTAGCTATGTGCAGAAGATGCATATATATCAAAAGATTGTGCCATGTTCTTGTTAAGGTGTGCTAACACCACCTGCTCGTTTCGTAAACTCTATTGTCGGATCGTTCTTCATTACTGCGTAGATTATTTTCCTCGCTTGCTGTATTCTCAGGTATTTATAACATTCTTCTACATCCATTGAGGCAATTTGCTGACCATTCCGCATTTTATATACATGTATATTATTATTATCATTATTATTATGATTATGATTATTATCGATTTCAGCCTGAAGGGCTTTCACACTCCCTCAAAGTATAACATTCACTCATCACAGGTATCTCAGATACCAAAGGGACTGAGCTCAGATGGAGCCCTTTCCAAGTTATCGGGCGACACATTCTCTTTTCCCAGGAATCTCCGCACAGCGTGGGCAGTTGAAAGTGTTACCGCCTTCTGCATAATTTGATAAAGGTGATCTCCAAGGCGAAGTCTCTCAATGTTCTCTCGAAGATTCTTAGAAACCACACCAGTTGACAACATGACTATTGGAATCACTCGGACACTATCAGCCCTCCACTGTCTCTTTACTTGTGATGATCTTCTCGTTGAACTTTATCTCTAGATTATTAGTATTTGGAATGGCCACATCAATCAGCGTCACTTGGTTGCAGGACTTATCCACTATTATTATATCTGTCCTGTTGTGGGCAACTCGTTGGTGTGTGAACACGGCCCGATCCCAGTACAACCTGTATCATGAGTTCTCTAGAACAGGCTCAGGAGTGTATCTATAGTAGGGAACCTTACTAAGATTTGAAAGTCCCAGTTGCAGAGCCAGTTCTTAATGAAAGATTTTAGCAACTGCGTCGTGCCTTTCTTTATATTCTGTTGCAACAAACGCTTAACATCCGCTCCATAGTCTCTGATAACTGACACCCAAACCTAAATTTGTCATCTTGGACCGAATTATCTCCAACTATATACTTCAGGTAGTTTCTTGTTGGGATGACCTGATCTTGAATGGCCAGCAAAAACCTCCTGTCTCTGGAAACATCTGTCCGGACACCAACCAGTAATTCGACGCCAGTTTGTCGACATGTTCCTGGAAGGTCTCATCCGTTTGTTGCTCATGCATAAAAAATTGCAGCTTGTCCTGATCAGTCCGATGGTGACTGTATTTATTTCACTTTCTTTTAATTGTAGCGGTGTTGACTCATCTGCATCGCATATGGCACGGCGTAGTTATGAGGCAAACGCCTACTGATGGAAATATGTACGCAGATTCGCTATCTGCTGATCCAACTGTTTACCAATATCCAACACTCCTCTTCCACTTTGGTGTCTAGGTAGGTCGATAGCACTAGGGGGGTGATGTTTTTGGATTTTGTTAGGCGTGTTTGCACCTTCCGTTGTAGTTTTTCGATGTCTGTTTTACTCCAGTTCACAATCCCAAATGAGTAGCTAAGTGCTAAACATGCATATGTATTCAGAGCTTTAGTCAGGTTCTTGCTGTTAAGATGTGATCGTACCCCCTGCTTTACTCGTTTCGTAAATTCATTTGTCAGGTCTTTCTTCATTACCGAGTGGTTTATTTTCCTTGCTTGCTGTGTTCCCAGGTATTTATAATACTCGTTTACATCCATCGAGGCAATTTGCTGGCCGTTTTACATTTCATATACACCTGGTTGTATTTTCCTCTAACTACACATAAAGTGCGACATTTGTCAAGCCCAAACTGCATGTCAATATCTCTGGAAAACCGTTCCACGATTTTAAAGAGTTCTTTCAGTTGGTTCTTTAAGGAGGTCATCAGTTTAAGATCATCAAATATACAGCAGATGATTTAGCCTCATTTGCTCCCTACCATTGCTTTTTATACTGAAGTGGTGGAGTTCAGGCGGTTTGATAGTGGATTCAATGCGAGGCAGAACCACAATAGGCTAAGCGAGTCGCCTTGAAATATGCCTCTTCTAATTGGTATCGTGCTGGTTACGATGTTATCACCCGTTTGTACCCGTAATTTAATCTTTGTTCTCCAGGTAGACGTTGTGTGTTCAAGGAACCTCAGGATGTAAGTATCGATCTTACAGATCTTCAGCACACTTATAAGCCATTCGCGTGGGACTGAATCAAATCTCTTTTTGTAAGCCACGTAGGCAGCAAAGAGATTTCTTCGTCCATTGTACGCTTGATTGCACACAACCGAATCAATTATTAGCTATTCTTTGCATCCCATAGATCCTTTGGCACCCCCTTTTTGTTGGCTCGCAATTATGTTGTTTCGTTCGCAGTGCGCATATATGCGTTTCTCCAGGCAGGATGTGATCAACTTATATAGGGTCGGAAGACAAGTTATTGGTCGGTATCTGCCGGGGTCTGCAGAACAATGCTGGTCTTTTGGCAGAAGATACGTGTCTCCTTGTGTGAAAAACAATGGCATCTTCTTTGTTTCAAGTATAGCATGATTTATTAACACCGCCAATAGATTATGTGTACACCCAAATTTATTCAGCCAAAAGTTTTGGACGCCATCAGGTCCAGGTGCCTTCCAATTATGAAGCGCTTTAATAACATCGGAGACTTTATCTGTGGTAAACAGCTCATGATGCATTTGTTCATAACTCTGACAAGCTTGATGTTCTTCGTTTACCCAGCTGGCGCCAATATTGTAGGAGGTTATTGTGGCTAGTTGGCTTTGCCAGAACTCTTTAATTTGCTCCTTATTTGGAAGAGTATCGGTGGCTGCATTCTTAGCTGAAATAATCTGACCGTAGGAAGTTTTTTCAGAGCGTTCAAACATTGTATTGTCGCACTTCCTACTGTTGCTCGCTTTATATCTCCTCAACCGTTTTGCATATACAGAAAGCTTCTGTTTTCAGGTGTCCAAACATTCTTGTGCAGTGTGGTTGATTGGGTCTTGTGCCGAGTGTTGTCGAACTCGGCCTATTATTTCCTCTACTCGTTTCTGCAATTTTCTTGTCTGTACTTCCCCAATGTATTGCGTCAGTTGTCCAATTTGTTTTCGAAGTATTTCTACTCTACTTATCAACCTTTTTTCCGACGGGGGGACTCTTTGACGCGAGTCTCTGTGATTGGACCTTCGATCAGAAATCTTAATGCCTAAAGTTTTAATTGCTGCAGTTGCTGCACAGTAAATCAGTGTATGCATGTGCTCTGTGTTGATCTCTAGAAGTTGCGATGGCAAAATTATTATGTTCAAAAGTTCCAATATAATTGCCAGCTTTCTAGATGATCTTAGCCTAGGCAATGGTGGTCTAGTAAGAGGATTTGTTCCTTCATACTCCGCGACTGCACGACTAATTTCTGTGGACAATTTGTCGGTAGGCTCCATATTTTCTTGCGTACCATCGACGCTTTCTTGTTATTCAGTATGTACATGTTGCAGATTACTATCATCAAACAGGATCTCGTTATTTTCCGTAACCGCTGTTAGTAACTCCATCTTCAACTTACCGTCTGATTGTATTTCGTCTCGTTTGTGGAATAAGGTTATTCCTGAGTACGACACGATACTGATCCGCTGCTCTCTGTTGAGTCACCTGTATGTGTGACTACATTCTGAGAAATTTAGTGTGAAGTTGTTGTCTATACCCGGTCGTCTGTTGTTCGAGTTGTGTTACTCTGTAGTAAATGCGCATAATTGTTTCATTCATTTCCATGGTCCATTTCACGCGCAGTCTTGGTAATCCTATCTGGGTGAGCGCTGGCTGATTTTCCTGCGCAGCATCCTCAGTGGGTGGAACTCTTGGTTTTACTAGGCTCTCCTGCTGTTGATATTTTATTATTATTATTATTATTATTATTATTATTATTATTATTATTATTATTATTATTATTATTATTATTATTATTATTATTATTATTATTATTATTATTATTATTATTATTATTATTATTATTATTATTATTATTATTATTATTATTATTATTATTATTATTAGAGATTCCACTTAGTTTATTCTAAGGATATTTTTGCATGAGTTGAGCAACACCGAGTGCACTCCGTTCACCTAGGGTGTTGCTTCTGCGTCTGGATGTCAGGTAAGTATTATAGTACTTTCCGTACTATATGCGCTGTACCCAGGACCACTGCCTTTTGCATTAGCAGGAGATTGTGTTTTCCTGGAACTTCCTTCATGAAATTGGTGGTGGCATTGGAAATAAGTCCTGTGGCTCCGATGATGACGGGGATTATTTTGGCCTTCAGGTTGCACATGCGCTGTATCTCAATTTGCAGATCTTTATATTTAAGCATCTTTTCTGCTTCCTTCTGTGTGATGTTGTAGTCAGAACGTATGGTCACGTCTATGATTAGGCAATTATTATTATTATTATTATTATTATTATTATTATTATTATTATTATTATTATTATTATTATTATTATTATTATTATTATTATTATTATTATTATTATTATTATTATTATTATTATTATTATTATTATTATTATTATTATTATTATTATTATTATTATTATTGTCGGACGTTGTTATTTAACAAAACACTTCACCATTAACAATTTCAATAGTGCGACAGTAATAACAATTTCTCTTCCAAACATCGTCGAAAGACAAGACAGATGTGACAACGAATTAAATATTGCTCTAGTTAAAAATTATTATTTCGTTCATTTACGCCCAAGGCGTTGACTAATTATCGTTTTTAACAGCCTTCTTACACCCTCGTAGACAATTTTTCAAATAAACTCCAGCAATTTATGGACGTTTCACTGTGAAAGAGTGGTGGCAAAATGAATAACTGAGCTCATTAAAGTGAATAGGCTTTTAAGGGTGAAAATAACGCGATACAGTTAGGAAAGGCTACTATAAAGATCCTGTCTAATATGCTTGGATATAGAATGGAGGACTGTCCACAAAATAAACCCTCCCGGGAATGAACAGCTGGACGCAATTAGGGAGAAAATACGCAAGATAAGGTCTGCCTTCAATGTTACTCGACAAGTTCGTGTGGTTTTATGTTCACTGTTCGTTAAAGACGCCGTTTCAACATACTCTGTTCAAACTGAAGTCAGCTTTAATTACTTACATTTCAAGTGCAGACATACAAATAACTGTTCGATTGGTTAGAATTAACGAAACACAAAAATATTAGTTAATTTAAAGAAAGCTTATCTACTGCTTTTAACAAATTTTCGCAGGAAAAATTCTGTAATCAGAATATCGCGTCTTTTGAATATTTAATTTGAAAGAAAAAGCAGAATCACCCCAAAAACCACAAAAATAATAACAGAGTTATGCACTAGATACGTATTTCGACAACGAAGTTGTCTTCACTAGTAGCTATCGCTAAACTAACTCTATGGGCAAAATGATCATACCTATATACCTAAACTATACATTAAAAGTGATGTAATCCCGATGATGTAATACCGAACGATGATGCAATATCGGGTGATGCAATACCAGATGATGAAATACCGGATGATGTAAGAGCGGGTGACATAACAACGGGTGACCTAATTCAGGGACAATTGTTGTGCCAGTGGATACGCCAACCGGTTGTGTCGATGTTGAAAGCAACCATGGATTATTTCGTGCTATTTCAAAAAGTGCTGAATTGACCGGACCCATGTCTGAATTCACCAAAATCTGTAGATTTACCTTGCGGATTTCCAAACTTTTCAAGGCATTGAACTTGCGATCATCCGTGGGTACCTTCAACAACATAAGATTACTATCGCTTACCTTATGTCCCGAGTCAATCATATGTTGGGCAACGATTTATTTATCTGCTCTATTGGATCCGAATGAGCTATGTAAAGAATCTTGTTGTTACTGGTCTCCGAGTTTGCCCAATATAGATTTTCTGGCAATTATTACAAGACATTTGATAAATGCTCCATTTTTGTCGGGAGTCAATAGTATCTTTTGGCCCACCCAAAGGTTCTTCAAATTATCAACATTATAAATAACTCTCAAGTCGTTATCTTTGAATATTTTCTCTAAACCTTTTTGTAAGAAAATGATAGAAACGTAGTACAGCGAATTTTTTGGGTGGCTCATCGGATTCAGGTATATTCGGTAACCATTTGGAAAGTTCATAAGTGGGAGAACCGATACCGGAGACTATTGCTATCAATTTATTCCCCGGCTTATGGACCTTCCGGAGGCCAAACGTGCAAGGTACAATTGGATTGGAGTTGTCATACCACGAAGAGGGTCTTCTGTTATTTCCCGATAAGGACCGCTTCTGATAAGATTTTCCACTCTATCAAAGTATTCGACATTATCAAGAATAAAAAAATTTGTTGCCTCTATCTGCTTTTGTAGTGTTTTATTTAACAATTTTCTCAAAAATAATAGATCAGTTTTATTAAATTTGAAAAATAATATTGTTTTCTTTGAAAAACGTATGTATCTTCAGAAATAAAGCCATTATAACTAAATTTGGCAAGCAAGTTTCTCCGAAATATGCCAAAATTCGGTTTCCTAAGTTAAAAAAAAAAACTCGGCACGCAGCAAGTGCGTTATGGTAGTGAATTTTTATTAAATGCTTCAAATTTGAATAACTCAATTTTCTATAAACTTAGAGAGTTTAATTTTGATGTGTAGTAAGGTCTTTCCTAAGGCAAGACATTAACGAAATTTCATTAAAATAACTTTGTAATTTTCGAAGAAAAAAAAATTTTCGAAAGAAAATTTAAAATTTGAATAACTCAATTTTTCTATAAACTTAGAAATTTGAATTTTAGTACGTAGTAGGATCTCTCCCAAGGCAATATATGTAGTAAATTTCATTAAAACAGCTTTGTGACTTTCGTAGAAAAAAAATTTTTCAAAAGAAAACTCAAAATTTTCCCGGAAAACCCCATCCGATTTTTCTGGCTAACAAACTCATCCAAGCCATTAATAAAAGAAAGCCACTTGCCAAATTTCATCGAAATCGGTTAATTATTTTTTGAGTTATCAGACGGATACATACATACATAAATACATATATATATATATATATATATATATATATATATATATATATATATATATATATATATATATATATATAAATTCAAACTGACCTCGGATATGGGTTCTAGGGGCCTGGTTCGCGCTGATTTGCAAAAAATTTTGCAAAGTCTCACCATAGATACATCTCTATTAGTGAATTTTTTAAAATAAAAATTCACTAAAAACATTGCGACTAGTCGTTTATGAGCGAAAAATAATTTTCTAAAGAAAAGATTCTATACAGTTTTCTTCTAAAATTCCCCAATACATTATTATTTGAAATACATAGGTACTATTCTTCCATAAGCGTAATGTTAAATGTGGAGATAACTTGGCGGCCGAATCGCCCATGGCCACACTGTCTCTATCAGTCACTGTAGAAAAGACGAGTAAGGTTTGCAAATCAATCATAAAGACGGAAGAGAGGACAATAAATCTAAAGTGAAGGTACATGACGCTTACGCGGTGGAACATGCGTGGGTTTTAGTTGGATAATAAGTATGTAAAATAGTATAGCAGTAAGAATAAGCAAAGCGACATTATTAACAGTAAAGACTGAAAAAGCGGCAATTCACAAGTAGAAGCAATGGGAACCACGCGTGTTGATTATGAACGAGTATTAGGAAGAAACTATTGACTATTAATAAACTAGTAGCAAAAAGGATAAGCATTAAACCATCACAAATGTTACATTTATTAAGGGGTGACAGCGACATCTATGCGCAAAGAGTTAAAACATGCAATCGTTGAAATTTATTCTTAGTCAATACTCAAATATTAAAATGAAGGGGTGGCGGCGACATCTATGCGCAAATAGTTAAAACATGCAATCGTTGAAATTTATTCTTAGTCAATATTACAAGTATCAAAAAGTTTCTATAAACTTAGAGAGTTTAATTTTAATACGTAGTAAGGTCTCTCCTAAGGCCAGATATCCACAAAATTTCATTAAAATAGCTTTGTAATTTTCGGAGGAAAAATTTTTTTCGAAAGAAAATTTAAAAATTAAATAACTCAATTTTCTCTAAACTTAGAAATGTTGAGTTTTGGTACGTAGTAAGATCTATCCTGAGCCAACATATATAGTAAATTTCATTAAAACAGCTTTGTTACTTTCGGAGAAAAAAATTTGTTTGAAAGAAAACTCAAAATTTTCCCAGAAAAACCAGTCCGATTTTTCTGGCTAACGAACTCATCCAAGCCATTAATAAACGAAAGGCACTTGCCAAGTTTCATTGAAATCGGTTAATTATTGTTTGAGTTATCAGACGGATATATATATATATATATATATATATATATATATATATATATATATATATATATATATATATATATATATATATATATATATATATATATATATATATATATATATATAAACATATAAAAATTGAAACTGACCCCGGATATGGGTTCTAGGGGCCCTAGTTCGCACTAATTTGAAAGAATTTTTGCAAAGTCTCACCATCGCTACCTCTCTATTAGTGAATTTTTTAAAATAAAAATTCACTAAAAATGTAAACCATTAAAAACAATTTGGTTTCACTGGAGTCAAAAAAATTTGCTAAAAAGGGCCAAATTCCAAAAGCTTTTATGTGGTTTATATCTTAAATATTAAGTTACATGGCTTCAGAAAAGATCGCTCCACCAAAACAGCGGATGCCAACACAATAATAAAACTAAAGAATGATATCGACGACAACAAAAAAAAGTAACGGCGATTTACTTGAATTTAAGAAAAGCATTCGGTACTCTATGGCACAAAAAACTAGAAAGTTCACTAGAAGAAGCAGGAGTGAGAGGTAATGCCCTCGGGCTAATAAAGTCCTTCCTGGATAATAGAACATTGTACGTAACAGACAGGACGAAAAGTAGACACACTACTATATCACAAGGCGTACCGCAAGAATCAATTCTCTCTCCAACTTTATTCATCACGTTTATAAATTACGTTGCTCAACTGAAACTATACGGTTCAATTACCTTCTTTGCAGATGATGCTACCATAATATATGCTACCCAAGAATATCGTCAACTATAACAACACATAAACCCTGACTTGCAACTCAGAAAAAATTACTTAGCTGTAAAAAGATTAGCTCTAAATATTGACAAGACAAAATATGTGACCTGTAACAGTAAAGAAGGCATAGAAGCAGTATACAAGGGCAAAAACTGCAAAGAGCTACAGGAACGAAATTCCTAGGGTTGCTGATGAACGACAAACTGGATTGGCAAGACCATATAAATAAATTCAACGACGACAAAAGGACAATATACTACGCCATGATCCATTCACAAATCACATACTTCACAATGATCTGGGGACACTCACCAACAACACAAATTCAAAAACTACAGAGAGCACAAATCAATAAAAGCGATATACGGATTACCACTACGATACGATAGTGAAACATTTTATCAGAAATATAACATGCCGAAACTGAGCGAGATTGTAACGGTCGACACCCTCACCTCCATACATGATCTAATCTGAAATCCAGATAAGTACAATTTAAATATACACTTTAATAGCAGTATCCAGAATGACCTGACGAGAAATCACAGAAACATACACCAAAATGCAGTAAGTACCACAAGATATGGAATAATAAACCCCTTGACAGAAGGAACAAAACTCTACAATCAATTGCCTATACAAATCAAAAATACGTTAAGGAAGAAATAGTCAAAAATTAACTGCAAGCATATGTAAGGATGAAAAGAAGTGCAATAGACAACACTGAGGTATATACCCAATTTAATAGCACTCAGAGACTCATATCAGAGTAGTAAATTAGGCCAAAGGCTTTCCAAAGCTAATATTTAAGTTCCAATACTTTTATTTGTAACATTTATTAGTTTCTACATTATTAGTGCACCTAAAGTTAAGTTAGATTATATAATAATAAGCTAGATAGTAAGACAACTATATGATAAATAAATAAACATGTATACCCCGACTATAACCCCAACTCTAGAGTGAGCAAAAGCTAATTTAGCCTATGCTCATTGAGTTGATTCGTAAATAAATAAATAAAAAACCTCAAAGTGGCGATTTGAAAGGACAAAATTCCTGATTTTTTAAGAAATATTCTGAAACGGATGCAGATTATGGCCAACAAATATTCCAAGAAGTGTGTATGAAAATGCTGGCAGAAAATTCATCTGAAATATACTATTTTTAGTAGTTTGTGCAGGTTCCTATGCAACAGTCGATTATTTTTGGATGGGTGGCCGGTACGTAATGTCAGATCGAATAAGTTTCTAAACCAAATGCAAGTTATGTAGAACATTATGCGCAAAGGGTGTTTTATGACTTTTCAAATTTCTGTTACAACAACTATTGTAAAATATTTACAGAAACTGTCTAAGAAAAAGAATTCTGCAACCGTCCTTATGCCGAGAACAAAGATCGTGCCATGCTTAGATCATTAAAGGCACCAATGGATTCTCCCCACATATCATGAATAGATCAAATGCCAAGCAAATGCGGAAAGGTATACATGGGGCAAACAACAAGAACCGTTAAAACAAAAAAATCTCAAAATGTTTTGGGATCAAGTTTCATTGAGACATTTTTTTTACATGAGTATATATTTATCAATTTTCCCACTATTATGATGAGCGTGAGTGATTATTGGAACTTGTCATGAGCACTGATAAGTACAATTTGGAGGACCGAATTAATTGAAATACAGCTTTTAGATCCGACGATGGGTCCGCTAACACAGTTGGCGTCATCAGAGGGATGAATAAACTATTTACATGTTATTTGCCAAGTAGCTGCGAACAGCGTCCTCTACGAATGTATACAGACAGACCCGCACTGTTGAGTCTTAAATACATGTAGTTAAATTAACTAACATGAAACTAGTAGTGTTCGTTTTTTTTTCATTCCCAAACGTCATATGGTCTGGAATAGACACCATCAAACACTGTCTGGATCAGAAGCCTTTCATTGAGTATTTGATTATGTTCTAGTTTTTATTCGCTTAGTTTATACACCCCCCTGGTGACGCTAACTTCGTTAGCGAAAGGACCGTCAGGTCTAAAAACTGTATTGTGATGAAATAGGTTCTCCGAATTATACTTTTCAGATAACTGTTACTTTGTAATAATTACTGCGATTGAATAAATTCAAATGTGTGCATGATTCACCCTTCGGGCAAGGCGTAAAGACGCCGAACCCTTGTATCATGCGATGTTGGGTATGCTACAAAGGCCTAGACTTGTTACAGAAAGAAATAGTTCAGCAAAATTTACAGAATGGCGTGGCGAAACTGCTCCCTGGCGTCGGTGATTACCCATAGTCGCGGAAATAGACCGAAGCTAAAGAAACAAGGTACAATACAATATATTTCCACTTATACAAATTTTTAGTACAGAGCTTCTCAAACACAATGTGTTCTAATGAATTCTTTGCCTACCTGATATCTGGATGCGCGTCCAGCATGGCTCTCATGAGGGTAGTCCCTGATCTAGGCACTCCACCAATAAATATGAGAGGCATATCCCTGTTATACTCGTATGCTTTGTTGTCTGGGCCTACGATGTATTTGTCTGCAGAAACCATAGCAGACTCCGGGAGGGTGTCCGTGAAACACAGCAGGCAAAGCCGCAGCAGGAGCACTGCAAGACACAGCAGGCCGACGCCGTAGAGGGCGCGACGCGGACCGCCGCGATTTAACCTTAGTAACATCTTGAGTCTGTCGTCGGCCCACTTCTTAATCTTCACCTATTCATGGTGCTTGGAAAGGTGCACCACACCTTTAAACCTGAAACAAAGAATATAAAATTAAGATAGCGTAAAATACAATTTTTATCTATATTCTGTTGTTTTCAAATGCCAATTATAAATAACTTTAACAAGTCTGGACGCAGCAAGTGCGGTACTGCAGCGAATTTTAATAACTTTTGTAATACATAACGTAACTTGCTTAACTAATAGCCATGTCAGCGGACCTGTTGAAACGTATTTATATTAAATTTAAGCTGCTGATTTTCCTATAAACAATTCGCTCCATTTTTAGTGAATTTTCTTCAAAAAAAATCACTAATGAGGAGATCCCGACTTCTCAATTTTGAAAAAAATTCTTTAAATGGCCGCGTACTAGGCCCCCTAGAACTCATATCCAGGGTCAGTTTCAATTTATATATATATATATATATATATATATATATATATATATATATATATATATATATATATATATATATATATATATATATATATGTTCAGAAAGATTTCCGCGGTCTTTAATGTGAGACATACTTGGTTCTCGGGTTGAACCTCGTCCAGAATTTATGAAAACTCGACGTTTCGGCTCCTGTTTTGGAGCCATTTTCAAGAGGTAAAGGAAATATGTGAGGACACTCTAAGGCCTCAATCTTCCTACTCCTTAGAGTGGTGGACAAAGGTGGGTAAAGGAAATATGTAAGGACACTCTAAGGCCTCAATCTGCCTACTCCTTAGAGCGGTAGACAAAGGTGGGTTGGGTTGTTATAGCTCGATTACGGGGCCTCAATCTGCGTGCTCCCCAAATCTCGCTGCAGATCGTCTGTGAGGTCTCAGTGTGTTCAACCCTAGATATAGCTAAAATACTTAGATCTCTCTGACGATCTGCAGCGAGATTTGGGGAGCAATCAGATTGAGGTCCCGTAATCGATCTACAACAACCCAACCCACCTTTGCCACCGCATATTTTCTTTACCCACCTTTGTCCACCACTGTAAGGAATAGGCAGATTGAGGCCTTAGAGTGTCCTTACATATTTCCTTAACCTCTTGAAAATGGCTCCAAAACGTCGAGTTTTCATAAATTCTGGACGCGGTTCAACCCGAGAACTAAGTATGTCTCATATATATATATATATATATATATATATATATATATATATATATATATATATATATATATATATATATATATATGTGTATATATATATATATATATATATATATATATATATATATATATATATATATATATATATATATATATATATATATATATATATATATATATATATATATATATATATATATATCACTCCGATAATTCAAACAATTATGGTCCGATTTTGATAAAATTTGGCACATACCTTCCTTTTGCAAGTGGCTTGGATAACTTCGTTGGTCAGGAAAATCCGCCCAGGTTTTCCCGGAAAAATTTGCATTTTCTTTCGAAAAAAAAATTATGTCTCCGGAAATAACAAAGTAGGGGCAACCAAATTTAGTAAGCTAATTTCCGTCATAAAGTGTATTCTGTGTACCAAAATTCAGATCTCTATCTTGAAAAAACAAAAAAGTTAGAGGTAAATTAATTTTTAATTAATTAAATCTCATTCAAGAAAGTTCAAAGGTCAAAATTGATTGAGTACGAATGAGAGTGAAAAATATTACAAGAAATGACTAACAAGCTCCTAGATATGTGTCTAAGCCGTTATTTTCCTTGATTTCGTTATAATATGAGCAAAAAATCTATTGTAAATCGAAATAGTTTTATGTAAATTTTAAAACATTGAACAAATGTATTAGCGGATACAGCTGCTGGTAGGCACATGTCGAGTATAGCTAGTGGTCTAAGTCCCTGATAATCAAATTCAGTTGACTTCTTCATGACGAGTTCGAATCCTAGTTAGTGACTTTACTTTTTTCATTTTTTTTTAGTCTCATTTCACTTTACCGATATATTAGTTTGTTGTTATTCCGATGAATTTTTTAGCGAGTTTTTGTATAGAAAATAATTAGGCAAAGAGGAGATGAAAGTTTTAAGACCTGATTCAATTTGAATAGCATATCTGGTTGTTTGTTCTTGCCCTAACTTAGTGAAACCGTTCCATATTTAATACAGTCGTAGTGAATTTGCTTAAAAAAAATCACTAACAAGGAGATCCCGACTTTTGTATTTTGAAAAAAAATTTTCAAATGAGCGCGAACTAGACTCCCTAGAACCCATATTCAGGGTGAGTTTCAATTATATATATATATATATATATATATATATATATATATATATATATATATATATATATATATATATATATATAAAGCGTGAACTATTTACCAAAATTTGGGTCTGTAAGTTTAAAGACAAAAAAAATAGTATAAAGAAAAAAAAGCGGGTTTTCCTCAAAACATAAAAAGTCGCGATTTGAAACGTCAAAATTGGCAACATTTAGGCAAAGAACCTGAAAGAAATACGGATTATGTAAAGAGTGTTCTGCAAACCCTTAAGTTTCAGCTTCAACCATCATTGCCCTTCATGTTAATACAATATTTCCAGAAAATTCATTTCAAATAGACACTTTCTATGATGCTTTGGAAGTAGTTTTAGTTAAATTTATGGTTTAACGGTCTATAATTTTTAGTTAAAAAATTCGTTAATGAGGAAACCGCGGCTTTTGAATTATAAAAAGCTTTTTTCAAATGAGCGCAAACTAGACCTCCTAGAATCCATATCCGGGTTTACTTTCTGTTTACACATATATACAGGGTCACGCATTTCTACGGTAAAGCTCAATATAATTGTTATTATGCAAGATACGAGAAAAAATTGTATACGTTTCCTATAGGCTGTTTTGAGCTGCATCTTATATAATTATTTTGACAACAACAGGATGGCCCATAAGTCGTTGGTGATACCTAAATTTTTTTGAACATTCCTTATTGCATTTTTGCATTTTTCTTCGAAATATTATGCATGTTTGTAAAAAAAAATCGAGACGCAGTAAGTACGTTTTAATGAGTCAAGATTGGAACCTGTGATGGGCACTGATAAGTACAATTTGGAGAACGCAATTCATCGCAATACAGTTCTTAGACCTGACGATCGTTTCGCTAACAAAGTTAGCGTCATCAGAGGGATGAATACACTAAGTGAATAAAAACTAGAAC